>VDFB02000017.1:284038880-284079836 GCA_007258455.2 Sequoia sempervirens
GAACCCCATTGAAATCTATTTTTTTATTGTATTTTAAATGGGTTTGGTCGAACCATGGTTTGATTGAACCCACATTCGACTGAACATTTTTTTTGTTCGACCGAACCCACTTATTTTCACCCACATCCTCTCAGGCACCAAAATTGCTCATAATTTTGCACTTCGAAGCTCAATTTGAGAATGAAAATGGAGGAGATCTCAAAATGAGCTATCCAACGAATATAATTTTAATATGTTTTGATTATATTATCTATTTGTTTTTTAAGTTTTATTAAATATAGGTTTTTCACCGAAAACAAAACTCTCTGTTCGCATGTGGAAAAATAGAAGATTATCAAAAAAAAAATTTTAAAATATGAGTGCACCAGATATTGGAGTCCTTGATCCAACAAAAAAAAAAAAAATTTTAATACATACAATAAAAGTTATGCATTATACGGTTACGTTATGTCTGAATTGTAATTGATTTGACTTTGAAACTTGATTAAAAAAAATATTCAATAAAAAACTATCTAACCAAGTGGAAGCACTAGATATCGGAGTTACAAATATAAATTTGAAAGAATTGGAATTTTATCTTTCAAGGAAAAAAAGTTATGCGTTATACGGTGTGAGTCACTTTTTAAAAATGCTGTTTTTTGAAAAAAACCAATTTTCGTGGGAGATGGATAAAGAAGTGCAATCTGATTCCAAAAATTTTGAATTTTTTTTTTTTAGAATCTATAGACAAAATTTGACAAGACTCTAGTTTGCATCATCTTCAAATTCCTCACGGTTTAACAGCTATAGGTGCTTGAATGTGAAGATTTAGTTAAAAAAAAAATCAGTGTCCAGTTTGGCCAAAAATTGTAAACCACTATTGTGGGATCACCCAAGAAGATCTTTCATATCAAGATTTCAAAGCTCAAAGTTAATGTTGTTCATTCTCTTCTCTCCATATTTATACATACCACTCTCTCTACCTAAATTTAGGATCATCTATATGCAAAGTAGTCATTGAAACAATAATTGTTATCAAACCAAGGAGAGTGTGACCTCCTCCATGCCAATACTAAGATATAATACTAAATGAAAGGAAGCTAGATAGTTCTACATTAATCCAATGAGAATAAATACAAGAATTTATAGATCTACAAAATATTCAATTGATAAATACACCACAAGATATACATTGGGAAAACCATTTTGGGGAAAAAAGCCTCCAAAGTAAACTCGATGTATTAGCCTAAATGGAAGATTATAATACAATACCATGTATATATTCTCTCAATAGTAGATACAAGATATCTTCAACAATATATCTAAGTTCAATCCAATGGCATAACCTCATTCTAAAACACCACATATGAAACCCACCCATCCAATATATAAGACAATAACAATCTAGGAAATGAACAATTGTTGCCAATCCCATGGGCCAAAACTACGGGCCCAACTAGGATGCCTAAATCCATGGACCAATTTCCAATGCATTCCTCATAAATGCACCCATTAGAATACTATGTAACTTCCAATTTAAGGAGTTTTTCAATTAGACATGGGCACTCCAAATTGGTCCATTTAAAACTCTCATACATATGTTATTATTATTCAATCACTAATATATAATCCCCTTCTTATAATGCTTAGTACATGCATTGTAGATTATCTTATGCATATTACAATATCATATCTATGATTTGACACATCATACATGACATAGATGCACTCTTACACGTGTAATACCAAAATGCCAAGTAGTGTGGTGTTCCATCCAAAAGATCTCAATAATTCTCCTGATTGGGGCACCTTTTTCCTCATGGTCCCATATTTACAACACATCCCAAATATTAAATAAATATAATTAAATACATTAAATTTCTACAATCCATAATATACTTCTTGATATATTTATGGATTTGACTACGTAATTTTTTTTCTTTATCAATGTTTCAAATCAAACACCATTTCTCTTCTCTTGTTATCTCATCTTGATGATTGATCGTGGAGTATGATTTAAAATGTTGAAGAAGAAAAATGTTTACATAGTCAAATCTAGAAATATATTAAGCTTATAAGTTGCATAACATATAATCCTAACACTATAAAACATGCTTTCTAAACAAATAACTTGATATTTGGTCTTCATACAATTCTTTATTTTGAGAAATAAAATAAGAAATTATAATAGTGTTAAATATCCTATTTGCTCTTACTTGAATGTTCTTTGTAATATTTACCATTACTTCCTTAGTGCTTCCTTTTCTCTTTGATGAATCACTAGGTGTGGGCTTGAAATTACTCTACCTTTTCTCTCTAAGATTTCAAACATTTATCAACCTTTATTAGAGCTTAAATTGCATATGTAAACATTCTTCACTCATAATAATATTTTCAAATTCTCTGCCATGTTTCCTCTTTTTCAATTAGAACTCAAATTCTTCAATGTTATTAATACCATCACTAATTTCTTATTCAATTCCCTCATATGATTTTAACATCAATCTTCAGTAAAATCAACCTATTGCTTGATAGATTCCCAACCATCATCTTATCTCATCTAATCTTGATTAATGAAGATTGATTATAATGAAATGCTTATCAACATGTGAATTTATTGATGACTAAATAATAATTAAGAATATTATTAATATATAAACTAATTGATCTCCTATTATGTTTTCCTTTTAAGATCATTCATTAAAGCAAACTTAACAAGAAAAATAGATTATAAAGTAAAATAGCTAACTAAAAATCATGACAATGTGGTTAATGAGATCCCTATTGTAAATTGAAATATTATAAAGATAAATTATAACTAAAATAATATCTTTTAACTACTATATATAAAACTATATCGACAAGGCAATCCACAAGCTCCTTGTTTGCTATTCTCTTATGAATGACTACATATACAACAAGGTTTAAGTGTCTTTCTTTAGTGAATCTACCATGTCTCCATTTAATGATCCTACAATTCCTCCTCCTCTACATGTAATGTTTGCTCAAATAAATAAAAATAAGGCTTTTATGAAGATGTTTATAGTCCTTTCTAATGGTGCATGAGATTTTTAACTAAACATATGCCCTTAGATCTACATAAAGCAAAGCAGGTGCTTATGGATTTTTAAGGATTCTCATTATAGGAAATATTCTTCAAGCTCTCAACCCAATATTATTTTTTAAATTTATCAATAGAGGGGCTATTTTCTAAGTATAGAGTCTAGTTTGAGGCTTTAACCATTATGGGGTTTTGAATAAAAGTTTTAGAGTCTAAAGGAACACCCATAGATCATATGTTAATTTATCATTTTCATGATTTTTTACCAATTTTAGTTGATTTGTATATCGGCAAATTTCAGAAACTTGGAACCCTCCATGAAAGAAGAAATATCCATTTACCCTTATGCTCAATGCTTATTCCTAGTAATTTAAATACCCACAATATAGAGAATTGTTACCTAAAGGGGGACCATGGTCTGAGAACAAAGCCTCTTCTTGTTTGAAATCTTGGTTCCCATATTTCCACCCTCTCATAAAGACTCTCTTGGTTATTTTAATTTAGGTTCATCTCGCAACGTCTATTTCATTATAAAATTTGTTCCATCTCCAAAAAAACTTGAAGTTCATTCTACTATCACCTTTCTCATATCCTTGTTGAAATGGATATTTTGAACCTATTACCAACATAAATAGGTCCCAAGGTAGGAAAAAAATTTGGAAATAATATTTGGACTATGAAGGAATATTATTTATGTGTAGATCATATTATACTACATCTCGCTTGAGAAAATATTGTCTAAAAATATTCATCAATAACAAAAAGGGTTAAATATTTGAAGCAAGATACTTAATAGAAAGGGGTTAATCCAAGTCATCAACATATTTTTTCTTGATACTATTGAATCACCTAAGGTTCCAATGTCTTTGAAGACTAAATTTTTTTTGGGAACCCCTATCTCACCAAGCATAGGCTTTTCCCCTTAAGATATTTAGGTTGTTTCTCCCAAGACTCTAAGAATGATGGATCTCATCCTCTATTTTCACCAATGTTGAGGAGTTTTGACCTTTAGGAGATTTGATTTTGAGACATGCAAGAGAAAATTTTATAGATGATATTTTAGACAATTTGCCAACACTTAAGAAATTTGGAAGAAATCTTCTTATAAAAAGTTAAAGGACCAATGTCAAATGACTTTGTGCTTTGATGGCAAGAAGGGATAAACATCTATTTAGATTCTTATTACATTTGAAGATCACTTTTATCTTAAATAAGAGTCATATGTTTAAAAGTAGTTTACCTGCCCTCTTTCTAATGTTGGATAATAAAAATTTTCACACTTGAAATGATATAATTTTTAAGTTAAAAAAGGATGAGGGAGCCCTTTCCGCAATCCACATAGCAAAAAAAGGGTTAAATTATATATTATTGGTGTCCTTCAAGATTACTTGACTTGAAATGCTATATGAACAAAGTTGACTACACAAAACCTAAAGAAAAATTACTTAAACTCTTGGACTAAACTAGCCAAGAACATTAACACACAAAATAAACACCACATTTTCAATTGACAATAGAATGTTATTGGTTGAATGCTTTTCCCATAAAAGCTAACAACATTAGACGATGTATCTCACAAACATTCATGAAAATGAGGTTAAGAGCAATCATTAGTTATGGACATCCTATCATAATCATTAAAATTATAAAATTCATCATAAATCAATTTAGTCAAGGTAATCCTAAGTGCATAGTCATATATTTGACACAACAATATCCATGCACGCACAGATAAAGTCTAATCATGTTCAAATAGTTAACCAATTTCTACCATAGTCCAAATTACAATTGGATTATGAGTGTTATTAATTTCTTTTAGGGGATGTTAAATCCTCTCCCTCTTGAAGTTAAGCTATTCTCACTTAGTTAAATAAGTGTGGGCATTCCTTCAAGTAATAGATTCCCCATATTTCTAGGTGGATCATTATTGTATTAATCCCTAAGGATCATAAGTTGTTGCAAACAATGCTTGTCTAGAAGTGCAAGCTACTTAAGGTAGGTTTCTCTTGTCTCTTCTTCTCGAAGTTCTTGCTAATTAATCACATGTATGGGATCAACATCATACATTTTAAGAATGTATGACACAAATTGTGTATGTAAGGAAAATGCCATAAGGGCTAGTTTTAATCTACTCAACTAATCTTTTTTGGATTTCAAATGGTCCTATAAAATAGGGTGATAGTTTGATGGCTTTACTAAACTTGATATAACACTTATAGGGCCTAACATATATAAACACTTTGTTTATTACCATCAAATCTCTTTGAGTCCTTTCTGCATTAGCATGACTTTTTCGACAAGTTGATACTTCCTTTAGTCTTTCTCTAATGATCTTCACTTGTTTGTCATGCTTATGAGGCAAATACGGCGCCTTTGTTACTCTTTATGTATTGTATCTCATCTAAATATTGTTTGGCACTTATTGCCATAAAAAGCTTCAAATGGTGTCATCTAAATTGATGAATGATATGAGTTTTCATAATTTTACTAGTGAAAAATACTCTTCCTATTTTATTGGTTGCTTAATAGTATACATTAGCAAAGCATGTATTACAAATTTAATTTTGGTTTACACTTTTCATCTAATTATTTGTCTCTAGATAGGAAGCGATACTAAGTTGAGTTTGGCATAAGGAATGCTAAAAAAATTGTTCAAAAAATTGAGAGGTCAATAGTTTATCTCTATAAAAATCAATCACCTCAAATATGCCATACTGTAACAAAAAAAAATTCCCCATGAATCTTCTAACCAATATTTACATATCATCCATATCATTATCTTAAATGAAATGTGCTCATTTATTTTATTCATCTACAACTATCAAGATAATATCATGATTATTACATTTTTTGAGAAAACTTATTACTAAATATATTGAGATGGATAACCATCTATATAAAGAAGGTCATATGGATATGTTATCCTTAAAAAAGGAAGGTCATGTGAATATTAAACCCTTAAAATTTGTTAGCATAAATTGGTTTGAGATAGTTCATAGGACATTTAAGTCTCATAAAATATTTCTAATACTTATAGAGATCTTATAGAGAATATCAAACATCGACTCAATTGCAAGCATTAGAAAGTAAATGCAATGATAAAATTTTCAGTCCTTTAAAATAGAACATCAAATATCCACAAAACTCCAAATGAGAACTAATTGTATGAACCAATAATCAACAATAAAATGAAATATCTACAAAGATCCAAATAAAAATGACTAATTTCATTAACCAATAAGCAACAAAATCACACATAAATACATCAACTTAAATCTATAAGATCATACCTTATAAGATATCTCTCTGCTATTAGAAAATAAATTGTCTTTACAAAATATAAAATAATTGGCCGGTAACCACCTCACTTCTACAGACTCTCTTCAATCTTTCCATGCACCAATTTTGTATTCATCTTCACTCAAAATGGCGACATTTGAAACATCTGTCACCTCCTCCCGCCATTTAATGATTCTGCTTGAAAGCGCTGCCAAAACATATGTACTATCATCTCATACGTCCCATTAATTTTGGCATATTATTACTGCCCATGACTTGAGAGCTTCCGCCACCTGAGAATGATCTAAGAGAAATACTTGAAAGACATTTTGTTTGAGCTTCTTTATAATCATATTGAGTGTGCATCTGTAGTTGTACTGGCTACAATTAAGGACCAACCTGATAAGCAGCACTTTATCTCCTCACCAATTACACCATTCTCTCAATTGCCCACAAATAGGAAAGGTGCTTCAACAGTGAAACCGTGAAAATAATACAGGTGAGGATCAACTGAATCTGCTATGGGTTTAGTTGGCCAAACTAAATGAATTCGGCATGCAGTCGTTTATCCATCTCCACGTGTCACTCAAGGGTGTGCTATATTTATTAGTTATTTATAACGAGGCTGCATTTGGCAGAATATTTAAAAAGGCTGCATTCGACAGAATATTTAAAAGGCTGCAAATCAGTAAAGGGTGGAGATAAGCTGAGAATTTATTATTATAGTACTTGTAATTGCGCATGCTCCGTGCTCTCTTGCTTTCAAACCAAAATTAGCCTAGTTACTTAAAAATCTAAGAGAAAGTAGGGAAAGAAATAAATAAGAGGTTAAAGGGAATTTAAATGTATTTTAATATTATATAATTAGTAAAATATAATAATTTAAATTAGTTTATCTATCTTATTAAATAATTTATATAAATAAGTCAAAATATATCTTTTGGAGACTTTTATTTTTTATTATTTTATTTAGCATGAATTATATAAATAAACTATATGATTTTATGTTTACATAATCTTAATTTTCTTCTTCTTATATTATAAGTTAATGATTTAAATACAAGTTACAATATGTAAAATTATATTATATTGTACTTATTATTATTGAAAATAATTATTATATAAATTTAATGATTTTTCAAATGAAATTAAATTAGATAATATTATAATATTAGTATAATATTAATATGTTTTATGTTGTTATTATATTTAATCTATATATGTTAGTGTAGTTGGGAGTTAGTTTTCACTAGATAATTTAAGGGTAGTTAGAAAAAGTTACAAGAATTCAATGCTTATATAAGCATTTGCACAATACTTTATTATTAAATTATTTTTAATAAATATATTTACATTGACATATATCTTTCTTTATATGTCTATTTTGAAAGTTATATTATATATGAATCTGGATCTTAACCTTAATTTAATATTTTTTAAATAATCTATATAAATAATGTTGAGGCATTTATTTTTATTATAGTATTTAACATAAATATAGTATTGAGTAAATAGTATATAATATTATATCATATTATATAATATAATATTATATCATATCATATAATATAATCTAATATATTATAAATAAAATTTGGTGATCATATGGATTGTTGTGAGTATTTATGCATAGGTAGTGAAATTTATATTATGTTTATTTCTTATATGATTACTTAATACTTATATTATACTTATTACTAGCATTACATAATTAATATATAAATTTAATTATTTATGCAAATTTATTTATTAATTAATTTATATTATAATATATATAGTATTATAGATAGTGTAGATATGATAAGTTAGTAAATGCCAACAAACCCTTTCTAACTTATATTATAATCTATATTTTAACTGCAACTAACCAAAATTTACTAACTTTTGGTTAGTTGCAGTTAATGTATAGATTATAATATAAGTTAGAAAGGGTTTGTTGACATTTACTAACTTATCATATCTACACTATTTATAATTAATTAATTATTTAATTAAAAAATAAATTATTAAAATTTATATTATAATTATTATATAAATTTAATTATGTTTCAAATTATACAATTTAATTATTTAATTAAAAATTCAAATAGTAAAATTTATATTATTTTATACTTATTATTATTACACAATTATTGTATTTAAATTTACTTATTTAATAAAAATCCATTTATTAATTTTTTTATTATAAATTATACAAAATTAATATATAAATTTTATGTTTAAATAAGATTCTCAATAACTGCCATTTTTCTCTAGGTTCCAATCTTTGCCAATAACAAATTATAGTTAAATCTAAATTGGAAAGTCAAAAAAAACATTTTAATGATGAATTTAATATGTTTGAAATTTTCCTCCATCTTATCCAAAAACACCATGTTAATAATTGGTAACATTGGATGAATTAAGATTGAATTAAATAAGATGTAAAGGCAAAGAGGAATATTTAAAAGGTAAAGGGTAGAGGTTAAATTTCTCTTGAGATTTTGAATTTAGTGGAAATGAAACTATCTATTGTACATATTTTATGTTATATACATAAATCAAAAGCTAACAAAATAGATTATTTTCATAACATCTAATACAAGATTAAATAATTTCATAATATTGAATGACCTTGATAAGAGAGGAAGATGGTCACAAAAATTGAGTACCATAGTGCATCCTATATTCCAACACACAACATTCAAAATTTATATTAAAATTAAAAATCAAATCTAGCAAGGAAAATTATTTTCAACCTAAACTGCCAAAACCCCTTTTATTTCTAAACTATAATGGATTGAGAGGTGATTTATTGATCTCAAATAAAATAAAAAATATTGTTCGTCTGTAATGGACACTATTCTATTATTGGTTGTGCGTAAGTAGAATATAAAGTTTCAGTTGTTTGGTTTATAGTTATATTTTCAAGTAAATGTTGCCCCAAGCAGATACAAGGGTGAGCCAAATTTAACCAGAGCTATCATCTATGATCTATGAGAAACCTATAGGAGCATGGCAACAATTTTACACAAATCTACTGCTTGCTCTATGCTATAGTGAAATTCATAACTGAAATGACAAATTCAAACTTTTAAATTAAACGAAACATATTTGTTTGGAGAAAGAAATCCTAACTTCCTCACTACACAACCCTATTTCAATGGTAGAATGTAAGCTCCACCCGTGTGTATTGAGATGGAGAATGCCTCACTGACATGTCAAAAGTAAAATTTAAATGTATTTTAATATTATATAATTAGTTATACAATAATTTAAATTATGCATGTTTTTATTATAAATATGAATTATAATTTGTACAAATAATCATGGTATGATAGACATATCACAATCAACCTAAATATAGTATGGAACTTAGACAAGCTAATATTTTAGAAAGTGAAGAAAGAATATAAAAATCTTATGTATATGTTAAAAGAGATATCTAAAAGGAATTAAGTTCAACTTCCATAACATCCAATAATTTTTTATGTGATTCCTTCAATTTGATAGCTTAATATATCTAAAAAACTTGTGTAGCAAAATAATTAAGATAATAGACAATTCATTTTTTTTTGTGCATACATCCAAGGCATTTGGAAAGAGGAAATGTGGAGAGGCTAAGAGAGACATTAGAATCCACAAGCCATATCCTCTTGCAAGCTTCATTTAATGAGATTTTGTCTTGAAAAGAAACACTTATGCATTAAACTTGTAGATACAATAGAAAAATGGTTATTCAAACACTAGCGTGACAATGAAATGGCATAGCATGAAAATCTATTAAATGTAGCTATCTTGCAATACTTGTTTGGCTATTTCCAATGCAATAAGATCTATAATACTTATCCCTACTTGCACATTTTTTATAATAATTTATTAAAAAAAAACTAGAAAAGAATGCAATTAACTTATAAATTAATAAAAATTCTAAGCTTCTGAGAAATATCTTGAATTTCAAACGTAAAAATGACTACGCTGTGTAAACCAAACAAACACTAAAATATGACAAAAGAAATTTGATGCTAGCATCTAAATTTTTTAACTCCTAACTATGCTTGGTGACCAAAATTTGTAGAGATCTGATTAATATATGAACTAATTATTCAACGTTATTATTTCATAAAACTAAATTTAAATTTATACCTACTCTAGATGTAGAACTATTAAATATTCAATTAACTTTTATAAGTTCACTAGATAAGGATGCTCTTGAATTTTAGAATAAGCCTAACGATAATATGATATTTTCTAGCATTAAGATTCCATTTATATGGGGGAAAATGACTAAATCCCATGTACATCTATTGCAAAAATGATGAGTTGGCCTAATCAAGGTCTTGATTAAATTTCATATAAAAGATGAGCAACAAAAACTTAATAATAATCTGGGCATAAGCTTATGGATTTTGTATCTATTGCACTTAATGGCAAGATCTTGAGGATCTTGTGATATTTTGCAATAGAAATCAAAAGTTAACATACAAAAAAATCCTCTAAACGAGTAATTTGAATAGTCTACAATAATACAAAGAAGGGCGCATCAAGCCAATGTTCAACCTACAACCATTTAAACACTATGTTGACCCATAACAACATTTCTCAATCACATGAAAATCTAATGTAAGACTGTGAGGCAAGGCACAACATACAAAAATAAGGCACAATATCCTAAAGCTATTGCAACCTCTTGAGACCCTATAGTGTAAATAAGCATTGTGTAACTATATAAATCAATTCATTGTCTTATAATTTATGGCAGGTCATAAGATTATGACTTCTAGACAAAAAGAAACCTTGTGGAGCTCTATAGGAAGTTCCTACACAACCATAACAACCACAATAGGGCACAATATTGTTATTATAAGATATAGTTGACATTACCTATTTACATCTCAATGTAGCAACCAATTAATAGTGTGCAAGCATTAAAAACATTTCTTAGCCAAGAAAATGTATGGAAATCATAAAAATCATTGCAAGGTCAATAAAATAGCCAAAAAATTCATTCCACCCAGCCTTTAAAGCAATGGAGCAAGTGACAAAATCTAGATGCTTCCAAGAAAGTGTTAGCACAAGGCATTAGAAACCAACTAAATAATATAAAATCTTGTGCAAAACTTGAATCGATAGCTAAAACAAAGATTTCATGTTATGGTAAAAAGAACCTATTGACCACTTAAATAGGGCTCATGTGATTGAGAAGGTGGAATGAAACTTTAATGATATGTACCATGATTTGAATGGTAGTGTATTCATTGAAAATAAATTTGTATTAAAATTGGTTGATAAATATAAAGAGATGTATATTGCTTGAGAAGCACATTTGCACATGTTTATGGTACAAAATTGTGTGGAGCTTGCAATAGTGGAGCTCTAAAAACCTCTCATCATTGTAAATAAATTTATGTAAAAATTGGTTGATAAAATTACATACATTGCTAGCAATCACTATTTTTTCCCTTATGCCATTACATTGAAACGTGTGAGTTGCAAGGAAGTCAAGCATTAATTCCTCAACTACCTTTAATCATTAAAATGCTCAGGTTGTGTCAATAACATTACTATAATTTTACACATACACCATGCACACCTAGGCCTTTGCACAATACCTTTCCCTCAGAGTCCCTCCTCACAAATAGTATGAAGCAATCTTGAATGATTTTAGCACCCACGAAAAAATATCAAAAAGCACACATAGAAGAACTAGCTAATAAGGCAAAAACTAATGATATACACCTTAACATAGTTCAAAAATTTTGAGTACCCATTGAGCAAGACATAAAAACACACAAACATAATAGAGAACATTGGCTAAAACTCCTATTAACTAATTAACTTAACCTATACAAAAACAAATAAGCAAAGAAATGGAAGCTATATGACCCATCCTTGCATGACCTCTTTACAATAAACAAACTCATTTAGCAACTATTACTAGCATTTGAAGAATCCATGGAGTAGAAAAATTAATCACATATAGATCATAGATTCTGAATCATATGATCATCTACACAAATACCCACTTGTTTGATACCCTCAAACTATAAATTCCTTGATTGCAAACCATGCAAATTAGAATCATATCACAAACGAATAACACTACTAATGATTCAAACAAAATGTAGATAGTTTACTTAACCTTTCAACATGTGAAACATTTGTTATTTCCTTCTCCACCATCAAAACTTTGGCTCTACAAATCCATGTTTTACTACTAGGCTAGGTACCTTTAGCACGAGTGTGTGAGAATTATTAGTGTTTGTTTAAGGAATTGGTGATGGTCTCTAGACCACCCACCTGCTATTCAATGTTGTAGAGTAAAAATAAAGAAAAAAAGTTGTAACACCATGGGTGCATGCAATTACTTACAAGTATTGAACCCCTAATTGACTATAATATAAAGTAGGAAAGTAAAATGAAGAGTAGTGTAAGTAATACAATTGTACAAGATGAAATTGCTCAAAAATTTAGAGAAGACACCCATTGGATGTTTCAAATGGAATGAAATACATGAACTTGCTAAAAAATGAATTATGTGAGTTTGTGCATGAGAATCAAACCCAAAAGGAAGAGATAAGAAAAATACCAAAAGAAAACCCACCCATCTACAATGATTATTGAATCTACCTTGGAGGAAATGATACTTTACCTTATAATCCTACATAAAAACAAGACCTTGCAAACTTGGCGAGTGATAACCAGATGAAGGATATAGACAAAATTATTTTAGAATGAAATAAAACACAAAAAATGATATGTTCAGGTATAGATTCACAAAATACAAAATCATTGACACCATGGCAAGTGACTTACTTTGGGATTCTGCATGAATTGTTTCATATTTCCAACCGTGTCAATAAGAAAAATGGGAAAATTTTGGAGGAAGAATATTATGAAAACCAACCAAAGCAAAAATCTTTAAAAATTGAGAACCAAAACTAGTCTCCTTAGAGCAATTGCTTCAATTTGTTCACAACAAATGTAAATGAGATTTACATATCGAGGCTTCATCAAGCAAAAATTCTTTAGAAAGAGAGTTGTAGGAGAGATCATCCTGACCCAACATAGGTGAAAGAGTCTTGTAAATAAATAAAGGAGGCTCATCTATTTCCATTGTTGAGCTTGTTGCTAATTAGGTTAACTATTTTAGAATGAAATCAAAAACAACAAAAAATGATAACGACATGTACATATTCCAAAAAAATAAAATTCATTGAGACCATGGAAAGTGACTTAGCTCAAGATTTTGCACAAATTATGTCATGTTGTCAGTGATTCCAATGAGAAAAATGGGCAGAGTTTGCAAGAAAAATTTACGAAGCCCTACCACATATATTTTTTAAATGAGACGAAGGAAAACCAATTTCCCTAGAGTTGTTGATTCAATCTATTCACAAGAAAAAAAAAGATCTAAAAATATTGAAGTTTTAGGGATATATAAGATTTCATACATGCAACAAAAATCTAGTTTGATTAAGATATTTTAATATTAAATGTGAGTCAAGATTTGTTTTCAGGTGTGAGGTGAGGAATGTTTAACTAGCCAGGCTATTGACTAACTATTCAATCCATCTCATTTCTAGCAATGTAAATAATTTTTAGGGGACCTAAATATGGTTTAACAATGAATAAACCTTGTTTTCATGATGTGAGATAAGTATGTTGGGACTTTTTGGACTGGCAAGTCCATTGTAAAATCCTATCGGTTAATTATTTCAAAACCAAATCCCCCAACTTTACTTTAAAAAACATAACGAGTTCAGATTAGAAGAACATCAAAGTGGAAGAATTTTGGAAAATAGTGAAGTCTTCCTTTTCATTATTACATGCATTATAAAATCAAACTAGTTAAAATGACCTATTATTATCATGTATATATTACAATATCAAATTAATTTTAAAATGACATCTTAATTATTATAATCAAATAATGATAGAAAATTCATAGTGTTGTCAACCTTTATCAAATATATAAAGATAATATTTCAAATTAATGGGTATAATGAAATTAAAAATTAACATGATACAAAGTTTTGTTAGATAATAATGTTTTTTTCTTGATCTGTTTGCACTTAAAGCATTTAACAACAAATACAATTGCATATTTCTTCATCCTTGATCAAAAGTATAAAGTTTTAAGTTAGCATACATCTTTACTACACTAAGATGTGCTCGATATGGGTTACTATGGATTTCTTCGAGAATTCTTCCTCTTAGTTTGTCCCCTTCATTTATCGATAAAATTGGTCCATTTTCTTAGATTTTCCTAATAATATCATGAAGAATAAATCTTGGATGATTATAGCAATATTATCCCTATAGCTTGAGGTAGTTGCAACCTAAATTTCTTTCCCCTTGATATGTTTGTTTCATAATCACTCAAGAATTCTATCCATCTTATTTTGTACTTATTCAAGTCTAGTTGTGTAAAAATATATTGAAGTATTTTTTTATTAGTATTTGCCTTGAATGATAAACCCATGGGATAACGTGTCCTTGCTTTTTAAGCATGCACTAAATTGTTACAAGTTATGGGTCATGAATAAGATACTTAAGGTCATGATCCTTCAACCTCCTAGACTCAAATGTAATTACACATCCATCTTTTATGAAGACTCGTATTCTTCAAGTGAAGCAGTTGTCCATATTATAAATTATTTGTATAGATCAAGTACTTGGAAGTTTGGTGTGGAAGTAAGATCTCATTTCAATTGTTAGAAAGAATTTTGAAACTTCTTTTTCCATTAAAAAATGTTGAGTAGAGGTTATGTCGTCAACTATTTTAGAATAAAATTCTACAAATTGACAATAGTAACTCTCTAAACCCATAAATCTCATTACTTCTAACACATTTCTAAAGGCATGACAATTAATGATTGGTTAAATTTAGAAAATAATCACTACTATTACTTTGGTAGATATGGTATGTACTAAGTAATGTTTCTTGTGATGAAAGAAAGAACACATCATCAACTTTCCATACAAGTAGTGATCTCTCAACCTTTGTAACACTATCCTCAAATTTTCTTCATTTTGATCTCTATAAGATATGAAGATGTCATATAATAATAGAACGAATTAATCTAAGAATTCATGTTAAACATGATTTATAAGACTCATGAAAGTTGAAGATGCATTCATTAAACTAAATGTCACCATTAAGAAATTTTAGTGTCCATATCTACTACCAATTATTGTCTTCAAAATATCCTTGTCTTGGATTCTAAGATGATGGTATCCTAATCTCAAGTCTATTTTGAAGAAGATTGTATCACCTTTCATTTGATCCAATAGATCAACATCCTAGGGAGAGGGTACCTATTCCTAATGGCTACCTTGTTCGTATTTAGTAATGTATAAATATACTCAAGGTTTTTTCACTCTTCTCGCTGAAAAGAATCGACACTCCCTAATGTGACATACTTGGTTAAATCAGTCCCCTTCTCTATTAGGTCTTGTAACTTTATATTTAAATCTTAGAAATTCATCTTCAATTCTTATAAGTAAGCAATGTTCATGCATTAGAGAGCCTTGGAAATGGGATCATCTCTAGGAATTAATTCAATTGAAAAAATGAATCATCACTTAGGAGATATAGCATGACAATTCTTAAGGAAATACATCCAAAAAAATCCTACCAAATTAGATGGTCCTCTATAAAAATGAAATCTCAACTTCCCTCTTCTAATTTAAGTAGGAAAAGTTTATAATGATTTATAGTTGTTTTCTCAGCTTGCATTATTGCTATTATTCTAATAATAATTCGTTTTTTTATTCCATATATTAGTGCTTGTTTCTTTTGATCATTTGGGAACTTTTTCTTCTTATTATAGAAATCAAAAGTTGCATGTTGCTTCCTAAACCTATCCACTCCTAAATTCATGGCATATGATCCTAGTTTAGTGACAAAAAAAAAATATTTTAAAATAGATTAGTCTAGTTTAGCTCCTTTCATACTAAACTATATCTTTTAAGTCTTACCAAGTCTAAACTATACCTCCATGCAACAACCTCGACTCATACTTTTGAGCAATCGACCTAAGAATTAATTAAGTTTAGAACTATAATATGAATTATTTTTATAAGACCTTAATCTCATGAGTAGAATATATATTTATTTTAGATCATGGATTGTGAACTTGAAGTGTAATTAAGATATTTAAATGACTTTGATTATTTTCTTGAGTTAACATTAAAATAATTATTTGGTTCATTATTGTATTCAATTTTAAAGGATTTGAATATATGCATGTATGAATCTAATTAGGATTACGTGAACATTGATCATTGTGGAACTTGAATATGGTGCACATTGATTATGAGTGTGTATGAATTATAAATAACTGATGACATTAAATATTTGGCTAACAAAAGTTAAAAGCAAAGGAAAAAATTCTTGGTTTAAGAATATGATTTGTTTTATCCCATTCCATGTCATGATCCTTTGGTTTGAGGATGTGTGGGTTACAAGTGACATGGAGAGGAAAATAAAATAGAAGGGTCAACTCTTTCAATAAACATTTTACTTAAATATCTCCTAAATATATTTCCCTAAGCATTTTTCATAAGAATTTGTAGTTGATAATTTAATACCAAAGAAGAGATAGTGTTAACAAAAACAAAGTAAGCAAAAACTTGGATTCAATTGGGTTGCAAAGAAGAGGAATACAGATATTAGAGGGATATTTAAGATAAGTTAGGCTTTTCTGTATGTTTTGATAAAGGTGAATATGTTTATTTGTTCTATTATCTATTTTACTTATAAGATATCTACTATCTATCTTGACATCTTATATGGTTTGATTTAAATGTGATTCAAACTAGTACTCCAAGATATTTTGTGATATGATATAAATATGTCCATATATACATAAAATATTATTGTAGAGATCATTAATAAAAAAATATTAAAATAGATCAATTTTTTTCTTTATAAACATATGTTATCATTTTAATTCATTGCACTTCCATTTTACCTAACATAAATATACTATCGCCTTTACTTGGAACATCAAAACATCTCACATCACTCTTTTTACAAAATCAATGACTAATATATGTTTGGTATTAAAAATCCATTATCACTTCATTAAAATCTTCCAAACTCTCAAAGGGCACATGAAATCACCATTAGTCTTCAATAAAATAAAATCAATGACTATCAAAAGATTTTGGTTTTAGCATATCAATTGAAGAATGATAATACAATCTTTTGAGATAGAACAACTAAAGTAACTAACACACATGGACACATGAGATGATTACACTCTTTATCTATAGTCAATATATAGTTATAGAGATCTAAAGAACAACTTACCACCTTGCTAATGATCTAACAATCTTTTAAAAAGAATACAATATTATAATGGTTTCAACTTTCCATATGAGACTTCCTATGATAACTTAAAGAATATTTAGCTTAGGAAAAACAGTTACAAAACTCTAAAAGTGTTTGAGTGGGTGAGTGGGGATTTGACACTAGGAAAATTCCTACATAACTACTTACCACATTCCTAACAAATTATATCTAATTTTGGAGTAATTATGTGTAAGTGTGAGAGAGTGACACTTTGACATTTTACATGATTCCATCCTTTTCCTCCTTACTAGGGAAATGTTTCCATTGAATACCAACTTTGTGCTTGTTCAAACCCATTATGTGCTCATTTATCTTGTGCTTCCTAGATTATACACTCTACACATACTTGTGTCATTCTAAGGGTGTAAAATCTATAGTTAAATTGTTTTAAAACATATAACGTATTAGCTATTGTACACAAACTAAGCACAAATAAAGCTACACATAAGAATCTTCAATTGATAATTTTTTTACAACTTGATTTTTTTTACACCATGGTCAAATAGTCTTGGGTTGATATAATTTATACATTACTACGTAATTCACATGCAATATTGTTCAACATCGTGCTTTGACTTGATAACATAGCTATGGATATTCATTCAACCTTAAAAGCCACTAGTTTACTTGACAACCTTGTGTCAAATATAGAATTACCATACATCATTCTAATGAACCTTAAGGGTCTAACCTCACTACATGAATTCTTGTTCTTACAGAGGACTATAATTAAAAATAAATGAATCAAAATCCATGCAAACCAATCAATAACACACATCCCTTCATCAAACCTAGATAATATTAATCATTAAATCTCCAAGATTAATTTCACATTAATAATCAATTTTCATTAAGAAAATATAACATGCCAACATATAAACCTCTACTCTTAAGGTTAAATTTTACTACACATAACAAGTATTTTATAAATCCAATGATATATCTTCACATACCAATATAATATACAATACCCATGCATCTAATTTCCTCTACAAGAACTTGAAGGTCATCCACTCCAAAGGGCTTAAACAATTATCATTTCTTGTGTAACTCTAATATCATTGGGAACATCCTATCTATTATTAGATACCTTCCTTAAAACCAAATCTCTTATAAATCACTCAAGACTTCTACACCTCCTATAGAATAATATTATAATAATATAAATTAATTAGAAATTAGAACTAATCAATGTGTAAATTTTTTGTGCTCAAACATGTATCTCCACATATCCTATATACTTGCACTAACACATAAGGCTAGGGGTGTATCATTAAAGGTGAAATAATGTATTATAATCAAATTATAGTATGAAAGGACCAATAGATAAGGATGGATATCTCCTTTTTATTTAGGCTTTGCAAGACCAAGGAGGATATTCTCTAAGGTGAGTTTTTTTAGAAGAATAAGGATAATAAATGATATAATAAAACTCAAGGCAAACAATATCCTAAAACACATGAAACTCCTATAAGGTTGTCACTAAGTACCAATATGCTAGTTTACCTTAGACCAAGGATATAACACCTCTATAAGCAGATGTGACAAATATGCAAAGACTAGTATGCATGTTTTATAACCCCTTAAGATTTGTATTATATTATCTTTGTTGAGCATACCTCAAGACTAAGAGGGGGGTGATTAGTCTTATCAAAAACTTAATCCCTTTTGGAACTTAAATCTTTCAGCACAATACAACCTTCTTTATCAAATCAAAACCTTTAAACAAAACAGTAATAGAGAAGGATATAACAGTTTGAATTCAACAATCCTTAGCAATGAAAGATATAACAATTCTACTTCTAATCAGATCAACAATAAATAAATATAAAGCAAAGAACACACATGCATAGGAGAACACCAAATTTTCTTTTTTTAAAGCTAAAGGAAACAAATATTTGTTTATAATGAATATCCGTTATAAACGGATATCCATTTCCTTCCATATAAAAACCAACCTCCCACACCCTATGCATGTAATTCATAATGTATATTCATTTTGAACAGATATTTGTTTTAAATGGATATCTGTTTTGGGGATTATATAAAAACAAAAAGGGGATCGTTTTGATTGTTCCAACGGTCCCCACATGCATTATGTCGTATGTAATCCCGTGAATCTTGTTTGATATAGACAAAAAAAGCTTTTGGTACATTGTTTTACACAATTTTCAACTTAACAATCATTTTTTGTGTTCTTTTTGTTTGTTTAATGGGGAGTAGTAGTTGTTGTAAGGGAAAAGGTAAGAGGAAACTCATAGCAGAGAAAATTGAAGCATATAGAGAAAAAGATAGAGAAAGTCATAAGAAGAGAAGACAAGGTATGTCAAATACTCAAGGCAAGGATTCTTCTCCACCCGTAAATGTTATTTCAAGTGAAGATGAAGTAGAATTTGAAAATGTTGAACATCATATTGAAATTGCAAATGAAAATATTGAAATTGATATTGAAAATGTAAATGAAAATGTTGAAATTGATATTGAAAACATTGAAAATGAAAACATTGATAATGTTGAAAATATTGAAAACAAAAATTGAAAACATTGAAAATGAAAACATTGATAACATTGAAAATGAAACATTTGAACCTTATGTATCACCAAATTACATGAGAACACAAGACCTTTGTGAGGAAGAAATTCAAATTTCAAATCCAAGACATTCAAGAACCCCAAAATGGTTACTTGAAACAAATGAGAACATAATATATAAACTTGATGGAAAAAGATCATCACGAACGGTTCAATTGTGGACTACCCAAATGTTCAATCAATACTCCAATAAGACATTAACCGAAAAATGTTAAATTTTTGTACAATTGCTAAATTCTAACAAAATGAGATCATTATTAAAGAAATTGAAGATCCGTGTGACCAAAAAGTAAAAAAAATAACATTATTGTTAAAAAATATTTTTAATCCTCTAAATTTTATTGGAAAGACTAGTAAGGAAAATGATAAGAGAGCTTCTCATAGAGTAATCACAACCTCATTAGTAAGCCATCATTTGATTAAGGCTCATTTAATGAGACAAACTTGTGTTGATTTAAACCTAAATTGTAAAACATTGTCTAAAGCACTCTCAAGAAGAGGATGCCTTGATATTCCTCTTCAAAATGATACATGGGCTTTTAGTGGGAGGCTTCCATTTGTTGATAAGAAGCTAACGGATAACATAAATAATGAAATTCAACAATTTTGGCACTCTCAATCTAGAGTATCACCAAATGGAAAAGATGTTTTAAAGTTAATAATTGGTAATTGAGATCACACACCACATCCTAAACATTTCTTGAAATGTAGCCAAACAATATTGTACAAACAATTTTGTGAAACACATCCAAATTTACAAATCTCACAAAGGTATTTTGAATCTCGTAAGCCATTTTATTGTGTACCTCTTAGTATTTGCAATACATGTTGTAAATACCACATAGAGTTTTCAATGTATCATGAACTATTATGGTATATTTGTTCTACTATGCATACTAATGAAATGTTGCAGGAGTGTCATATAATGCAACTTTCGAAGTCATCTAGGGACTTATTAGATTCATTTTTATGTGTTAGAGGTGATGGTTGCTTTTTTAAATAGAAATGATTATTTAAATGAGAAGTGTTTGCAATGTGGTGGTTTATCAAAGTTTGTAGCATGTTTTCATGAGGGCAACAAACATGATTTTGCTAACAAAATTGTTGAGAAAAAAAATATTTTAGGCAGTGAAATACAATTTGAAGAGTGGAGGTGATGCAGGAGCATCCAGGGTGTAAGAGCAATCTTGCATCACCCAAAAAAATGTTGTTTCTTTTCAATAAGGGCTAAATTTGGCAGGGTTACTATTTTTAGTAAGTTTTCATTTATGCACGGTTGGAGACGAAATATTACATAGACCTCCAAAATGGTAAATGGAAGCCAATGGAAAAGAAATCACTTCAATACCATTTGTCATTTGAGAGATTAAAATTTCAATTTACAAAAATCCTATTAAAATCTTCAAAGTCAATTTTGAGGCACTTAGAAGCTCTAGATGGGCCTGAAAATTGGTGGAAAACAAAAGTGTCCAGCCTTTAGGCCTTACTTATTGGCACAACATATCTCGAGACCTTTCCAAAAAGGTATTATAATGGAAAATCCAACAGTTAGATCAAAATTTATGACCCCGCTAAGTACTACCAAAATTAATAAAATTTCAAAATATCTTCTTGAGGAAGTTACACTTTCTAGAAGATTCTAGGGCGGTTACACCTTCCAAATAAAGGATGTGAAAGGGGGATACAGGGAGGGGGCGAGAGAAGCGTAGATGGTGGATCCAATTTGCAGATTTATGTAATTAGAAAGCCTATGCAATAGAAAATATAATGTTGTAATTTCATTTTTCATTTCAGTGATAATAGAAAATATTTGCTTCCTTCTTGCATTTTGTTTGTGCCATTATCTATTGTTTTTGTGAGTTTTAGATTATAAGGGGAGTACCCTTCATCAAGAGGTGAAGGTTCTAGATGCAATTTGGTTACAAGATACGTAAGTATTGCTGATTTTATTTTTGATTTTAAGAAAAATCTTTTCTACAAGTATGCAAGGCATAGCCATAGGTCCCAGTGGTTGGATCAACAATTCATGATGTGTAAGGACTCTTTCCAATTTGGAACTATTACATCCATGGTCGATTTTTCTAAAAATTACATATTGCAACCACAACATGAGGTACAATCTCAATATTACAATTCTATTCAAATTGTTTTTTTTGTCCACAACATATACACATGTCGCTAATAATACAGAAGAGGACAAGAAGATAATCAAGGAGTACCATTTTTACATGAGTGATGATAGATCTCATTCGTTAGAGTTTGTGTAACATTGTTTTGAAAATATTTTTGAGTTCTCACAGGAAAAAAGATATTGCAATGGGTCGACATCTCATTTGGTCAAATAACTATACAAGGAAATTCAAGAATGCTCGTATGTTTTATTAGTTGAGTAGGATGCATGTACAAAGGGGTGTACCTCATATTTGGAATTTTTTGAAGCTGGGCATGGAAAAGGTGAGCATGATGGAGCAAGTGCATGTGTGAAGAGAGCTCTGATTAAAGAACAAATGAAGATTATGTTAGATGCACAAGACAACTAAGAGGGGGGTGAATTAGTTGTACATTAAAACATTCAATCCCTCATTAACTTTCAAACCCTTATAAAACTTTAAACCATCATTAAGCATTAACAGAATGTAAACATGTGAAATAACAATGCAAACACAACCATACACAAGAGAACACTATATTTACATGGAAAACCCTAAGTCAGGAAAAACCATGGTGAAGATTAGCTCACATATATATGAATAACAACATTGAATATAATTAGGCTCACTGCCCAAAAAAATAAGAAAGGCTCATTAATGAGTGGCTCACTGCCAAGAAGAAAGAAGAATAGAAGAAATTGTTGCAAGGAGATTCACTATCTTAGAGAAATAGGAAAATCCACTACTGCAACTTTATGCCATCTACAACCTTTGGCTCACTGCCTCTAGCAACTTCAAGCACACTGAAAATGTAGACATCTTCTGCTCACTACATCTAGAGTCATAGGCATTTAAGCTCGCACTTAGATCACCACACTTGATCACATTCACTTTATTCACACTTTCCACACACCTCAACACAAACTACATCTTGAATTTATACCATCCACGACCTAAACAATCTCAATTAGGTCGGCCTCAATGAAACATATGCACCTCAAACGTGCATCACCAAAATAGGTTGACACCAAACACTTCTATGGTGGAAAGAAGTGAAGGAAAACCATGCCAAGGGTTAACTAGGACCCAAATCTACACCAACATACATTACCAAGCTTCCAAAAATAATAAATAAGCCTCTGCAATTAGTGATAGCACCCAAGTTGGCCGAACCTACACTAAAACTAACAAGCGACCACATACATGCCTCTCCAAGTCTAGAAACACCATGTGGACCACATAGCAACACTCCAAAAAATTCTAGAATATTCCACATCATCAGATTATCCAACACCACTACTCCAACCACCTAAAATTGAAGAATACTTTTATCCTACACATTAGGATGCACTACCATTGAATCAACATAAGAACTAAAATTGTGGAGAAACTCAACACTAGAAAATACGAGGGAAGATAAATACAAAAAATATAAGAATGTTCCCAAATCCGCAAGACAAGAAACAACAACACAAAGGGACAGGTGCAAAACGTTGGGGGGCCAAAAAGTGGCCAATTTTTTTTAAAAAAATTGAAAAGCCATAATGCTCCCGTGTTATGGCTTGGTGTGACCAAGCTTAAGGCTCGGTCACACTAAGCCTATAACGCACTCGTATTATAATGCAAGCACATTATGAGTTTTTATAAGAAAAACAAGCAAATCCAAATCATTTTATATTGTCATATTTTTTCATTTGTAGCTTGCAAACCCTTCCAAGGTGCGCTTGCATTGTGGAGACCTCAAATTTGTCAATTTTCTTCACTGAATCATTGCTATTTCTTCGTTAGAATGCCACCACATCAACAGGAAGCTCCAAGGAGTAAGCTTTCATTGCTTTTTTTTTGTGAATTTTTGTTAAATAGGTAGATTTAATATGTTTTTGATGTTAATTTCTTTAATTATTAGGAGTTGAAATTCCACTTGATTCTCCTCATGAACAAGCACACCAAAAAAATCCTGATGAACAACTACAACAAAAAATGCCTCTAACAATTCCTCAACATCCTTTTGGAACTCAGCAAAATTTAATGGGGGAAATTGAAAACAACAAAAACAAATTAAGGAGTTAATTGCGAGGTTAAACAATCCTGTAAGTTCAACCTCAGAAAGAACCACGCTTGCAAATTCACTTCAAGCTATGTTAACACATGTAGATGCAATTAGCAAGCAATTAAGTGGTTGGGCGGATAAGATGTGGGAGTGCAGAGATTTTTATGCAGATAAACTATCATACAAACAAGTAAAAAATGAAAAAAATACAAAATATGACTTATGTTCACTATTCACTAACCCACATACAAATCAAAATTTTGACCTTACAAGCAAGATGTTTCCTATCCATTGGTGCAACCACGAAGGGATAAAGGACACTTTTTGGAAGAGGTGGTGGATGGTTTTTGACCATCCTCCATGCAACAATAATGAGGTCCCTCAATATTTCTTAAGGAAACTCTACTGCAAGTTTGTCCTCAAAAAAATCCCCAACTGTTTTGATATGCGAGACTTTTAGGGGAGAGGTGGTGGATCAACACAAGATAGACTAGGTGCACGTCTTGCTCCTCAGCAGCAAGTGAGACGAGCACTTGCTAGACTGGCTTATGAGCACGTTGCTATCCCTTCTGTCGTGAAGGAGAGTGTTGAGGTGGACACTCTACAGTCTATTAGTTCTCTAATCTAGAGAATCATACAACGTGAGAGTCTTGCAGTACAACATCAGCCAGGGGAGAGTTCGAGGGGTAGGGTTCCACCCCATACTTGTCAGGTTTGCGGGTTGGCTTGCACATATGACCCCACAAATAGTCAGGAGGCTGGTGCGCAAGATACATCTGCAGCTGACCAGTTGGCGATGGTAGATGTCATCTTGAATGAGGATTTCGACCTCGATACTTAGGTAAATGTTAGCATGTTCATTGAATTTAATTTATTAAATTTCATTTTTGAAATGCAAGATTAACTAATTTAGTTTAATGATTGTAATAAAATTTTAGGGTCATAGTGTTCATACTATTTTCACCGGCTCTCCACTTGTTTATTACTCCACTGCATCTACTGCCAAGGTATGTAACTAGTAAACAGCTATAAATAAATTACACATGAATAACATTATTATATGAATGGTATTCTAATATCTAATTGTGGACGTTGAATAGGTTAATATTGGAGGTTTCATGGCAACACCTCCCAGTGGTAGTGGAGTTCAAACCTTCACTCAGGTAATAGAATAAAGAGTTTAACTAATGAATTGTACTTAATAGGTTTGTGTAGTTTATATTCATATCGTTGATTACATTTCATTGCACATCTTTCAAACTCAAAGCATTATTTCACATTGCATAACTAATAACTAGATGTTGATAGATGACAAAATTTCAATTACAATATAGTTTTTTAGAAATTCAACATAAGCAGTGATGCAATTACTTCACATAGCATAACTAATAACAAGGAGAAACTGCCAATTGCATTTGCTTGTCATGGGATTCCATGAGACCACATTTTATTGAGGCATTTTTTCAAACAATTCATTGCCTTGTCTATGCTATGGATGCTTGGAAAAAATATATCATTTAGCATAATAGTAAGCAATAGCATAGACAAGGCAATGAGTTGTTTGAAAATTTTCCTCAAAGAAATGTGGTCTCATGGTGATTTCCATCACCATGAGACCCAAATTTTTTGAGGCATTTTTTCAAATAGCTCACTGCCTTGTCTATGCTACCACATTTTCCATACATGTCTACCAAATAATTTTATCAAATAGTTCACTTCCTTGCTACTATGGCTAAAATCCTAAAATAGGTGCTTTCCAACAAACTATGGATGCTTGGAAAAAATATATCAAAGCATAATACTAAGTGATAGCATAGACAAGGTAGTGAGTTGTTTGAAAAAATGCCTCGAAGAAATGTGGTCTCATGGTGATGGAATGCCATTCCATGACCATGAGGCTACATTTCTTCGAGGAATTTTCTCAAACAACTGACTGACTTAAGAATAGATAATCCTCTTTAATCAAATAAAATAATTTTAAGGTCTTGGATTAGATCCCCAAATCTAATCCCATCCTCTACCTTCGTCCTTAGATCATATTCTTCCAATCCCCAAGTTCATTTCTAATCCATCATCCTAATTTCCATCCTCATCCAAAATAAATACCAATATTTCTCCCAATAAGTCCTCCACCATGTCTAACCATCTAATCTATCATCCTTCCAACCTAATCTTTTCTAATCCAAATTCATACATTCAAGCCAACCCCAACCATATCGATGATGATGAGGATAGCCTTTTTGACCAACCTGAATATAATCCCAATGATGACAATGAGAGCATTGTGGATCACCTTGAATCCATTTTCAATAGACAAAATGCTCCAATTTTCCACCAACCACCCATCCAAAGCTCCCCTCAAGTCCCATCCATATCATCCCTATCCACCACCACTAATTTATCCTTGCCTACTACTTCCATAATTATAAGGATATCATGCTTAGATGTCTCCTTGGCATCGGTGCAAGCTTCCATCCTCCCTACCTTCATCCAATCCTAATCCATCTCCTCTTGCTTATCCTTCCCCTTCCTTTGACAATGAAAACCAAGCCTTTAGCCAAAATTCCCCTCCAAATCCTTTTCAAGGTCCCCATCCTCATCCTCAATTTACCAATGGATATGGAAGCTTCCACCTCTTATTCCACTTTCATATCCCACATCCTTAAAATCCATATCACCCCACTATTACCAAGAAAAGTCATCCTATGTATCTCATAATAACTTCCTCCAAGGACTATTTTTAAAGGTGGTTGTTTCCCCATGCAAAAATAAAGTGGTGCAATCTTCCTGTATCATGCATCCACCTTAATCACCCCCACATCAAGATAAACCCTAATATCCCAAATCTTAAATGAATCCCCTATCAATCCATCTATCCAATTTGAAGAGTCTATACAATTGATAAGTAGGAGGTATTTTCCACAGTGATTCAAATTATGATATTGCTATCAGGATTCAACTATGTAGTTTCGAGTCAAACTCATTGACCCATGTTTCATGAGTGTGGTTCACAAGAAACTTGGGTCAATGAGTTTGACTCAAAACTACACGGTTGAATCCTGATATCAATATCATAATGAGTCTATACAACCTGTTGTTTTATGGAGCCCAATCAGACTTAGAGGTTAAATTTTCCTCACTTTTATTGGTGTAGTTTCCTCACTTCTATTGGTTGACATAAAAAACCCTATTTTGTAACCGACATAAGTATTGATAAAACAACTAAGGGTTATAGTTTTCGTTGATATTGTATTGTAGGATTTGTAGTAGTATTGAGTTGTAAGGATTGTTGGTTGTAATCGATTCGATTTGCTAGATAATAATATTGAACTCTCTATTGGTGGATGTAGCCCAAGTTTGGGTGAACCCCATTAAAAATTGTCTCTCACTATTATCATTTCCGTGTTTTTCATTCCTTTGTTTAATCTTTATTTGCATTTAATTGATATTTTCTACATGCAATTCCTAACACAACCTTTTCCCCTCATGACACCATCCATATCAAATGAAATATGTCTGTCTCCTAATCCAAAGCATGCTAACATAGATTCCCCTCCATATAAAGATCAAGGAAACCCTTCTCCTCCATCATATGATCCCCTTCCATCTCATGATCCCATTTCCAATCAAGAACAACATATCCCTTCCATTTTATCTAATGATATCTTTCCATCTCAAGAGTAAGATATCCCTCCATCCCCCCTCTCACAATCCCCTCTCCCCCACTTCATCTAATGACATCCTTCCTTGTCCAGATCAAAGTACCTCTTCCACTCCATTGTATGATCACTCTCAAAATGTGGTCTTGAAGTACACCTTCCACCCCATCTAATGATCCTCTTCCCCTCATGATCAAAACATCCATCCCTCTTCATATCATGATTCCCCTCCATCTCATAACCAAGACCACACTATACCATCCACCCCATCCCAACATAATAGCATAGAGAAGGCAATGAAAATTTTGAAAAAATACCTCAAAGAAATGCAGTCTCATTATGATGGAATGCCATGACAATTTTTTTTATCATGGCATTCCATCACCATGAGACCACATTTCCTTGAGGCATTTTTTTGAACAGTTCACTGCCTTCTTTATGCCACCACATTTTTCGTACATGTCTACCAAAGCATTTTATGAAATGGTTGACTGCATTGCTACTATGGATAAAATCCTAAAATAGGCACTTTTGAACAAGTTGTGGATAGGGCAGATAGTAAGCATAATAGTAAGAAATATATAGTTCAATAAGTACTCAAAATTTTGTTGATTATCTCATACATTATAAGCCGTGACCTGCATCACTATTCTACTTTTCGTGATTGAATGATTTGTTGTTTTATTTTTAGATGATGGAAGAAAAATTTCCTCTAGATGTTGATAGGGTAATGGAGCAAGGTGTATCTTCTACAATAGACAACTCGATGCCTCTCATAGGGGTATGAGGAAAATTAGTAAATTTCAAATTACATTTGTTGTTATAGTTCTTAGTTAGTGAAAAATCAAATGATTATTCATTCGTAGTTTAATTTCTATTTGGATGGTTTCTATAGGACTTGGGTACGCCACAATATGAGAATGTGAATCTTTTGCATGAGGAGAGAGATCATCTAGTGGCGGTAAGTGATTATTTTGTTAAATCTATCATTTTTTATAATGTAATTTCTATATATTAATGTCTTTACTTGTTATTGTAACAAATAAAGCTTGATGAGGAAATAAACCCTAGGAGGAGAAACCCTTGAGTTTAGAGTAAATGAGTGTCATACGTATCGCCATCCGCCTAACCACCAAACGCCACCCGTTTGTTTCATTCACCTGGAGGGAAATGCCTTTTGATTGGGGTCCTTTGTTGTATGCATATATGGCATTTTTGGACATATTTTATATTACATATACTTGATATTGTATGCCTATATGACATTCTTGTAAGCCTATATGGCTATTTTGTATATATTTTATACTTATATAAACATATATGGATGTATACCTACATGGCTATTTGGTTAATACAAATATTTTTTGTTGATGGTGTCCATATTTGCATTATAAATCCACACTTCGATAGATATTTGTAGATGTTTTACTTCAAATATTTAAAATCCAAGTGTTTTCCATGCACTCTTCTTTTCTATAATTGTAAATATTTAATAAAGTTTGAACATTATTGTCTTGTAAGATTAGTGAATATTAAATCAATCATATGAATATAGTAATGCTTCATGCTTCATGTGCTTCACAGAGGAAATCCATGTGTATGCTTGATGCTTGATGCTTGATGCTTGATGCTCCATGCTTCATGCTTCATGCTTCATGCTTCATGCTTCATGCTTCACGTGTATGCTTCATTCTTTATATCATTGAGCAAGACATCTACAATTCCACATGTGTGCTTGATGCTACCATTCACTTGTATGCTTTATGCTTCATGTATTGCGCAGATAAAGAAAACATCGTAAAAATATTGACAAAAGAAAATGGAAAATAACAACTAAGTCTCACAAACAAAAGCTCAATGCATCCAAGTCTTATTAAAGATCATAATGGCATTGGATTATTGGATATTAAGAGACCAAAAATCAACCTTCCCAACAAAAAACTTCATAGATATTCATCCTATTTCTAAACATGAATTCAAACCCAATAATTATAAGAATGCAACTTTAAAAGTTAAAATTGCATGCTTACAATAGTCAATAAACAACTTCAAGAGATGTGCATGACATAAACAAAACCAACTAAAAGTTCAAGAATTTCCTTTTCCCCAAGCATATCTAAAAAATTGCAAATAAATCAATTTAGGTTCTCACGAATAGTGATGATATGAATTTGGTTGTGACTTTTCAAAGGTGAAAAGTTGTGACTCGTCGAATAGGAAAGACTACGAACATTTTATAATAAAGTGTGGTGACCATGCCTAGTGTAGATGTGCCCACCTAGACATATTGGCACTAATTGTTTGGCCCCACAAATAATAAAATAAAAAGTAGCCTACCTTGCCACTTCACACTACATGCAACTGACCCATTTTCCATCAACTGAAACTTGTTCACCATAGGAAAACGACTTGGAGCTATAAAAAATTGAGAGAGGTTATTATAGAGGGGCCCTACATGATCCTATAGCCTCAGATGAAGTGTTTCCAAGTGCCACAATTTATGAGTAATTACTTGTCGTAGTTTGCTGCCCTTTTGCACTTTGGTCTCTTAAGAGACTTCATCGATAAAATGTGGCTCAGACTGTTTTGGCATATTTGGTGTGAAAGAGTACCTTGGCTAGCATAAAACCACCTATATGGATATTTTGGAACAATCATTTCATTCACATGACAAACAAAATGAAAGCTACACCACTTTCCAACTTTACACTACATGCAACTGACCCATTTTCCATCAACTAAAATTTGTTCACCACAGACAAATGACTTGGAGCTATCAAAAATTGAGAGAGGTTATTGTAGAGGGGCCCTACATGATCCCATAACATTAGATGAAGTGTTTCCAAGTGCCATGGTTTATGAGTAGTCCCTCGTCAAAGTTTGTTGCCCTTTTGCACTATGGTCTCTTAAGAGACTTCGTCAGTAGAATGTGGCTCAAACCATTTCAACGTGTTTGGGTATGAAAGAGGACCTTTCCTAACATAAACCCACCCATAAATGTTGGAATAGTCAATTTGGTCATATGAAAAATAGTGCAAAAGTTACACCACTTTGCAACTTTACAGTACATGTAACTGACCCGTTTTCCATTAATTGAAATCTGTTCACCACGGGAAAATGACTTGGAGCTATAAAAAATAAAGAGAGGTTATTGTAGAGGATCCCTTTGTGATCCCATAGCCTCAAATGAAGTGTTTCCAAGTGCCACGGTTTCTAAGTAATTCCCATCGAAGTTTTATGCCCTTTTTGCTGTGTAGTCTCTTAAGAGACTTTGTCAATAGAATGTGGCTCGAACCATTTTAGCATGTTTGGGTATGAAAGAGGATCTTTCCTAGAATAAAACCACCCATATGGATTTTTCAGAATAGTTGGTTTGATTGTATGACGAATAGAACAAAAGTTACACCACTTTCCAACTTTACACTACATGTAATTGACCCATTTTCCATCAACTGAAATCTATTCGCCACGGGCAATCGACTTGGAGCTATGAAAAACTAATGGAAGTTATTGTAGAGGGGCCCTACATGATCCCATAGCCTCAGATAAAATGTTTCCAAGTGCCATGATTTCTGAGTAATCGCTCGTCGAAATTTGTTGCCCTTTTGCACTTTGGTCTCTTAAGAGACTTCACTGGTAGAATATGGCTCAGATCATTTCAACATGTTTGGGTGTGAAAGAGGAACTTTCCTAGCATAAACCCACCCATACAGATGTGTTGGAACAGTCGGTTTGGTTGTATGACAAACATAACAAAAGTTACACCACTTTGAAACTTTACACTACATGCAACTGACCCGTTTTACATCAACTGAAATCTCTTCACCACGGGGAAACAACCTGGAGCTACCAAAAACCAAGAAAGGTTATTGAAGAGGGGTCGTATGTGATCTCGTAGCCTCAGATGGAGTGTTTCCAAGCACCATGGTTTCTGAGTAATCAATCATCAAAGTTTGCTACCCTTTTGCACTTTGGTCTCTTAAGAGACTTCATTGGTAGAATGTGGATCGAATTGTTTCTATGTGTTTAGGTGAAAAAAGAGGACCTTTCCTAGCATAAACCCACCCATATAGACATGTTGGAACAAATGGTTTGGTCATGTGATTAAAAAAATGAAAGTTACACCACTTTCTAACTTTACACTACATGCAATTGACCCATTTTCCATCAACTAAAATCTGTTCACCACTGGTAAATGACTTGGAGCTATCAAAAACCAGGAGATATTATTGTAGAGGGGCCCTACTTGATCCTGTATCCTTAGACAGAGTGTTTCCAAGTGTCATGGTTTCCGAGTAATCACTCGTCAATTTTTTTTCCCTTTTGCACTTTGTTCTTTTAAGAGACTTTACCGATAGAATGTGGCTCATACCGTTTCGGCATGTTTGGGTGAGAAAGAGGACCTTTAATAGCATAAACCCACCCATATGGATGTGTTGGAATAGTTGGTTTGGTCATATGACAAACGGAATGAAAGTTACACCACTTTACAACTTTACACTACATGCAACTGACCCGTTTTCCATCAACTAAAATCTGTTCACCACTGGACAACGACTTGGATCTATCAAAAACTGGGAGAGGTTATTCTAGAGGGGCCCTATGTGATCTTTTAGCCTCAGCTGGATTGTTTCCAAGTACCATGGTTTTTGAGTAATTGCTTGTTGAAGTTTTCTGCCCTTTTGCACTTTGGTCTCTTAAGAGACTTTGCCGGTAAATTGTGGCTCAAACCGTTTCGACATGTTTGGGTGCGAAAGAGGACCTTTCCTAGCATAAAACTGCCTATACAAACATGTTGGAACTGTCAGTTTGGTCGTATGATGAACATAGAAGAATCTACACACACACCTTCCTCAACTTCTTGAGAGCAGGATAAGTCTCTTCATTGAATACATTATGTATCTCATTCAATTTGGTATGCTTCTTTTTAAAGTATTTTTAGAGAAAACTAACCTCCTTTTTGTTGATGATAAAATCTTCTTCTTGTCTTTTAATTCCTTTTCTAAGTGTAAGAGAGGGGGACCACCACGTGCAAGACCCTAGGTCACAGAGGGTCAAGATGCGAGAGGCTGCCCTAACTTACCTCAACCAAATGCAACGTTTAGGGTATGAGGATGAGAATGATGGGGAGTATGAAGTCCTACAACCACTCTACGATATTGAGTTTCAAGGAGGGATAGGCGAGCTGGTTTTCAGGTTCGACTCTACGCCTCAGGGAGCTCTTTTCCCCAAGATGGAAGTGCAGTCTTTGGACGACACCGCGGCGTGCTGGTGTCCATATGACCAGACAACAACAGAGACAAGGTCAAACCTATTAAAATGACTAATGAACCAACTCACAAACTAAAGGGCCAGAATGATACGACGAGATAAATTAAATATTCTCTAATGTTATAAAGCAAATATGCAAGAGTGACAAAAATAAGGAGAATCTCACCAAGGAACTCGTTCACCAGCTGGTTCTCTGAAAGCACGTCCACCTACACACAGAAAGAGGGAAAGTGTTGGGTAGCTGTATAGGGGCCTGCCTCAGTAAGACCCCTGTTTAGGTGTTTCCACCTCCACGGACAACCAAAGAAACGAGATAAGAAATAATATAGTAAATAGCAAATAAGCACTACAAAATAGTGTTATGCTACTCAACCAAGTGATACAGGAGAGGAGAGGGAAGCTTACCACCTCCACCAAGAGCACTCAAGGCTGCTCGGGAGAGAAATGAGAGTACTCAAGCCTCTGTTGCAATGGCGTGGTCCCAAACATGCTCTATCGAAGTGATGGAGTGTTGCTTTGCTGCAATGGAATGCTTGAATGCTTGGAGTGAGTGAAAGTGAGTGCTTGAAAGTGAATGTCAAAGCACAAGAATGGAAGCTTGATGAGGCAAAGAGTTCGTGAATCCAATCAAGATGTTAGAATGCTTGTTAAAGGGGTGAAGTTGAAGGAGGAATGGAGAAAACTGACCATATTCGGGTTGGTCGACCGAAGGGGGCATTACAACTTCACCTCCAATGAGAAGTGTAACACCTCTGCAGGTTTAGCTGCAAGAATCTTCTAGGGACGTAAGCGCGCTGCGCGGATGTCTGCACGCTACGCGGGCGTCCTCGACAAAACCGCCTCCATCGACACTCAAAACAAGCGCCAAGTGGGAAGTAAGCAGCGGGATTAGGTGGAATTGAGCCTCTGAACTTGGTTTTCTAAGGTGGGTAAAGGCAAAAAGGGGAATTTGCATAAGGGGTTCAAATTCGCTCTTATACATTTTTCCACCACTTTAGCGAGCAGGAATACTGATGAGTGCTCGGTAAAGTAGATTAAGAAGAGTGTAAGGTTAGGAATGTATACCTAAACCGTAGAAGAAGCAGTACTCAGTTTGGCGTACCTGAAGGTCAGGGAAAGTGAGGGGCTTCATAGCTACTCAGAACCATGAAGTTGAAGAAGAAAAGTGTCTTATAGGTTCTCGGTCTTGTAAGGAAGGTGTCCCCAAAAAAATATAGCATGGAGGAGACCCAAAGGAAGCGCCCTATAGGCTCTCAGTCCCATAGGGAAGGCATTCTCCATGAACTCAAGCATGAAGAATACCGAAAGAAGTGCCCTATAGGCTCTCAGTCCCATAGGGGAGGTATTCTCCACGAACTCAAGCATGAAGAATACCAAAAGAAGCTCCCTATAGGATCTCAGTCCTATAGGGGAGGTATTATTCATGAATTCAAGCATGAAGAATACTGAAAAAGTGCCCTATAGGCTCTCAGTCCTATAGGGAAGGTATTCTTCATGAACTCAAGCATGAAGAATACCGAAAGAAGTGCCCTATAGGCTCTCAATCTTATAGGGAAAGTATTCTTCATGAACTCAACCATGAAGAATATCGAAAGAAGCTCCCTATAGACTCTCAATCTTATAGGGAAAGTATTCTTCACAAACTCAAGCATGAAGAACACCCAAAGAAGCGCCCCAAAGGCTCTCAGTCCTACAGGGGAGCCACCCCAAGATCTCTCACATGGAGGAAGCTCAAAGGAAAGCACCCTACAAGTTCTCTGTCTTGTAGGGAAATATCCCCCAAGATCTCTCACATGGAGGAAACTTGAGAAAGCGGACTCCGCAGAGTCAGGAAGTGGCCACATGGACAAGTAAATGGACAGTCGTGCAGACTGTTGATAGTTTTTAAAAATTTCAAAGGGGGTCCTTTGGGGACCCGTCATGAATAGGGGGTCCATTCAAGGGACAAACAATCCAAAATTAGATACTCTTCTTCCCGAATCAATCCTTCGTCAAGGAATCCTTTTGAAAAATGTTCACTTCATCAAGGAATTCAAAAGGAAGAATATGCCCCCATGCGCGGGGAAGGTCTTCAAGTCCTTTCTTTGTGAACCCATGATGAAGGAAACATGTTCTGTTGGGGTTCCAAGTTGAGAATGTGATTTCAAAGGAAGGCCTGCATGGATTTTCGAGAAAAGATCTGTTGTTAATGAATACATTTTTTGAAAAACCAAAATTTTGAAGATAAGGCGTTGTCACACATGAAAGGGACAACTCAAGAAAAGAAGAGAGAAAAATAAAGAGAAAGCAAAAGAGAAAAGAAAAATACAAACAAAGGGCATAGGGGGATCTGGTTTAGTGGGGCCAGATCTGTTTGAGGTCATATAATAATAGGTAACCGCAATGCAAGGTGAAAGATCATCAATCCCCCACCAGATTGGGAAGAATTCATGGAAAACAAAGTAAAAAAAGAAAAGGGTCAACATGGAAGGGAAGCTTAAATGCCCCCAACACTTTGCATCATCCCCAATTCATCGAAAGTCAAGCAAAAACATGGAAGAATGATGATACAAATAGAAGAAGGTTTACAACAAAAAAACCACGCCTGTATCAAATGACCAACAAGGGTGATGAGGGTCATCTAGACACACATAGCACGAGCATGGAGGAAAACATCACAACACACATACACACACAAGATCAAGAAAAGGGGCCTCCTCCTAGCATTGATCAGCCAAGAGGTTGTTCGCTTCCCAATCTAAATCCTCATAAGGGGAAGGAGGATGAGCCTGCAATGGTGGGATGTTAAGAGGAGGAGCGTTCGGCCCTCCCACAACAAGGGCCAAGGAAGAGGGCCCCTCAAGGTCCTCTCCATCGAGCTCTTGTGGATTCAAAGTCAGCGATTTAACGAAGATCGCCGACAGGGCCGAAACCTCGTCCACGAAGTTAAACATGCACCAGACGGGAGCGCTATGTCTTACTTCAATGGACGGGATGGGTTGCGCTCAAGGTTCACCACTAAGCTCGTCGAGTGACTCGGGAGCGGTGATGAACTTAGGGGAAGCCGAGTCTGGTTTCGTCACTAGGACATAACAAGTTAGCACAGGACCACATTGTGAAGAAGGTGGGCTCCTCTTACGTCCTTTGTTGCTAGAAGGACCACGCTCTGCCTCTTTCTGTGTTGGAGGAGATGAACTCCCAATAGACGAAGCTAGGGGTACATAGGAAGAGGAAGAAAGAACCACCATGGACACAACTGAGGTATTAATCATGTCCATGGGTTTCGAGAAAGGTTGGATATCTAGAACGAACATTAGCAGAGGCGGCTCCACCGAAGAAGCAATGAACACCTATACCCGTTTAGGGTTAGGCACATTCATGCTCGCAACGGAAGCCAAGAGTGGCACATGACCAACCTGAAGAGAAGCAAAAGGAAGGGACGAAGAAGACACTGCATTAGGTCCTGAAGTAGGGGTGAGTGTTTCTTCCTCCTTTCTTTGTGAGGCGGCCTGCTCGGCCAGGAGAGCCTTTCGCCGGTGCTTGCGTTCACATGCAAGGTGGTTTCTATGGCTCTTGGAGTTAGAGGCCAGAGGCTACGAGAGAGCAGAGGGTTCCTACTCAACCATAGAAATGTCCACCACGGCCATTTCTAGCAGAGGGACAGGTTCCTACACAGGAGCAGAAGGAACAGGATGAGGAGTGATAGGAGGAGTTGACTCAAGAGCCTTGGTAGCGGGCCTCTTTCCACTCACTGCCTTAGGAGCAGGAATGGTAGGAGGTCGTGGATTGAATTATCTATGAGAACCTTTCTTTCTACCATAAGATAATACCATAGTTTGGGGTATTCATTAGGGAGGTCCGCGATCCTGATCTTGGGCCTACGCCGAGGAGGGATCATCGAACTGAGTGGGTAACCGTTAGGCCGACTCATCCAATACTCTTCCCAAGAAGGGGGAGAGGACGAGGCAGATTAGGAGGAGGTAGACTTCTCCTTACCTTTACGAGAAGGAGAGGGAGCCGGCGTGGACTTGTCCTTCCCTTTGGGGGAAGGGAGAGTAGTCAATGTGGGCTTCTTCTTATCTTCTCGAGAAGAGGAGGCGACCGATTGTTCTGTCATGGGGAGGGTCAACTTTGGCTCCCCTTTGCGCCCAGTTTTATACTTCACATAGTTCTTGTAAATTAGGTATGTTCTTGGAGGGAGCAAACTGACGAGAGAGGGCCAAATGCAATCCAATGAGTATCCACCACGGGATACCAAGGGTTGATATCCGATGTCATGTACTACATGCACGACACCTTCATGGAAGAACTTTAAACACTTGTCGATAATGGAGGTGATCCCATTCATGGAAGCTAGCCAAGGAATGCCCAACTTCACTCTAAATAGATCTGATTATGGGATAACATCGAAAGCCACGTCAATAGCTCTGGGTCCAACCACAATGGAAAAGGTTATCGAGCCATACGGTTTGAGACTCATACCATCGTGTGTACGAATGGTAGATTTTGTTTCTTCATATTTTTCCTTTTGTAATGAATTTATTAATAATGTTTCTTCAGGTAATAACATTCACACAACTCACGGGGTCAATCAAGACTCCTGTCACAATGTTACCATTGACATGAGCGGGAATGTAAAGAGGCGAAGGTTTGTTGTTTAAGGGTAAATCCTGTGATGTGAATGTAATGTCCGGTGAACCGGGTGCGGGTGGAACAGTGGAAGTTACTATGGCCATATTAACATAGGCCTTACGTTGAGCGACAAAATCAGTGGGACTGATAATTATGTTATCAGAATGTGATGGAAATGGGTCTATGTATATCTATTGTTCACTATTAGCTTTTGCCACTGATTTGTTAGTGTTTTGTTTATTTCCATTGAGGGGAATGGTACCGTCCTCAATGTAGTCCTGTATCTCATGATGCAGCTGCATATAGCGTTCAGTATCATGTCCATTAACATGATGGTACTGGAAATAAGTGCTCCCATCATACCAATTAGGGTAAGGTTCCTTAGCAAACTTAGGGGTCGATAAAGTTACGATCTTATCCTTCAACAACTTTTGTAAGATGGAAGTATAAGATTCTGACAACTTTGTGAACTTCAGATTGCATTTGAGCCCATTGTCATAAACAATGACTACTACATTCACAACAACTTTTCCTTTCCTAGAGATTGATATGATGGACCTTTCCTTAGAACAGGAGCGCGAGGAAGAACCGCCAAACTGAACAATCATTTGCTGGTACTCTCATAAAGCTGCACATAAATGCACGAAAGAAGGGTATTTCATCAAGGCGAACTTCTCTTGCCAAGGTCTTTGTAAGTTTCCTATGAACACCTTCAGCATGTCAGAATCAAGCAAGTGATACGAGATTTTTGAAAGGAGTGCTTGGTAGCGCGCTATGAAATCAGTAATATTTTCATTATCTCCTTGTTTACATCAGACGAGGTCCGAAAAGGTCATCTTTGGCCCGATGTTTTCTTGGAACTATCTTAGGAACTGATTAAAAAGTTGGTCAAATGAGAAAATAGAATTGTCAGGCAAGGAACAGTACCATTCAAGTGTTGTGTCCTTGAGAGATCGGGGAAAAAATTTAGCCATCAACGCATCATGATGGAAGAAGTTGGTACACAGGGCATTAAAGGAAGACACATGTGTTTGTGAATCTCCCTTACCACTATACTTCTCAAATTTAGGGATCTCCATTCCTTGAGGGAAGGGAGTGTTTAAGATTGCAACTGAAAATGGACTATGTTGGAAGAAAGTTTGGAAGATAGGTTGGGCAGAGGCCTGGGAAAGGCTCGCTAACTAGCTCTGCATCTTGCTCATATTCTAAAGTAGAGTGTTCAGAATGGGGTCGTTAGAAGATAGAGGGCCAAAGGAACCTCCTCCAGAACCACCACCAAGCCCACCTCCAGAACCGCCACCAGTATGACTTCCGCCAAAGCCACCACTAGAGCTGCCACTACCAGTAGGGCCTCTGCTGGAACCACTGCCATGACCTCCACCAGAGGCACTTCCGCCAGCATCACCTCTGTTGTTGAATCCATTGCCACTACCAAAGCCTCCACCACTCAACCTGCCAAATCCTCCACCACTAGAGGTGACAGAAGGGGTAAAACTAAACCCCAAAGGGACCTTATTCACTTTGAATTTTTTAGGTTGCTCAGGGGAAGAAGGGATACTGATAGAAGGGACCGTGTCGGCCATGTAAATGGAAGTGGGAGGCATCAATACCCCTAACTGTCCCTCACGCTCTTTGAAAGTGACTCCTTGTGCAAAATTAGGGTTGCTCGAAGGAGCACATGCTTCAACAAGACCGAGGAGATTGCTTAGAAGCTCTATGCCCATTCAATCTTTACCCATCATGTGTTTCAATTCACTAACAACCCAAGTGGCTCTAGCCATCTTTAGATTTCTTTCTAAGTCTCCCAATTCTTTAGCAAGGGCGGCAATGTATTTTGCAAGGATCTAAACGACCTCATGCTCATCCAACGATGATGGCGTAGGAGACACAGGAGGAGTGGGAATGTGATCAATTTCATCAGCAAATCCCATCTCATTCCTCGATAACTGCTCCTACATAGCCAAACTAACGGTAGGACCAGAGAAAAGGCTTGTAGAGATACCAAGCAAGACCTTCGTCCTTTCCATAGGAAGGTGTCGTACACTTCTCCTAACGATATATGCAAAAGTTGTGAATTCAGTTGTGATGCTCATAAACCTTCACAATGCTCAAGAGCACAATAATCACGAAGTAGCCATGGGAAGTTTCAACACCAACGGATGAACAGACATTGGTTCACGTCGGGTTCACCAAAAATGTAAGAGAGGGGGATCACCGCGTGTAAGACCCCAGGTCACAGAGGGTCAAGTTGCAAGAGGCTGCCCTAACTTACCTCAGCCAAATGCGATGTTTAGGGTACGAGGATGAGAATGATGAGGACTATGAAGTCCTACAACCACTCTGCAATCCCGAGTTTCGAGGAGGGCTAGGCGAGTTTTCAGGTTCAACTCTGCACCTCAAGGAGCTCTCTGCCCGAAGACGAAAGCACGATCTTTGGACGACAGTGCGGTGTGCTAGCGTCTCTAAAGTGCACTGGTGTCCGTACGACTAGACAACATTAGAGACAAGGTCAAACCTGTTAAAATGACTAATGGCCCAACTGACTAACTAAAGGGCCAAAATGATACGACCAGATAAATTAAATATTCTCTAATGTTAGAAAGAAAATATGCAAGAGTGAAGAAAATAAGGAGAATCTCACCAAGGAACTCGTTTACCAGCTCGTTTTCCGAAAGCACGTCCACCTACACACAAAAAGAGGGAAAGTATTGGGTGGCTGTATAGGGGCATGCCTCAGTTAGACCCCCATTTAGGTGTTTCCACCTCCACATACAACCAAATAAATGAGAAAGAAATAGTATAGTAAATAGCAAATAAGCACTACAAAATAGTGTTATGCTACTCAACCAAGTGATAGAGGAGAGGAGAGGAGAGGAGAGGGAAGCTTACAATCTCCACCAAGAGCACTCAAGGCTGCTTGGGGGAGAAATGAGAGTACTCAAGCCTCTGTTGCAATGGCGTGG
>VDFB02000017.1:284079936-284132535 GCA_007258455.2 Sequoia sempervirens
TTGCTTTAGAATCCTCATTGGAAGCCACCTCAATGTAGTGTATCTATCCTTTTCCCAAACACCTGTGACCTGGTTGCCATGGCTCCCTACAAATGAAGCATAGTTTTTTCCTTCAAATTTCATTCTTGGATTACGCAACCTTGTTGGGTTTTGAGGGTAATGCCTTATGTTGAGGGAAACTCTTATGAGGAGGCTTGTTATGTTGAAGTAATGATGCATTCTTGGAGTAGAATTTGTTTTTGTCACTAAATCCTCCAAATTTTGGGCTCTCTTAAAGGCTTTTTGCAAGGCTTTTTAAATTAAATGCCCTTACTAAACCCTCGAGTGGTTTGGATAGACCCTCTACAAAAAGGACAATGAGTCTCTACTTTGTCACATCTAGAATCATCATTGGCAGCCTTTGAAATTTTGCCACATGGTGCTCAATTGTGCCCTCTTGCCTCAATTGTGCTAGCTCCCTGAAGTGAATCTCCGGATCATTTCTGTCAAACGTCTCCATCAATCTCTGGCCGAATTCCTCTAGGGTAGTGATTGAGCCCTGCCCTTGGGTCACCATGCCATGGTACCACCGCTCATGAGCCATACCCTCTAGGTAAAGTGTTGCAAACTTGATTTGCTTCCTCTTCATACATGGGGTTTAAGGAGAAATAGGTATCCAATTTTTGCAACCAAGCTCTACTTGTGACCTCATTGGATCCATCACAGGTGGGTATAGTCATCTTTTCCAACCATTGTTGTATATCTCTTGTTGGCTGATCCTGATATCTTCTTCCTGTATGATGATCATTTCTTGTTTTCATATTATAATACTCCATGAATGACATGTCACGGTAGATGGCTGGGTTCAGGGCGCTATATTCTGCATGATAACTTGCCATATCATCCTCAAGTCTTGGTGGAACTTGTTTCTCTTCCTCAAATGGATCCTCTTCTCTTTGCAAAAATTTGGCCCTGAATGTCTTGGTTGGTGGATTGACTGAAACCCCATTATTGGTTGAGTGACTTCTTTCAGCACCATTTGGATTAGACATCCCAATGTTGCATTTTTGATTCATTCCTCTCAAAGTCCTCACAATCTCTGCCATAGACTCTCTCATGGTGGACTGAAACTCTCTGGCTAGCTCTTTGTTTTCATTGCTAATGACCTTTGGGGGTTGATTCCCTCATTCATATCACCCATGGCTTCTTTATTTCTCTTTTTTGTTCATTGGTACCTGATTTACCAATCACTTTTCTGCATAAATCTGCATCACACATCCACATGCTAGCAGAAAGAGTGGCTCTGATACCACTGTAATATCCCTTAACAGAGTCTAAAAAAACCCTCAATTCTGATTGATTCAACAAATAAATTGGAATGGGGAACTATGCAAGAAATAACTGATAATTCTGAATTCTTTTGAATTTATTTGAACTGAATAGCCTTTAACCGTTACAATCAGAAACTGAATAGCAGGATAATAAACAAATATTATTGTCAAAACACTAGGCTGGCAGTGTATAGATTCAGTTACCCTAAAATTTAGTGTTATTGTGCTGCTGATGGAAGCAGTGTTGCTGATTAGCTGTTACCTTTTTTTCCTTTGTTTAGGGCACTCTCAGATCTTGGTAGCAGATCCCCCCTTGGTCATGCTGAAGGTTGTGCTTCCTTTCACCTTGTAGGGGGAACACCCACCACTTGTAGTGTCCTGAATGCTAGTATTAATGGTTGCACATGTGTAGATCAGGGAGTGGCATGTGGAGATCACCTTGTATGCTAGCAACCACCTGTAAATTTGGCGTTGGATAAATAACTCGGTTCTGGTTCACTGCTGTTTCCTGGTGCTTAGGGTAAAAGTTGCAGATCTAGGCACTTGGATTGCCTGCCCAACTGGGCAAGTATGGCGTTGGTAATCACTGCCCTCCACCACTGCTGATCACCTCCTGTAACAAGATAAAAATTTCCAATATTAGCCCTGCTAATCACCTTTTTGAAGTTTGATTTGTTAGAAGGAACTAAGGGAGAGTTTTCGTCCTACCTCAGGGTTAGCATCTTTAGCGTTTTCATCCTAAAAATGCAGGTTCAGGATAAATTCTGCCAAGTTTCTTCTTACCTTCTGATTTGAAAACAAAAACTTTATATATGTGGGCTGGTGTGGGGTGCTTGGGACCCAAACAAGGCCAACCTGCAATTTGAACTTATTTCTATTTAAAATATAGGTTGGCCTAAAACTAGGTGCCAAATTTAAATTTAAAATATTAAGTTTTTTTAAAAAGCATTTATTAATTTATAAGGGTGTTAAAAAACTCCTTTGTTAGTTCTGGGTGCTGGCCAACCCAGCTAGGGAGGGGATGTTGGAGCAGCCAAGATAAGCTTGCAAACTCAAAATAATACACAAATAAACATATGCAAAATGAGAAAATATCATAAGCATGTAATGTGTTGCAAAATGTACAAATGAGCCTTTCTTATAAAAGGCAAGCAAGAAGAGGTGAGAAGGTAGGAGTCAAACTTTGACTACCCCTCCGAAGTATGAAACAAGTGTAGGACTCTATGGTCAAGTGTTGAGATGCTTGGTGAGTCTACATGAGTGAGACAAAAGTCTAGATAACCTCTAAGTGAGCTTAAGTGTAGTATGAATGGGACTCTACTAAGTAGGGTAAAAGCTAACTAGTTTGATAATACTTCTTTTCACACTAACAAGGGACACGACAAAAGATGTCAATAAATGTGTCAGAAGTCAGAATTGTGGTGTACCAAGCCCTAAAAGCAAAACGGCTGTTAAAAACCTGTTTCGTATTGTTTTGACTTTGTGCCGTGTTTTCTTTGGGAGAGAATATCTGTCTGGTTATTTTTTAAGGATGTTTTCAGGAGTTATGGGCATGAAAATGTTGAGGTTGTATTATATGTTTACATCTTCTGCCTTGAATCCTTCAAAAAATGCCAAGTGTGGGATGTCACTCATAAGGAAGAAAAACAAGGTCGATAAATGATTGATAATAGCATATTTGATTTAATAGTTCTTTTTTAAAATTCTGCTTGATGTAGGATCCTATTTATTATTCATGCTTGGTTATTTGAATGAAGACCCTAATTGGTAATCAAGCTTTTCATAGCATGTCTTCAGCTAGTGCTTGAAATCCTTTCTTGAGCTAGTTTTAGAAAATGAACCTCAAACGCTGGCGTAGGGATTATGATTCTCTTTTTGATTTTGAAAACGTCTCTTTCCAACTTGTATTTGTATTTTTGTCAAGTGAGAGTGAGCTGTTTGTGTTCAGATCCATATCTTTCTGTCTTAAAGAATTTTCATCGTTGCTTGTCAATGAATAGCAACATCTTTAAAGAATGGTTTCTTATTAAGTTTCTGTTGAGAGTTTTGTTGTAATATTAATAAATGCAGTAATAACAATGTTAATTATATTCTCTTAAAGGTGGAAATTGAACAATCAGAAATTAAATGCTGAAGTCAAATTTGGTTGGTTGAATGCAGGTGCTTCCGTGTGCAGTGCTTGCACTTGCTATCCATCCAACCACACACCATAATATTGTAAACAGGATTCTTTGGGCCTTTTGTGTGTATCTTGAAGCTGTAGCAGTATTGCCCCAGCTTCGTGTGATGCAAAATACAAAGGTATATACATTTCTGTTTGTATTTATATCAGATGCATTGTTAATTTTTTTGATGTCACCTGATATGCATTTTTTTGGTGGCAGATTATTGAACCGTTTACAGCCCATTACGTGTTTGCATTGGGCATTGCAAGATTTTTGAGTTGTGCTCATTGGGTACTCCAGGTGTGTGAGTTAGCTTTTCTACATACTTATGTTCATACATTGATGTTTCCTGCATGCTTGTCCTGATGCAGCTTAATAAAAAGGATATGGTTTATATTGTGCGTTTTCAATAGGCAATTCTTCCATTTCATGAGATATTTTATGATTGTCCTATCCTTACTTCTTTGTGCCTATTTGGAGAGTTAACTCAGGATCCAAGATAATTTTTCCCTCTTCATTGACCTTAGGTAACATTGCTTGTCCTAGAATCTATTGCCCAATAATCTTCTTTAAACAAGAGACATGAAAATCTGGATGTGTTTTTGTTGTTGAGGTCACTGTAGCTTGTATGCATTTTTCCCTCTTCATTGACCTTAGGTAACATTGCTTGTCCTAGAATCTATTGCCCAATAATCTTCTTTAAACAAGAGACATGAAAATCTGGATGTATTTTTGTTGTTGAGGTCACTGTAGCTTGTATGCCACATTGCCAATTTTTCGCAAAATTTGATAAGCACCACAGTATGTGGGTGAGAGCATGTTAGTCTTCTTTTATTGCTTCAGGGACATTTCCTTATATGGTTGCAACCTCGAAAAAACCTATTCTTCCACCTCAAAACTCCTTTTACCATAGTGTTGGTCAGTTTGCTGCTTCATTCTGTTATGTGCCATGGCCAAATTCTCCTTGAGACTAGAAAGTACCAATTGTTGATGTTGAATTTGATCTTCCATAGCATAAACTCTTGGTGGAAGCTTCAATAATGATATGATGGATGGAGGATGGTTTCCATATAATGCCATAAATGGGGACATTTTCAAAGCACTATGGATGTAAGTTTTATGCCGCCATATTCCTTAGGGTAGCCAAGCCACCCACTAAGATTGTGTATTTGAAGAAAACAATGTAAATACCCCTTTGATCACTTGTTGACTACCTTAGTTTGCCCATTTGATCGATGATGATACAAAGATCAACATTTTAGCCAAGTACCCAAACAATAGAATAAATCTGTTAAAAACTTACTAGTAAATATAGGATCACGATCACTTACAATAACCTCTGGGGTACCATGTAACTTTTGTGTTTTCTTTATAAAGGCTTTTGCCACTGTACTTGCTGCACAAGGATGTGACAATGCATAAAAAATGGGCATATTTGGTGAGTCTATACACCACTACCATGATGACATTCTTCCTTTTAGACTTTGGTAGGCCTATGATGAAATCCATGGAGACCTCTTCTCACCATTGGCTAGGAATAGCCAAAGACAAAAAAACTAAATGTCTTAATAGTCTCACAGTTTGGACCATAACTTCTTCAATAGTACACGTGCGGAGTTGCTCATAATGCTTGTCCAGGATTGCCTTTGTTTCTAGAAAGATGGAGACCTCATCTAATTTTGGGAGTTTGTCAAGATGCATGTTGCTTGTCCAATGATTCTCTTGAGGCAAGAGACATGAAAGACTGGATGGATCTTTAAAAAGGAGGGAAGTGCAAGCTTATACACCACCTCAACCATGTGTTGCACCACTTGACTGGGGCCATAAAATTTTGGACCTAACTTATGACTCACCTTGTCCTTCAAATATAATTGCTTGTAAGCCTGGAGATGTAGAAAGACCAATTGCAAACTGCAAAGATATGCTTGGACCTATGCTGTTCTACTTGTTTCATGAAGTTTTGTGTCTGTAACGAATTGCTCTTAAGGACACCGAGGATTTTCTCTTGTTGGGAAAGGGAGCTATCAATTGCTTGTACCCAAGAAGAACATGGAACATAAGAAGCCAAAGGTGGGTGTTAACCATACAGAGCCTCATATGTAGTCATCTTGAATGAACTGTGATAAGTTGTACAGTACCACCATTCAGCTAGTGGCCACCACCTTGCCCATTGTGCTTGTTGCTTTGAGACAAAACAACGTAAGTAAGTTTCTAAGCATCTATTTACAACCTTAGTTTGGTCATCAGTTTGAGGTTGATAGGTTGAACTCATGTTCAATTGAGTTCCATATAACTTAAATAATTATTGCCGGAAGTTGCTTGTGAAAGTAGGATCATGATGAGTGACAATGGAGCAGGGCATCCCAAGAAGCTTGAGACCGATTCCACGAAGTGTTGTGCTACAACAACTATGTAAGGGCGAGGTAAGGCACAAGTGAGCATGTTTAGTCAAATAGTCAACAATGGCCAGAATGATTTGTCTTCCACTTGGCTTGGAAAGCCCAACAATAAAATGAAATCTATAGAAATATCTGCCCAAGCCATGTTTGGAATATGAGGGGGTTGAAAAGATCCCGAAATCTTGAATTCTCCCCTTTGTTATGCTAGCACATACCATTCTCAACCATGAAGGTATTCACATCGTGCTTAAGTCCATCTCAAAATAAATCCCACTTGACATGCTTGTATGTCTTCAAAAAACTTGGGTGACCTACAATTGGGGAGGAATGAAGTTCTTTTAGTGAGGTTTGAAGTGAGGGTTGCGACATATAGAAATGTGGTCATGATATTTCAGTACTTGCCCTTGTCATTGAAAGTCCAACACTAATTGAGGATATTGTTCCAAATTACGAATAATGTCCTAAATTTTGGGATTAGTTGCCAGTTCTTGATTAACCCCTTCCATCCAAGTGGGTATTAGCAAACAGAGATAAAAACAATGAACCTCTCTCTTTATTTTTGTGTGAAAGTGCATCAGCCCCAACATTTTCTTTGACTTTTTTATAAATGATCTCATAATCATAGCTAAACATTTTAGCTACTCACCTTTGTTCAAGAGAGGACACCCTTTGCTTCAAAAGATATATATATTTTTTTATGCGGCAAGGGTGTCCCTGCGACTCAGCCCATCAGCCCAGCAGCCCATACCTTGGGTACCTGGGGCAAGCTGGGGTGAGACTAGCTGCCTGCGGGTGGACGCCGTAGCCCGCATACAAGCCCACTGGTCAACAACGAGAGTGGCCTCAAAAGATATTTAAAATTGTGATGAGTGGTTTTTATCTAAAATTTGGAGTCCAAGAGGTAAAGAAACCATTGTTGATCAACTTGGAGAATAGCCATCATCTCTTTTTCACAGGCACACTTAACGAGATTTTGCCTTGTCAAATGCTTGCTGGTGAAGGCAAGTGGCTGACCCTCTTGCATCAACACAATACCCATACTTGTTCTTGATGCATCACATTCTAGAACAAAGGGTTCATAAAAATTGAGCATGGCCAAATTGGAATGGAACACATGGCAGCTTTGAGTGCAAGGAAGGCCATATCAGCTTCTATGGTCTAGACAAAGGAATTCTTTAGCAGTGCTATCAAAGGTCTTGCAATTTTACCATAGTTGTTGACAAACTTGTGATTGTACCTGGTCAAGCGTAGGAAACCCCTTAAACTCTTGATGGATTTGGGTTTAGGCCACTCATGCATTGCCTCAATCTTTTTCAAATTGACTTGCACTCTCTCTTGCAAAAACATGTGGCCTAGATACTCCACTTGTTGAACTCCTAAGGCACACTTAGAGCGCTTGGGGAAAAGGGAATGATCCTTTAAAGTCTTGAGAGCTATATCCACATGCTTTAGATGATCAGCCCATTGCAATTATAAATTAGAATGTCATCAAAGAAGATCAGGATGAATTTGTGGAGACAGCTTAAGAACACCTTATACTTTAACCTCTGAAAGGTAGAAGGAGCATTAGTTAAACTAAAGAGCATCACCAAGAATTCATGGTGATTGTCATGAGTTTAGAAGGTTGTTTTGGGAATATCCTTTTTGACATGAATTTGTTGATAGCTAGAGTGAAGATCCAGTTTTATTAAAAAATTGGCTCTAGAAAGCTCATCCGACAAGTCATCAATGATTGGAATATGGAACTTATCCTTGATGGTCAATTTATTGAGTTTTGAGAAATCAGGGCAAATTTACCGTCTACTATTTTTCTTGGGAACCATCACCATATTAGATGAATAAGGATTGGTACTACATCCGGTTCACACTTGCTCTTTAACCATCTTTTTGATTTTATTCTTTGTTGAAAAGGATATCAATAGGGCTAAATATTTGGAGGTTGATTACTAGGAATGAGGAGAATGGCATGGTCATGGGATTGTGGGTAGGCAACCCTTTGGGTTCCTCAAGCACTTAGTAATACTAATCCATTAGCTTTTGCAAATCAGATATGGGAGAAGGATGTGAAAGGAGGTTGAGCTTGAATAATGGCCTTTCTTTAACAGCTTCTCCATGTTGTGAGACTGACGATTTGAATATTGCCAACCTTTAAACCTTGTTAGGTATATCCCTGCCTTCTTGAATAAATTTTATCCACTGTTGGAAATAGCCAAAATTGAGTTGCCCTAATGTTTGTACCCATTGTACTCCCAACACTACATTAGGCCTCCCAAGGAAAGTGCATGCATATTAGCAGCTAGTTGATATTCTCCCATTGTAAGGTTGACATTATGACATTTGCCACCACATGACATGGTATTCCCATTGGCCACCATAATTTGGCATGGACATAGAATTTATTTCTAATGAAGTTATGAGTATTGCCAACATTAATAGGACCAACATCCTTTGGCTTTTGATGTAGCCAATGACTTTAAGTGTTTGGGGGGAAGAGAATCCAGCAAGAGCATGAATGGAAATGTGGGCGTCCTTAGTTAACTCACTTTCTGATAAAGCAACTTCTTCCTCTTCTAAAGATTCCTCAGCGGCACTGGGCACCCCTGCAGAATCAATGAGATATGGTCATTGTTCCTTACATCAGTGACTTTTTTCCCACTTTTGGTCACAACTGAAACATATCCCTTTGGCTTTTTTCTTAGCCAACCCTTCTCTAGATAACCTGTGAGTATTGGTGGGCTTATTCCCTTGATCTTTAAATTCCTTTTATACTTGAAGGATTGAGGAGAGGATCCTAAAGATTTTTTTGGTGCTGCAAATTAATCCTTTGCTAAGCAAGCTAAACCAAGAGCATCTTAAAATGTGGCAGGCACAAACATTTGAACTTCAACTTGGATATCTTCTTTGATATCACTGATAAAACAACTTTTGAAAAAGTGTTCATCAAGGCCACTTGTCTGATTAGCTAATTTCTCAAACTTTGTTTGGTATTCCTGAACTAAATGTGTTTGGTGCAATTTAATGAGGACTTCTGTAAAGTCCTCACATGCACTTGGACAATGTGGCCGAGGACTTCCTTACGTAAGTCTACCCATGTGAGAAATGGTTCAGATTTTTCCAACCATTGAAACCATTGAATGGCTTCATTCTCTTGGGGAAGAGAAGTTATAGAGAGCTTTTGACTAATAGGAATTTGATGGGCTATAGAATACTAGTTGGTAGGTTCTTTAATTTTGGAAATTGGAAAGTCCAGTTTAGGTGTTCATTAGTGTTAGAATGTTGATCCATATCTGGATGTGAAATGTTGAGCTTGTTGGTTATGGTTGTGAACATGGAAGCGAGCATGTTTAATTGATTTCATTGAACATGTCTAGCTTGGTCATACATGCCTCCATATTAGACTATAGTAGAACTCAATAAGAAAGCTCCCGTTGGTCTTATGATTTATGACTGCTTGTCATAGTGATCACCTTGGGTACCAGAAAGGTTATTGGAGTTACATGGCAAAATGATTAGTGCAGAAAGACTATTGTAATGTGGTAGGTGGCACGGAAAATAGCCTGGGCCGACCAAAAAGCGTTCCTAGAGTTGTCTCAAAATAATTAGTTCAAAGAGAGGATTGCAATGAGACAATTGCTTGGATGGGTGAACGTTGGCCTAGACTTTTTATTTTTTATTTATTTTCTATAAGAAGAGAAAAGACCCAATAGGCAAAATTTTCAAACAGAAATTTCAATTTCTTCCTAGTTTTGGAGAAATACAGAGGTTGTTTATGCCTGGGTATTGGAAGCTAAATACTCCCCACTTCATTAGACTGTTTATGGGAATGTAGCTTATCCAATAATGAGAATTCTTTTTAAGGATTTTTGAAAACAAAAATAAAAATACTAATGGATATTTTTCTTTTGCACTTTCAGGCAAGATGCTTAGTGCAACTACTATATTGTAGCTACATGTTGATCACCGAGATGCCTAGAGGGTGAGGTGAGGGGATATGGTGGACAGATGTAGAAGACCATAAACTTGTGATATTGCTAAAGAATGTGGCCTTCGAAAGAGAGCTTTGATACCACTTGTAATGAACCCACAAGCAAAGTAAGGATAATACACAGATATTTGCAAAATGGGAGCAACAAAAAGCTTTTATATTATCTTCACAGTGCTACTTTGAGGGGAGAATCTTCCCAATAGAGCATAAACCTCAATTATAACTTCCAAGATGCTTTACATTAGGGAAGTCATCACAGTTTATAGAGTTTATAGCTAAAAACAACTACTACCTTCCCATGCATGTGGGAAATTACTTTTATTGTAATTACTATATGAATGACTTACAAAGCATATGCACCCAACTTATACTAACCAATACCTAGTACATATTAGAATGGAGGTTTCAACAAGGCAGTACCCCACATTTGCACCTTAAAGGGCAAAAAAACCATGGGAGGCATCTCATGTGCATGTTGCAACTGAGATCAAGCCTTACGCAAAGTAGAGAGGTGAGTGAAGACTGTAGGTGGCCTTCCAGATTTATGGAAGCTAAATTGATAGCATTCAACTGCTGAAATTATATCAATGCTTTTCCAATCTGTTTGCATGTGAGTTGGGAAGGCTCATTCTTTTGACAAACTCCAATTGAACCAAAATGCTTTCACAAGAGCTTAGGTTGGAGGGCATTGCTGGTTAGAAGCAAGGAATAAATTATAAAACACACAGCCATTAATGAAAGCCATGGACTTGTTGAATTGAAAGTAAACTTGTGATCTCATATTATTGGCAATGGTCAGTAGTTTATTCAAGTGCTAGGTAAGAGCCAGGGTTCTAGATGAAGCTTAAGTCAATGTTAAATTAATAAATTACTAAAGCGTGGGAGGCTGCCACTTGAAGAGATCCTTATCCTCATGTTTTCCAGAGGAGATACATTTAACAGTTCAAACTTAATTTTTTGTAAATGATGACTTCAATGTGTCTATGAGACTAGACAATCCCATGTCAAATGAGTTAAATTAATTGACATCATAATTGAATCCAATACAGACTTACATTTTATGGGCTTTTGCTTATATTTTGAGTGGATATATTTTTAAATGCTTGCATTATAAAATTTCAGACTTTTAGTCTGTGTCAGATTTTAGGTATTTAAAATTTATTTGTATTCTAAAAATTCAAATGTTAAAACTTAATATATTATTGTTATAGCTATCCCACCTGCCGTCCCTGAAACCCACCCCCTGTCCTCAAAATCTTCTACACTTAAGGGGTGAGTCCCTGTGAGTTACTGCTCTTATTTCTTCTTCGAGGGCATCATTATGTTCATACATGTATAATGAATGTATGAAATCATGTTGTAGGAATAATATTTGCTGTGTTTTTTTTACCCAATATTTATGTGGTTATTTGCCAATCTGAAGAGCTAAGCTTCATATACTCTTCTACCCATTTGATTGGGCGCCTCTAGCTGATGGAGTACCTATCCTTTCTAGCAGGACTATACAAAATAGCTATTGTTTCATCTGCCATTTCTATCCTTATCTCTGATTTTACCTCTTTGTTTTCAATTTAACAGGATTCTAAGCTTCATTAGGACATTGCCATCTATGTATGGTTTCAAAGGCCTCAGAATAGTAGTTGCATTTAAGACTATACTGAACATGTATGCACTCCATGGTTGTATTTCTAGCATTTCTTTCTGAGGGACTTGTTTGTGTATTGATCTCCCAATTAGGGCTGGGATGGACTGGTTGGAGTAATCTTGCACAAGAGATGTGTTGTGGGTCCTTACTTTATGCCTTTTTTTCTGCCTCAGCACCTCTACTGTGCCTCTATGTATAAACTTTCTGCCATCATTGGAGTAATCTTACACGAGATGTGTTGTGGGTCCTTACTTTATGCCTTTCTTTCTGCCTCAGCACCTCTACTGTGCCTCTATGTATAAACTTTCTGCCATCATTGCTCTATCATGTTCCATTTAGGCCCACTACACCAGCTATGGACAATGTAACTTTCTTTGATGTTTATCCAGAATGAATGTATTGGCCTGGCCAGTCCCTTCAGCCTTTGGACTTTGGACTTAAAATATGGTTCCTCTCTAAATACTTGAATCCTGAGCTCATTGCTGAAGGAAGGATGATTACATCCTTTGCTCTGTGCTCACAAAACATCAAATTCCTCCATGGGTGCTTCACCAAAGGAAGATCAGCCTCAATATAGCCTTTAGAGATACGAGTAGAGAGAACACTGGTGAAGTACAGCAAGTCATAACAGACAACTACTGTGGGCTGCTTGGATTTCTCCATTGTTCTTGACTTCACCTATTACATGTTTCTCTATGATAAGATTGCTCAAATTAACAGAGGAGATTAATGGTCCAAAAAGCGACACTATGTATTCCTTTGTTCCACTCCCTTCTGTTTCATGCATGCATACTTAATCTACCAAATTGCCATATTTATCGTTTTTTCATATTTCTTTGCACATATGCATACTATAGATTGCTTTATCTACAGCCTTTATTATTTTCTTACCGCTTTCCAGATTGCTATATCTACAGCCTTGCATAGTATCCCTTGTCTGCATAAAAATAGGCCGTCTACCTTTTACCCATTTAGAGGCTTGTTTAGTAGAGTCCCTTCTTAGTGCACACAGGTAAGCAAAATTATCTGCATATGCAATTAGGCAAATTCCTTAGCATGCAGAAACATACTTGTAATATATGTTATAATCATTAGTTGTCTTGGGCTATACAACATAGGGTCTTGACTCTTGCCCAAATTCTGAACCTGGGTCTTTAGAGCAACTATTAGAAAGGAGACGGGACCACTATAGTTGCAGTCTATGTCACAGGGTTCGCCAAATTTTAATCCATGAAGTTAGAAATTTGGCAAACATAAAAAAAATCTAAAAAGACAATTTCAGTTTGCCCTAAAATTTGTACGGATAAGGGCTTTGGGCCTTTTAATTTGGTTCAGGCTCAGATATGGGGCTGGAACTGCTCTAGGTTCGTCCAAAGAGTGGCCTGGGCTTCCTTGATTACATTCTGCATTTGAGCAGCCTCATAACTTAACCTATGTGTTCTTTCGTCCATGGTGCAAGCAATGGTAATGATGATAAACATCAGTTGAATCCACAACATGCGATAAAGAAGAGCCCAAATTCCAGCTGCAGGGATTGGAGGTGCACATATGTTTTTCTCTTGCTGAGGGAAGGGAAATCGTCATGAGAGTCAAACATGGATGATTATTTTAAGTGAAGTCCAGCTCATTGCCGTTCCCTTCTTATTTTCAATTTTGTTGCCGTGCCCTTTTGAGACCACAGTTATGATTTTTGAAGTTTCTCGATTATATCTATTATATTTATATTTTCATTATTTTCCTTTTTGGTCATTCTATTTGACACTTTTGTTAGACTTAGCGTTTCTTTATTCATAATTTTTATTGATTATATATATTACAAATACTTATATATTACTATATATAGTTAATTTTAATATATTTATTTAGGTACTACTAATTTTATTATATTTCATATATTTATTTATTTATATATAAATTCAATAAGTTTAATTTAATATATTTAAAATATTAAAATTAGATTTATAGTTGAGTTTAATTATGATTTTTTTGCAAATTTTGTTATGAGCTTGATCAGAATATTATCTTTGTTGAACATGAATCTTGTGAGATAGGTTGCAGGCATGGGGCCACTAATGCTGATAGAATTTTGTTAGCAACTAGTCAACAAGCAATCAAACCCTAGTTCTGAAGTAGTTGATGTGATTGTATCAGAGGCAACATTTTTTTTAAGATTAGAAGTAATAAGAAAGGGCTTTTGAATGTATATTGCAGGATCTATGATGCTCGTTCGAGCTTATTTAGCTCAGACAGAGAAAAATAATTTGTGAAGTATGTTTGACTATTTGCTTCAATCCTTGCAGCACAGAAGCCATGTTTGTTGAAAAAAAATTGAAATATAAGAGGTTCAAAGAAATGTGAAATACATTCAAACAAAACAACTTGGGAGGAGACAAGAAATAATGACAAGTCTTTTCTAGCAAATATCCCAAAGCTTGTAGAACTTTACATAGAACTTCAATATAGTGTCAATTAACTATTAAGGTATGTGAGACTGGGTCAACATACAACTTAACGTTGACCCATTGTCTCCCAAAACTGGGTTTTATATGTAAGGCCAAAAAAGTGGAAGAGCATAGTTTTTCCCTAAATCTGGAGTTTCTTTTTGGTACTATGTCTGGCAGTATCAATAGGTCAACCATCTTTATAGACCCAAATAGCCAGTTGCTGTTACTGAGAACTCCTAATGAGTAATGTGATAAAACATGTTTCTTGGATGTAAATATAATCATGATCTACCAGGAAAAAGAACGAGATTGCAAATGTATTTCTTTTCAGAATATTTAAATCAATTCCTCCTGATAAAACAGGGAGAAGCATTTATGCAAACCATAAGAACCAGCAGGCTAATGCAATATTCTCAGGGACGTAGGTAAGGCTTGATAGAGGGACTTGAGTATAGAAAAATCTCAAATTCCTTTGAAGTAAAGAAATAAAAAGGAAAACAAGTGAAGAGATTAAGTGGGTTTGCACTGTGAGATAGGTGAGTCTCCTATTTCATCACAAACAAAAAATCTATGAACAAGTTTCATCTACAGTCCAAGCTTTATGTTAAATGGGCTGGACTACTGATGCATAAGCACTAACTCTTCTCGGAGATTGAACAGATTGACAATTTCATTGGAAAAATGAAGGACTTTTAGTTACTTTGCTCTTTCAGGGATCTCTTTATCTCATCTCTCCTTTATCTAGAGGAAAAACTGACAGATATAACATGTATGGGTTATGCATCATACCACATTGAGTGTATGAGTGTGCAAGTAGGTTTAGGTAGCGTTTAGTAGAAATCAAAGAGAGTTTGGATAATAACCATAATTGTTTATCAAAATGATTTATTTTGCCTGCTTCAGATGAAAAATGAATCATCAACGTGGATAGGCACAAGGTTAGAAGTGCCATTACATTGCTGGTTTCACCAGGAAGAAGAAAATATTTGGATGAATTGTTTTTTAACCTTTCGCCTGAGTGCAAAATTATGATTCTAATAATGGATTTTTTAAACTTTGAGATCTATTAATTGGGAAGAGTAATATACTAACATTTGCAACATTATGGTACTAATCAAAGAAATATTTAAGGTTGAGATTCATGAATAGGGATTACTAGATCTATGCTTAATGGTCCTGCATAAACAATTATTAAATGCTGTATGGATAGTGTACCATGTATAGATTTTCTACTTTTTAGCTTGTTTTATGATTAAACACAAATGTTGATCTTTAGAACTTTATGATCTGCCCGGAACTTGCAGGTTTTGGATAGCCGTGGGTACTTGTTGACTGCTTTGGGCCATGGCTTATGGCCATCCATGGTGCTCTTGTCAGAAATTGTTCAGACTTTTATTTTGGCTGACTTCTGTTACTACTATGTTAAAAGGTAATTTCTTCATGTCAGTTATTTTCAGCTGTACAGTTTGTCTATTTAAGATACTGGATAATTTGTAAGTTTTAGGCTTGTCGTTGATTATCAAAGTGTAACTATAATTTTCACTCTTATAGAGAAAATTGTTTACAGTGTTGTAGGTGGTCAACTGGTGCTGCGACTTCCTTCTGGAGTGGTGTGATTTGCATTGCCATTTCCAAACATGGGATGGGACTTGTGCAGGCTTCATTATTGAGTCAGATCTGTTGACAGTGCATTTTCTTCTAACTTTAGTCATGAATTGCTGCAGAAATTTATAATACAACTCATGGCTGTAGATGTTTTTAATTTTGATGGCTAGGGAGATTCAAGTGTACAATCCCGCTGCTCTCAGTCTAATTTTTGTCAGTTTGCTTAGATGACCTGTCCAGATGGAACTTTTAAGTACGATTAATACATCTTCCTGTGAATTTACAACCATGGATCCATTTTTATAAGCTCTGTTTCTGTAAAGGTTTTGTGAGCTTTGTATATATCTGCCGTTCTTAACAATCTGCAATCTAGCCTATTGCATGGATTTGAAACCCTCAGATGGACTGTATATTTTTACCAGTTTAAAAATACTTTTAGTAAAAGGGGATTCTACCAATAAGCAAGATGTTAGTTCTTATAATTCTTTTTATTTGATGAATATTGACTTGTGCCCTTGTATGAAAGACAATTCTGCATGAATGGCCATGCTTTTGGGATGCATTTCATTGCCTTTCAAATTATTGATTATGTCTTGGCCAACATCTGTAAGGTGCAGCATGAGTAACTCCAACTTTAGGTTTACCGGTTTGTTTATTTTTGCTTCGGCCACTATCTCTAAAAGTAACCCTTCAATTAATTTCTCTTTAATTAATATTATATTGACATTTGTCTTATCTTTTTCTTTTTAACAACCTTGTTATTTTTGGCTTAGAAGCCATAACTGCGCTACCTATTCCAACTATCAATCTTCTTATCAATTTTGGATTTGATCCACAACCACATTGTCTTGAGGTTGGGACAAACAGAGAATGGGATCTTGAGATACTTGACTTGCTTATTAGGGCCACCCCATTGGAAATCAAACTTTTACAACCAAACTAGGGGTGTTTTTGACCATCCCAACGTTATGGATTTCATCCTTGAAACCTTTGCCCCTGATGCCAAATAGAACAAGTTGAGCTTGTTCATCAGGTTCTCTAGATTTTCCTCATCAATGTCTATAAAGATTGCAGTGTCATCTACAAATTGAATGTTAAGGAGCTCATCATGGTTAGGTAGCACTAGTCCTTTGACCTTGGGTGAGCTATTGCTTTTTCTTAGTAGATAGTGTAGGGCATCCATTGCAATGACAAATAGGGCAGGTGCCAGGGGGCACCCCTGTCTAATGAACCTTTCCAAATTAAAGACTTCAGAGAGGGATCCATTAACCTCAACTTGGGGAGCTGCATCCTTTACGAGGGTGTCAACCATATTGCAGAAGGCTTGTGGAAACCCAAAGGCTTCCAGAGTTATTCTAAGGAATTTCCACTCATATGCCTTCTTGAAGTCAAGTAGGAGGATGACCACATTTTGTTTAGATTGCCTGGCCCATTGCATGGCCTCCCAACTTGTTATCAGGTTCTCAAGGATATACCTTCCTTTGATGAAGCCTGTCTAAGTATTGTTTGTAAACCTGGGGAGGATGTTTATTAGCTTTATTGCAAATATTTTTGCCAAAATTTGTAGTAGACATTTAATAAGGTGATTGGCCTCCAGTTCTTGATCAAGGTTTTGTCTCCTACCTTTTGCAAAAGCTTTATGAGCCCTTTATTTATGCTTTAACCTAGTGATCCTTTGCTTAATGCTTGCATGTAGACCTAATGTAGATCCTCACAAACCCAATCACTGGTCTTATAGAACTCAACAAATAACCCATCTGCACCTGGTGACTTGTCATTGCTCATGGAGTTAATGGCCTTTCTAATATTCTCTTTGGATATAGCTTCTGACAATTTGGTTACATCTTTAGAGATCTTGACAAAAATCAATTGTTTAATTATAGATCTAGCATTATGACATTCCTCCTTATTGCCTTATGAAGTGAATAACTCTTTGTAAAACAGGAAGAACTGTTGCAAAATTTCTTCCTGGTTTGACAAGGCAACACCATTGTGGCAAATTTGATCAATTTTCTCTTTCATTCCTCTCTCTTTGATATATCTAAAGAAGAATTTCGAGCCTTTGTCCCCATTACTTAACTAGTTAAGCTTGGCTTTGATTCTAAGCCCTTGAATTTTATTAGTTTGCAACCTTCTCAATGAGCCTTTGACCTTATTGAGTTCTTCATCTAGCTTTTCATCTAGAGTTCATTTTGTATTCTGTTTTCAACCTCTAGTAGCTCATCCTGGAGAGGGTGTAGGGGTACACCATCAGTTTACTACCATCATTGAGGGGCTCAAATTGAAGAAGTCTTTGTTAGCATAGAACTTGTCTAGCCTGCAATAGATACTCCTCCCCCCTTTCTAAGCATTGCACCAAGTGTACCAAATGGTGCTAATGCCATCCTTCATTCCTTCTAGGGGGTCACATAGGTTGAGTTTGGCTTTCAACCTCATCCAGTAGTGTTTTTCACTGCCCTTCGATTCCATATTAAGCCCCCTTTTTCATTTTCATTTTTTTCAACCATATTAAAACCACCACCTACAATCCAAGGGATGTCAGGTAGGTTAAGTAACCATTTCCATAACTCAGTTATGTTTTTATAATCATTTAGGGCATATATTGAACATACACCAAATTTAGAGTTATAGTATATTTCCTGATTAGGGATATTCCAAACCCCTTATGTTCCATAAAGTGCAGTTAAGAATCATTATTAACAATATTGGTTGAGGGCTCCTTACCATTCCTAAATAGCTCAAAGTATTTAGGGGCTTTATCTTTACACTCTGCCTTTTTTGAAGAGGGAGTTGGGAGTACAATACTTTTTTTCTTCCATTTGCCTTTGCCTATGCAAATGTTGCCTCTGTTAAGGGAGATTTCTTTCCCTTTCTTCCTACCCCTTTTCTTGGGTTCATTAGGGGGCATCGAATTAGCTTCCTGCCTTTTCCCAATAAGGTCTTCATGATCACTTTCCTTCTTTGCTTCAAAGATTTTGATGCCCTTGGGGGTTTCCTCAGTGTTACCCAAGTTGGCTTTAGTATTCACGTTGCTAATAATGTTTGCAGGTTCAATGTGCGAGGGGCGGGGGCGGGAGGGGCGGAGGGGGGGTGGGGGTTGAAAACTTCATTAATCCATTTTACATTTTCAGCCTTATCAACAAACCATTTATTGATCATTTCAATTATAGAATCTAGGTTTCCCCCAAGGGGTTGGGTTTTGCTATCACCACAACCGAGAGGGGACTCACTTTATTATTCCTATTTCCAATGTTTGTGTATTCTTCCTTACAATTATTGTTATCATTATCTTGCAAAAAATATTTTCCTCTTGAAGGTTCAACTTTTTTGCAGTTGTCTAGAGTAGTAGGATACTCCAAAACACTAGTATCCAGCTGGTTCAAGACACCCATATGTTTATTATTTCCCACTTGGTCATTATTAGGGTCATGGTTGCATGAGCCCATATGGGTGCTAGTATATTGAAGGCTCTTATTACTTTGTCCCTTGTACTCAATTTCAAAGATTAAATTTTTAACCCTTGATGGGCTTCTGCTATTTTCTTCAATTGACTTATTAGGCGTTACTTTTGGAACTTTTGGGTTAACATTTGCATTCCCCCCATTTATAAACACTTCTATTTCTTTAGGTTTGTTATTCTAGCTTTTGTTACTAGAGAGTTTGTTTAATTCAATATTCTTATTTTCTCAAGCACAATTTGGTGAGAATTCATTTTAGAAGGAACAAGAACAATATTCAAAATGTTACTACCACTAACTGGAGCAGAGAGAAACACACTAGGGTTAGAACTTGGGGGGGCCATTGGTTGATTTGGGTTGAAATCTTCCTCGACCAGAAGAGGCTCATAATAATTTTCCACGCACACACCAGATTGGACCACATTTTGGGCAGGATCACAACATTGGACCCTTGGGGAGGGAGAATTGGAGGCTCCATTGGGAGCACTAGGCATCGACTCACTAGAAACTATGAAAGACGGTTCAAAATTTGAAGATTCTAGGGACAAGTTTCCATTGTTTGTGGGAATGGCCAAAGGACTTGCAACTGAGGCATCAACCCCCAAATTTGGAGCACCAATGCTTGTAGCAAAGCTTCCAATGCTAGGGTCTCCACCCCCAACTGTGACAACCAATTTTTTTTCAACATTCACACCTAAAGGGGCTCTGTTGGTAGCCTTTCGAATGATGGGGCAATTCTTTCTAATGTGACCCTCCCTTCTGCACAAATAACATGCGCTCAACCCCCGCAACAATTCAATTGGAAAAAATTATAGTGACTCACCAAGATTGGTACCCAAGGTTCCTAGGATTTCAATCCCCAAGTTTATGGAAATTAAAACACGAACTTTCAAATCAGGGAGAGAAACCCTAGGTTTATCAACTCTTATGATGTTCTTGAAGGGCACCAAAACTTGCAGAATGAACGACCAGAGGTTTGGGGATACACCCTTTATAAGCAACTACCTAGGGCACAATAGTGCCATGATTTCATGTCCATTGGCCCCACGAGAACAACCAAGAACCCTAAAAATGCTTTTCCCTAGCTCCAATAGGGTTTTTTCAAAACCTTTTCTTGAATTTCATGATTCTTAAGAAAGATTAAAAAAAACCATATTGAATCATTCTACAAAAGGAAATTTGCACATTTGATTTCTTCTGCAAAATAGTATTAAATCAGTTATCTAAGAATTTTTTAGTAGGTAGATTAGCACAATCAACGACAACCATGAAAATGATGACACCAGACAACCTATTCCTCTCTTTGTAGATAGAATTAAACATTTCTTCATTTGGAGCAATAATGATAGAGTCGTGAGGTCCTGAGAGGTACTTTGCCTCCCTCCATTGGTTACGGCTTCCCCTTCACTACCACTTGGCTGGATGAAGAACTTCACTTCTGTAGAGTAAGGCAAGGGCTCGTTGACAACGTATCGAAAGGATTTAGTGTGGTTAGTATTGCTATCCACATCCTTTGATATTTTTTCATGGGAGGCGGCGGCGGGGGAGGGGGGGGGGGCGGGGAGGCGGTGGGGGGCGGGGGTTGTGCCCCCTCCAATAACACACATGCTTGAGACAACCCTTGAAGCCAGAGAGTAACCAAGCCCAAAGCAGATTAGAATGCCACATACAATGAAAGCAAAAAAATGCACATAAACAAGGACGACAATAAATTAGGTCATAAAAAACCAAACCTGCATGGGGGAGGGTTGTGCCTCCCCCACCACCACTGCACGATGAAACCCTAGCAACCATTGCTCGCTTACGCCCGCCTCAATCTTCGATCACTCAACCTCTTTTAGCTTTGGTTTGGCTTTGATACCATATTGAACTCTTTTTGTGGATCAACTAGGACTTGAACTTGGGACCACCCATTTGTTGTTGGGATGGTCTATCACTAAGCTATTGGCCCGCTTGTGATCAACCCATCTATGGTTTGGGTGTGGCTCATTCTTGAACACCCTCGAGCTTGAAGCCTTGTTTTGGCTTTGATAATATATTAAAGTTTTTCATAAACTAGTTAGGAATTGAACCTAGGATTTTACATTTGTTATTGGGGCACTCTACCATTGAGTTATTGGCTTATTTTTGATCAATCCATCTATGGTCATGAGGTAGGTCATTCTCCACCAAGCTTGCTTTTGGAGAGCCTTTTGAAATAAATCATCTTTTCCATCATAGACTTTCCAAAGTAAGCTCTTTTGGTATGTGTTAATGGGGTTGGCTTAATTTCCAATTAGAGGTTCCTAATTGATGATGATACTTTTAATGTCATGTAAGACAAATTAGTTAGTAGCACTATCAAAGTGTATGCACAATGCAATCCATTCAATCCTTGTTGCAAAGTTTGATCTTGGTTTGTCTTTGTTGACATCAACTATTGTTATCTTCTCACAAGGGTAAAATGTGTGATGTTAGCTCTCTAGCACTATTTTCTTTGTGCACAAATGTTTTATGTGGAGACTATTGTTGAATGTCATGATATATCTCTCCAAGTTAGAGTAGGGGGAATGTAGGTATTGATGTAAATATCATGTAATAGTGGGGCATCATGGATAAACCTTTCTAGCATATCTTATTGAAACATAGAAAAATGGAGGGGTTGATGGACCAGTTCTAAATGCAAAGAACCTAGTAGCAATTCCACTTTTCTAAGGGTGTTTCATTAGGATGCAAATCTACAAGGTATAAAGATTGAATTTCAACCTCAAAGGTGAACCAAATATATTTGGATTTGATCCTTTTGAGTCTTAGAAATTAATTGAAAATGATTTGGAATGATTGAACTAATTGAACTATATGACCTAATATAAAAAATACAATAATATGAAGATACACAATCTAAATTTGTAAATTGTAGGTGGATCTAGGAAGTGTCAAATGATATGTACTTGTCACCAAAAGCAAGATTTGGCATGTGTAGAGGGACTCAGTCACCCTTGGGAAAACTAGTCTTTGATGAGGGGTCCTAAAACTACTTTTACAATCCTTTGATGTTGGATCTAAGCTTTTGATTCCTGGTTGTAGAATTGTCAGGATTTCATCAATAAATTTTATAATTGTTTTTGTAGTTTGACAACTTTTAGGGCTTTGAATGCAACAATGGAGAATTTTCCTTCAAAATTTCCTTTATCCTCTTCAAACCTATAACTTGCACATTAAAAGAGGGAGAAAATATTGGGCCATTTAGGGGCTTTCCTCAGTCAAACCCTGTGTAAGTGTTTCCACTTCCACAATGGAAATGCTAATGATAGGAATAATAATCAAAATGAAGGAATGTTGAATGAGAAAAATGCTACAACTCACCACCCTTTAATGGCTTTCTTGAAGGACTGAAGTCATACACATCACCTCAAGAATTTGGATTTTGCTTTCCTTGAATGCTTTGGAGACCTACAACAAGGGTTAGCCTTCACAAAACAATGAATATGAATACACATAAACTCACATAGAATTTGACATGATGTTAGGATCTTGGATTGTTGCAATAAAGCTGTGAAATATGTTGCTCTTGACAATAGTATTTTCTTATGAATAATTGTTCTAGTTGTTAGATTTCAAATGATAAAATAACTAAGTATTTATATGCAATTGTACTAATTTCTCATAAAATAGATTCCAAAAGCTGACACTTGATATTTGAATTTTGGATGTTAAAATGTCATCAACAACATTTTTGAATTTGGGTCCTCACTAAGAAGGGGGATCCATTTGCACATGGGCGAATGGGCCTTGGCCCAAATTTCTAGGACACACTTAGTTGGGAGCAAATAACAATTGATTGCATTGATTCAATGCTTGTAATCCTTAAAAAAATGGTAAAAATTAAGCCTTGGAATGCATAATTTGGAAAATTAGGCGTTTAACTAAGTCCAATAATTTAGGGGGGAAAAACATAATGTGAAATTGTTAAGGGTGACAATTTTTGACACTACATTTAGCCCCCACTTTAGTGAGAGTATGAACTTACGCTCATATTGACATTAAAGTAGAGAAATATGCGTCAAGAGGGGTTCAGATGTACAAATGTTGAAGAGATAGGATGACAAAGGATCAAGGGAGATGGCTAAGACCTCAAGATCAAAGATCCTATGGAAAACTAACATAAGCACAAAGTAACACACATGCATGATATGCAACAAAACACCATACACAAGCATACATGTCAGAAAACATGAAGCATACATGATGAAAACACTCATGATCTACCATGGAACATAAAAATGATGATAAAACGAAAACAAACACGGTTTAAACACAAAGAACATGTGAAAAACACAACAAATAGGTTAGCACTAAAAGATTCAAGTCGGTAAGGCAAAGGGACCTCAATCTTAAATTGTCTCAAATATCAAACATCATCCATCAAATAAAGAACAAAATGCTCCATGATGACTGAAGTCATACACATCACTCATGGAACACATGGCTCCGCTAGAAAGCAAGTTGTATTATTCTAGGTGGCCATGTTAAAAGGTGTTCATGACACACAATAGCAAAGTCTGATATTTTCTAGGTGAATCACAAATTGAGAGACACACATGCTAGTGAAGTTCGATATTCACTAGGTGAGCCCCCAAGACAAGGTAAAATAAGAGACACACACTAGGTCTACAAGGTGTGCCCATAACATCCATACCAAGAGTTATACTCCTTAAGAACCTTGATAAGGTGCCACAAAATGATCAAGATGCTATGCCAATGCTACAATAAGTTCAACCCTTGTGAAAAAAGAGAAGAAAAATGAACTACACATGGCTGATAAGCTGTATTATGCCAGGTTCCATAAAATAAAAAGGTTTGCACATGGCTAGCAAGTTGTATTATGGTAAGTTTCATGAATATGACAAGGTTTAACATCACATGATGACAAATATGATAAGGTTTTAAAAGCTCAAGGGATGTTGTAATAACATCACCACAAAAGGTAACAATCAAAGGGGATTTGCTTAATACATGAAGGTCACAACTTAGGGAACATCACCATCAAGAGAGGACTAGTTGAGGAATTAAAGATAACGCCTTAGGGTATGCAAACCATAGCATTACCACTAAGGGGAACATCATATGCCTAGAAAGGTCACACTCTTATGGGACATTGAGTCCAATATCATAAAAAAGGAGACACATCACATGGATTAAGAAGGCCACACTTTGGTTGACAAGGTCACACTTCCTAAGAGATGTATGCTATGATCACTAAGAAGGGACTATTTCTTATACAAACAATGAGTGCGGACTATATGCCCCCCTTAAAAGGTTAGTGTACTTGCTACACTAGGGTAAAAGAACAAAGTTGTGTCATACTTTCGACCAATTAAATGGTTTTGAGTGAACCATTTTTGGCCGGAAAGGGTTTGATCGAGAAGGCTTCAATTGAAACCATGTGGCAATGACATGGTAGTTTATTTTGGCCTAAAGGGTTTTAGATGAAACCCTTCCGGTCGAATAGGTATCAACCGAAACATGCAAATATAAAATTAAAAAAATGTGGGTCACCCTATTTTATGTTTCCCAGCTTGTTCGACCAAATCAACCTAGGGAGGGAGGAATTCAAATGAGAAAGGGTTTCAAGCAGTATAAACTATCCATCGAGACCAAGTAAGATTCATTCGAACTTGCAACTTTGTTCATGCTACGTTATTCCTCATTTTTCCTCTTCCACGGGAAACTGCATGTTTTGCTACATTGTAGTTTTTTTGTTGGGGTTGGAAATGCAATTAGCTACCTGCCATGTTTTATTTGATATTGGAATTTGATTCATGTCTTTAAAGCCTTGACATAGAAATACATCCTTTTTGTAACATGCACGTTGTTCTACCCAATAATTTTACTATGTTTTACCCACAAGTGAATAGTTTATGCATCTAACATTATGAGAAATAACTTTTCTTTTCTTTTTAATAATAAATGCACCATTTGAAACATAACCTTTCCAAAATTTTCCATTGCATAATCAAAGAATCTTTTGAACAATACAAGTATGATTTCACTTTTCATATATGTTACAAGATGGTGTCCCTTGGTCTTCCTCGTGTAGTGCAACACTTGGGTTTATGACATGGCTTAATCGCCTCCTGTGGATCTTGTATAAATCTGGCGGTTGTATTGGGCATTAACAGGTCGATCTTTTGGTGCAACGACAACCACCAATGTAACAATTGGTATCAAAGTAGAGGTCACAAATTCGAACCCCTCACTTGTGCTAGGGGTGGGATTGTTGCAAGATAGTGTGTCCCTTGGTCTTCCTTGTGCAACACGACGCTTGGGTTCGTGACATGGCTTAACCGCCTCTTGTGGATCTTGTATAAATCTGGTGGTTGTATTGGACATTAACAAGTCCATCTTTTGGTGCAATGACAACCACCAATGTAACAATACATTCAAGATAACATTTCACATTTAGAATTTCCATATAGATGGATACATGATTACATACATAGCTTCAACAAGCTTACATGAACTAGAAATACAAATGGTCCAAAATGTCCTCCCAAATCTTGGCCGTCAACTGCATGAGGAGAATGTTGCAAATATGAGATTGTCTGGCGGTGTTGTCATTAATGTTGTCATTGATGTCAACAGTATTCAATATGTTGCAGATTGTACATGTATGGTTGAGATGCTATTGAGATGTGGAGCTATCTTTATGGTGCTGTAGATATGTTGGTTTGATGAGTCTCCAAGTGCTTTTGAGAAAATTAATAAAGAACAAAAGTCAGAGTGTTGAGTGTGTTCAGTGTGTGCTTTGGTATGTGCTCTGCATTTCTCCTGAGTTGATCCTATGCTTGTGTGGATCTGAAGTCGTGTTGATGGTGATACAGTCCGAGTTTTAGTTTATGGTGAGATGCTATGTGAAAGTTGTGTCCACTGGTATATGTGTTCTATCGACAGTGTTTGTGTTCCATGGACTGGGAGAAATCTTTTTGCTCTATAGTTCTCCACTGTTTTGTTTCAGATCATGCAGATTTGGTAGATGTCTTGTGAAGGTCTTTCCTATCCTCTAGCGAAGATTTTTGGAGTTTGGTGATCCAAAAATCATGTTTTAGTATTCCTGTGTGTGTCTGCACAACCCAAATTGACTGGTGAAAGGAGTTTAGTGTTTGAAGCCTATTTTTTTTTATCGTGGATGTATCTGGAAGATTTTGAGATGTATTCTTGTGCATAATGAAGTGTGTTGTGGCGTTCGTGTGTCATCTTCTTGTTGGGAAGCATGTGCATCATTGATAATTTGTGTTTTCATTAGGTTTGGCCGATCTAGTGTCTACACTTCATTCAAAGAATAAAATTTAAATTGAGGAAGCATGTAGAAGATTCAAGAATATTATTTTTATGTTTTCATTGGTCCACTTTTATTCCTTTCCATTGCGGGAATTTAAAGTTGCCGACCTGAATTTGAATTTATGAAACGATGTATTGTGGAAGACCTTGGTAAATGTTTCTAAGGTTGAGAACAGTATAAAAGCAATGCGAGTTGTGAAGAATTGTATGACAGTGTGATGCAAAGTGACAGAAGTGTGCCACAAATCATAAGCGTAGAAGTGTGTGTGAGTGAGTTGTGATAAAAGTTTTTCAGTGTGCTGAAGGCAGTGAATTGAAGGTTTCTGTAATCCTGTGAATGTGATTTAATTGTTGTGGTGGATCTTTTATTCTCTTTTGTATCTGTAGGTAGTGAGCCTCCCTGTTGGACAATGAGTCCTTTGTAGGCAATGAGCCTTTATATTTCGACAGTGAGTTCTCTTTTGGGCAACGAGCCTTTGTATTCAGTTTATAATCTTTATATTGTGAGTTAACCCTCAACGTGGTTTTTCCCTTATTGGGTTTTCCACGTAAAAATATGGTGTTCATTGTATTGATTTACTTTCTATTGTATGTGTTTCATGCTCATATTTAATAACAAAATAGTGTGGTTGAAGATTTGATAAGTGAAAAAGTTTTAAGTTTGAATTTGTGTGACAACTGATTCACCTCCCCTCTTAGTTGTCTTGCGCCTGTTTAACAATTGGTATCAGAGCCCTGGTTCCTTGATGTAGAGCTTAACCGCTTAAGGAAGATCCAATGGTGCACAAGTTGTCGATCCCTATGTTTGATGGAACTAACTACAAAGATTGGAAGGGATAGATGAGAGGATATATTATCTCTCTTGGTTTCAAGACTTGGAAGGCTGTTGAGAATAAGTATACACTTTCGTCCGGTGGTGTTAATACTGCAGATGAGATCTTTGCTTATGAAGAAAATGAGAGGGTGAATTATGCAATTTGCAATGGTTTATCTAAAAATGAGCGAATCAAGGTTAATTCATTGGACACTGCATATGATGTCTGGAAGAAGCTGGAAGACGTGTATGAAGGGAATGCAAAAGTGAAATTGACAAAGAGACTGGCGGAAAAGCGTAGATTTGTGAACCTGAAAATGGCAGATGGTGAAGAATTTACAAGTTTCCCTCACAGGGTTGAATAAACTGCAAATGAGGTTAGAAATCAAGGAGGAAAGCTAGCAGATGAAGACATAATAGAGAATATTTTGATCACCCTACCAGACTGCTACAACGATAAGATCTCGGTGATTGAAGAAATGTATGACCCTAAGAAGTACACCTTGGAACACTTGTTCAACACCTTGCAAGCATTTGAATTGAAAAAGTTCTGGAAAAATGAGAAGATAGAAGAAAAGACAGAAACAACATTTAAGGCAATGAAGATTGAAGAGGAACTAGATAGCGATGATGTTGATGAGTTGGAAGCTAACTTCACCAGGAAATTGAAGAAAGGTACCAAAAAGTATAAAGGTATGTTTCCCTTTAAATGTTTTAGTTGTGGTAATATTGGTCATTATGCTTCAAGATGTCCGAATAGGGCTACACATAAAAGAGCAAGGATTATAAGGATAAGGATAGGAAGGATAAGAAGTATAAGAAGTTGTACTATGTTAAGGAAGAGGTAGGTATTTCTAATGATGAATATGAAAATGAGGTTGATGATAGTGAATGCTTATTCTTAGCTTTGGAAAATAAATCTGTATCCACTAACCCTAGAAAGTGTGTAAGGAAAAGAGCTCCATAAGTTAAGAAGAATAGGATGGAAGGTACTCTAGTTACCGCATTTCATGCAAGATATGATGAAGACTACTGGGTAATTGACAGTGGATGTTCAAATCACATGACTGGAGATAAGAGTAAGTTCACTAAACTTGAAAAATATGATGGTGGGTTAGTCATGTTCAGTGATGATTCAAGAGCTAAGATCTTTGGTAAAGGTTCAATTAGTTTTGATGGAGTGCATAGTACTGATAATGTATATTATGTGAAGGGTTTGAGACAATCTTTTGAGTGCTTGTCAAATGTGTAGCAATGGATTTAAGCTTGTGTTTCAAAACAATACCTGTGAAATCAAAAAAGGATCCGAAAATGGAGATATGATTGCTATTGGAAGAAGAAATCATGGAAACATCTATTAGTTGAAAGGAGTTGATGGTCATTGCCTTGTATCTCAGATCAGTGAAAGTTGGTTATGGCACCGAAGAATGGGACATGTGAACTTTGATAACCTAGTCAAGATCAATAAAAAGGAAATAGTCTGAGGACTGCCTAGAATCTCAAGACCTGCTAATGCTATCTGCAGAAGTTGTCAACTAGGAAAGCAGACAAGATGTATCTTTAAAGGAAAGGAATATTCTACTATTGGTATGCTGGAGTTGGTACATACTGATCTATGTGGTCCGACTAAGACCGGAATCCTGAATGGTGATAGATATTTCATGTTGCTTATTGATGATTACACTCGAATGACATGGGTTGCTTTTCTCAGAGAAAAGAATAAGGCCTTGGATAGGTTTAAGGTATTCAAAGCAAGAGTGGAGAATGAAGTAAATCTGAAAATCAAATGTTTAAGATCGAATAGAGGTGGTGAATTCACTTTTGGTGAATTTAATGCATTATGTGAGATGCATGGCATAAAAAGACAGTTTTATGCTCTGAGAACCCCTCAGTAGAATGGAGTAGTTGAAAGGAAAAATAGGACAGTACAGGAAGCTGCTAGAACTATGATGAAAGAATCTAATGTACCAGATGTATATTGGAGAGAAGCGATACATACTACTGTTTATGTTCTTAATAGAGTTCAGATTATACACAACAACAAAAAGAAACCTTTTGAGTTATGGACTGGTAAGATTCCTACTGTGAAATATTTCAAGGTATTTGGAAGAAAATGCTATATTAAAAGAGATGATGAAAATCTTGGAAAGTTTGATGCTATATGTGATGAAGGAATATTTCTTGGATACTCTACCACTAGCAAGGCATACATATGCTTTAACAATAGATTAAGGAAGATTATTGAAAGTGCTAATGTGAAAGTTGATGAAGACATACACAAATCTATTGAGAGAAGTGAAGTTGAACCTGATGATCCTATCTACAGACATATATCTGAAGAAAATAAGAAGAAGGAAGAAGAAGAAGAAAAAAAAGAAGAACAAGTAGAAGAAGAAGAATAAAATGAACTAGAACCTATTGCTAGGACTCCTAAATATGTATAGAAGAATCATCTGGAAGATCAGATAATTGGAGACAAGAGTGAAGGTGTAAAGACAAGAAGCAGAGTTGCAGCTGCGAGAAATTTCTGTTTACTTTCTAAAATAGAACCAAAATTTGTGAAGGAAGCATGTGAAGATGAAAGTTGGATGAGAACCATGAAAGAGGAATTGCAGGAGATAGAAAATAATTAGACATGGGAACTAGTCCCTAGACTTGTGAACAAGAATGTGATTGGTTCGAAACGGGTATTCAGAAATAAGCTAAATGAAAATGGAGAAGTAGTGAGGAATAAGGAAAGATTGGTATGCAAAGGATATTCACAAGTTGAAGGAATAGATTTTGAGGAAACATTTGCTCTTGTGGCCAGAATGGAAGCTATCAGAATGTTTTTGGCATTTTTTGCACACAAGGAATTCAAAGTATATCAGATGGATGTTAAGTCAGCCTTTCTGAATGGTGAGTTGGAGGAAGAAGTATACATGGAGCAACCTGAAGGGTTTCAGTTGTCTGAAAAGCCTGACATGGTTTGTAAATTGAAGGAGGCATTGTATGGATTGAAGCAAGCTCCCAGAGCTTGGTATGCAAGAATGTACAAATATTTGACGAAGCAAGAATTCAACAAAGGTTCTGCTGACAACAATCTCTACTTCAAAGTGCAAGGTAATAAGATGTTGATTGTAGTAGTTTATGTTGATGACATCATTTTTGGAGGAAATGAAGGCATGTGTAAAAAGTTTGTTGAAGAAATGCAGAAAGAATTTGAGATGTCTATGATTGGAAAATTGATTTTATTTCTTGGTCTACAAGTGAATCAAACTGACAAAGGGATATTTATTTCACAATCTAAGTATGTAAAAGAGTTGTTGAAAATGTTTGGGATGAAGGATTCTAAACTGGTTTGTACTCCTATGGTAACCGGATGTAAACTGAGCAAGGATGATGAATTTGCTAAGATTGATCAAAGCAAATACAAATCCATGATTGGCGGATTTATGTATCTCACTACTCCCAAACCAGATGCATGTATTGTGTTTAGTTGCTAGATTCCAAGCAAATCCTAGAGAAGCACATCTTATGGCTGTTAAAAGAATATTTAGATATCTTAAAGGCACACTAGATTATAGACTATGGTGCCCTAAGAGTAATGATTTCACCTTGAGTGCTTATATAGATGTTGATTCGGTTGGATGTGTAGATGACTGGAAGAGTACCAGTGGTGATGCTTTCTTTCTTGGCGGAAGACTAGTTTCATGGCTAAGTAAAAAGAAAGAGTCGGTTTCTTTATCCACTGTAGAGGCTAAATATATTGTTGCAACATCTTGTTGTACACAAGGTTTGTGGATGAAGCAAACTCTGAAAGACATTGGTGTGATATGTGATGAACCTATTCCTATTTTCTATGATAATACAAGTGCAATAAACATTTTGAAGAATCCGGTTATGCATTCAAGAATGAAGCACATATCTATCAAGTATCATTTTATGAGAGAGAAAGTGTTGGAGAATAAGGTCAGATTGGAGTATGTAACTACAAAGGAACAGATTGCAGACATATTTACTAAGGCTCTTACGAAGGATATTTTCAAGCATCTTAGGGAGAGGTTGAGGGTCATTGGCCCTCCTAACTAGGTGCACATGAAGGTGCATTTAGTCTAGTGAATTCACAGATTCTTCATTCACCTAGACTGATTGATGGGTCTACTCTGCAGGGGGAGTAGAAAAGATTTTCATTGTTGCAGTATGAGTGTACTCCTAAGGGGGAGTAATCAGAGTAGTTGTTCTTTGCCATTAATGTAAAGGGGAAGAAAAGGTTATGTGTTGCCATCAATGACAAAGGGGGAGACTGTTGCAATTATGAGCTTGTCTGGTGGTGTTGTCATTGATGTCAACACTATTTAGTATGTTGCAGATTGTACATGTATGGTTGAGATGCTATTGAGATGTGGAGCTATCTTTATGGTGTTGCAGATATGTTGGTTTGATGAGTTTCCAAGTGCTTTTGAGAAAATTAATAAAGAAGAGAAGTCAGAGTGTTGAGTGTGTGCTTCAGTACGTGCTCCACATTTCTCCCGAGTTGATCCTATGCCTTTGTGGATCTGAAGGCGTGTTGATGGTGATATAGTCTGAGTTTCAATTTCTGGTGAGATGGTACGTGAAAGTTGTGTCCATTGGTATATGTGTTCTACTGGCAGTGTTTATGTTCTGTGGACTGGGATAAATATTTTTGCTCTATAGTTCTCCACTGTTTTGTTTTAGATCGTGCGGATCTGGTAGATGTCTTGTGAAGGTCTTTCCTATGCTCTGGCAAAGATTTTTGGAGTTTGGTGATATGAAAATCATGTTTTAGTATTCTTGTGTGTGTCTGCACAACCTGAATTGACTGGTGAAAGGAGTTCAATGCTTGAAGCCTGTTGTTTTTTCAGCGGATGTATCTGGAAGATTTTGAGATGTATTCTCATGCATAATGAAGCGTGTTGTGACGTTCGCATGTCATCTTCTTGTTGGGAAGCATGTGCATCATTGATAATTTTTGTTTTCATTAGGTTTGGCTGACCTAGTGTCTACACTTCATTCGAAGAATAAAATTTAAATTGAGGAAGCATGTAGAAGATTCAAGAATATTAGTTTTATGTTTTTATTGGTCCACTCTTATTCCTTTCCACCGCGAGAATTTAGAGTTGCCGACTTGAATTTGAATTTATGAAATGATGCATTGTGGCCGACCTTGGTAAATGTTTCTAAGGTTGAGAACGGTATTAAAGCAAGGCGAGTTGTGAAGAATTGTATGACAATGTGATGCAAAGTGATGAAAGTGTGCCACAAATCATAAGAGTAGAAGTGTGTGTGAGTGAGTTGTGGTAGAAGTTTTTCAGTGTGCTAAAGGCAGTGAATTGAAGGTTTCTGTAATCTTGCGAATGTGCTTTAATTGTTGTGGTGGATCTTTTGTTCTCTTTTGTATCTGTAGGTAGTGAGCCTCCTTGTTGGACAATGAGTCCTTTGTAGGAAATGAGCCTTTGTATTTGGATAGTGAGTCCTCTTTTGGACAGTGAGCCCTTGGTAGTGAGCCTTTGTATTTAGTCTATAATCTTTATATTGTGAGTTAACCATCATCGTGGTTTTTCCCTTATTGGGTTTTCCACGTAAAAAATTGGTGTTCATTGTGTTGGTTTACTTTCCGTTGTTTGTGTTTCATGCTCATATTTAATAACAGAATAGTGTGGTTGAAGATTTGATAAGTGATAAAGTTTTAAGTTTGAATTTGTGTGACAACTAATTCATCCCCCCTCTTAGTTGTCCTGCTCTTGTTTAACAGAGAAGCATCACTCAAGTACTTTTCAGCCAACCATGGACTTAGTATAGTCCCCTGCACATCTACTAAACTTGGTAAGATGACCCTCCCTTTAACAAAGAGATTGGTTTGGTAACCTCATCCTTCATATAGACTTTCCTGAGCATATTGATGTGTCTTATATATCTAGAGCTTCCATAATGTGGCTACAACTACATGTATGATATACCCAACCTAGAATGTAAATTAGATCACAGTGAACTGATAGTGTAAATAGTGGCTACTTACACTACCTTGGCCAAAGATTCATCACCCAATACTTTGAGTGAGGATCATCTATTTTACCACAATAATTGCTCGATTTGTTTATGACCATTAGTATTCTATTTGAAGGATATCCTCTTTCCAGTGGATTATCCTAACCCAAGAATAACCTTCCCATTAACTCATATTTAAATGACATTGCTACTAAGTATCTCAAAGAAACTCTATCTTATGCTATGCACTTAGAGTATTGACATACTACGTATAGTACTAACAATCTATGTATAGTACAAATAGATTACATTTGTATAAAATATAATATAGTATAAATATCTATATAAGTATAAACCAAAAAGAAAGGTTTCACCAATACAAGAAACAATCAAGAACCATGCAAGCATATCGAAGCATCATAACACACAAAATAAATTCTTACCAAACAAGGCAACATGAATAAACAATCTTTCCAACATAATAACAAAGGAGTAGAAATCAACATTCCTATATAAAATATCCAACGGATAATTCTTCCCTCCTAGCTTAATAGCTCAAGCTCGCTTGCAACTTCCTCTAAGAATAATCCAATTTCCACTTCTAGCCTCTTACCAAATCTCTCAACAACACTAATGCAAAATAGAAAAAAACTCACTAAATCTCAAGCTCTCCACCTCACTTTGCACAAAAAATGCAACAGAATAACAACGAAATAATCAGATTGAAAAGTGTAGCAAATGGTAGAATGAGCACCTCTATTTATACTAAAATTTGAGCAACCAAAAGCTACAAATAAGCTAACACTTCTGCCACATTTCTATCCCCATACAATGACTCATCAAAATAACTTACAGATTTGCAACACATAATAGTCCTCATCTTTCAAATGGCTGAGTCACTTATTTCAAGAGACAACAAGAATCTCTTACTGAGTCAAATGAACAACAAGCTATTAAGCAAGTTTCCTACTTGGTTTAAAAGTCGACTACCCCTCTATAATGTTTCCAACTTATCATTGATTGAGTTCATACTCATCTACAGGTTTAAGACTCCATTTTGCTTCCAAAACGCTATAGGTATTGGTACCACATTTCATGTTTTGGTGCCCTTATAGATAGTACTAGTGCTGACTTCTTCCAACGTTTAAATTGTTTACATTTCCTTTGCTAATGGTTCACTTAAATCCAATAAACATGCGTAGCCTGTTGACTTGGTCGACACTTTGTTTCATGCGCTAGTTTAAACACCATGCAACACATTTATACAAGGCAACACTATATGCACATAAGCTGCATTTTAAGTGCTTCATTACTATCAACTTTAGCGTTGTATAATGCAATTGAATATATATCAAATAACTATCATTTATATATATATATATTATATATATCCAAATATATATATATACACACACATATATATGTATATATCAAAATATATACATATATATACATATAATTGGTATTCCCATGCATATGGGTAATTCATCCATGAGCATGCGTAGATACATCTACCTACGTATACTCATGTACGTATTCACTCACATGTATGAGTTTATCATAGACACACACATATATACATATAATATATATACCTCGTTGATTCAAAAATAAACAAACAAGGAATTTCACTCGACATCAAGACTTAATCACATTCCACAATCCAAACATTCATAAACAAGATTGCAAACCAATATAAACATTCACAACCAAGACTGAAGATCACTTACCATTTACTCAAACTGACTTGACTTAACTAAGACTAACTAGGATGTGAGTGTGTGAATGCTTAGTTAGGCAGAATTAAAGGTTATCGAAACAAGTTCTTCTCCTGAGTGATGCTTCCCCTCTCTTTCAGAGGTTTGGACCTGTTCCTGCATTCAACTTAGTACATCATAACAATAGTTAGTCGAAAGCAATACATTCATATGCATCACATATATTTCATATACAAAATAATTGTAAAGTATTAAATTGAATCAAACATTCATTCATCATATTCCCATCAAGATTCACATACAAAACACATTCACATATATTTAAAACAATTTTACCAAACAAGGTAATAGTAAATAGGTAATAACACACGGGGTGTAACAATTTTATGTAATAGTTATATAATATTGTAGAAGCAATTGCAGTCTGCTCAATGCTTTCTTGTCCCTTCTTTCAAGTTTTATTTTTGTGCTGAAGTAATATTGTGGAGATATTTGAATGCCCATTTGTAGATCATGTCATATTTTTTCTTGATTTTTTTTCTCCTATATAAGATTATTGTTATCAACTATATACAATATTTTTTAGGATTTCCAAGAGATGGACCAATGGAAGGATACCTATTATCATAGCAGTAATAATTAAGAGCGTAATTCTTTATTCATAAACTAATGTTAATCTTGATGTGTATGTGGAAAATATGGATATGGGTTTACATCATTTGGTTTTAGGAGAAATGCATTTTGCATTATTTTATGGAATAAACAACAAAGTGTGCACATTTCTCATTCCAAATCTAACTTTTTTGACTCTAGCTTTAACTTTTTTGGCTCTAGCTCTTAAAATCATAAAATAGAACTTACATGGAAGGTTCAGTTAGGTTGCAATGACATAAAAAATTAGACCAAGACACTTCCATTCTAAATTAAATTGCATTCTTAGGAGTTTCTACAGTGCTTGACTCACAAGTCATTTACAAGTTACTTGTCTTGTAGACTTACTCACGAGTTTGATGAGAACTCACCATGTTTGCAAAGAACTCAGTGTATTGTGAAGATGTACCTAAGTGATTAATTTAAGATAAGTTAAACACTAGAGATATTAAACTAGTTTATTGCTTTGGATATATTTACTAAGGCTCTATGCATAGAGAACTAAAAAATGCAGAAGCATGCTTGGGATTATGGTCAACAGTAGGAACAGTATGGGGAGTTAGGAATCTCAATCTTTACAGTAATTTTTTTTATTGTTTTCTACGAGAAATACTACTGTGTTAAGTTAGTGCTAAATGGTACACTTAAGTATTCATGTTTATTATCTCTTTATTATGACTGAAATGCAATACATTAGTAAATTTCAATAAGGAGATCAAATTTGAATGTTTCTCGACAAGCTCAAAATGCACATTAGATTATTGCAGTATTACAATTAATGCAACAATTTTATCTAACTTTCCAACTTCAAGATGAAGTGTGAGTGTTCTGCCTTCAAAATTGACATAAAAGATAAAATTATTTAGCTATTAGAAAACAAAACATAAAATAGTTGTTGTGGAAGATCATATGTAATATACAAATTAGTTTTTGTAGAATCATGTTTCTCATCGATGAACCTATTGTAAGTAGTAATAGTCTTGTCCACTTGTGTCAAAGCAACTTAGTAAAAAAACTTCAATATATTAGATAATAAGAAGTTGATCAATGAGTAAGCCTAACTCAAACAATTTTAAACATAATGTAAGCTACAAATAAGGTACATCATCACCCATTTGAATATTCGATGTATGTGTCTGCTTTGTTGTTCTTCATAGTTTTTCATGTCCTTTATTTTAGAAGCACCATCAAGATCAACTACAACTTGAATGTTTATGGTTTAATAGAACCTCTTGGCTGAATAGGCCAATCAAATTTTTGCATGAAACTTATTACCTCTAAATTAGTAGGACTGACCTGGATATGCAGATGTGTGGCAATGAATTAATAGATTAGAGCTAATCCTAAGAAATATACTATTATTGTCTTCAACATAGCTTTGCAATAAATATAATTATGTATAGTTTGAGATTTGATAGCCCAAGATTTATGCTTGCCAACCATTGATTTAAATCAGGATCAAATAGTTCCAAATCAATTATGCCCTTAAGAGTGTAAATGGAAATGCATATAACTTTCTCAAAGAACTGGAATAATAAAAACTCATGATGCTTCAAAAGCTCAGAAACATACCAATATGAAAACTCCAAAAGAACCAAATGACAAAAAGTAACATAGCTGTTAGATATGCCAAAACTATAAAACTTGACTATATTTATATGGAATTAAGTTCATGACACAAATTATATCACTTTCTCAAAGAAATGGAATAATAAAAACTCATGATAAACATACCAATATGAAAACTCCAGAAGAACCAAATGACAAAAAGTAACATAGTTGACAAATTTTCCAAAACTACAAATCTTGACTACATTAATATAAGATGGCGTTACATATTTTACAAAGATCAAATAATGATTAGTGGCCCAATATTAATGTGGTTAAATATCAGACTCACCTGGATGTTGCTCTACTCTTAAAGGCTACTTGGGTTATTTGTAACCCTATGTAGCTCCAAATGCTCTAATTTCAAACTATAATGACATACAACCATCGTTCTGGGCTTCCTGTAATGGGTATTCTAAATACCCATCTGACAACTTTATACACACATAAGAGAACGAACCATGCTTTCCTAGAGGAACTTTAAAAAGAAATACAACACACTTGGAACCTAAGAAACTCAAAATTTTCAGCCCATGACTATACCAATACAAATACATCAAACATATTGTTATAAATTAGGCCTATTAGGGGGTCAATCAGGCCTATTATTTTCCATCATAACTTTAATATTTCCTCACGCATCAAAACCATCTAGTTGATTCACTATTTCAAGCATAGTACATTGTACTTCATTATCACCATCTAAACCATCATCAAAGTGAGCCCCAGCTGTGGTATCCACTTCATCGAAGAAAACAATACAAGCTTTCTTTGATCGAGCCATTTTAAATTATTATACAAGTTTTTTTTTTAATTCAAATACATTTTTGAATATGTTCTACATATATAATTCATCTTGAGGTATTATAAATACTATGCATAAAAAATATAGAAAATTTGAAAAAACACAAAGATCACTAAATCTAGCTTGTATAACTCCCTCTCTATAGTCTTCTCATTCTTGGATCTACATTGCTCTATCATACACCACAATCAAATTTGAAACTTCTGATTGCTCTAACTCCATGAATACTTGTAAGGATATAAAGCATATTTATATCAGACCTAATGACATAAGTAGAGGCATAAACTAATTCACAAGATCTAAAGAAATATGTATGATAAGGTGCTCAATCATATGCTATCATGTAGAAGACTGCCAAGCAAATACCAGTGGTCCATAAATCAAACCCAAGTTACAATGACCAAAACATAATATTTCTAATCATTAAAATTTGTAATTTCTTTCCCTTGTCTTTGCACTCTTAATTTCTTCTCATCCCATCCATCTTATAATACTATGAGTCATTTTTCCAATATTGTGTCTTGACTAGAGAGATGCATGTAAAAGAAATGCTAAGATATTTACAAACTAATATCTTGCAATTTTACAATGCTCTATGAATTGCATTTTAAATAGATAAAATCTCATTTTCATTTTAGACATGCCTCATGGAATTGATACAACTTGTCATATTTTATTAATTGTTTCATTATTACAAATTTGTTAGAGAGATAACTTTCTATCTCATTAGATGTATAAAACTAGTTTAATGTCTTCCTTATAATTGAATAGATGTCATGTAATGTGTTCCTTATAAGAATATCCATATCTTCCTTATATTATTGAATAATCTCATGTGAATGAATCTTGAATTTTTGCATGCATGACATGATTGTTCATGTAAATAAATTTAAATTGTGCAAGATTAAACTATTTATGGTTTTAAAGTTCAACTTGTATATTAAAAATGTTTTAGTTTTGAAAAGATAAATTTGTAATTAATTTTTTTTGTTTTAATTATATGCAAATCTCTTTATTTATATACATATGGCTAATAATCAGGGTTCTCATCATTCTCCTCAATCTGAGGAGCATGCTCAGACTAGGTCTAATTTTTATGAGGACAACATTAGGAGATTAGAAAATGCTTTGATATGTTTAGAGCAAACTATTCATAACTCCCCTAATATGTCCAATAGAGACATATTAGTTACCATTAGAGATGAGATTACACGTATGATTGATGTGATTCAATCATACAATCCTTATGATGACATTAGCACTGAGTACTTTTATTTGTCTCTTGCCAGGAGTGTTACTGGCACTGAGAAATTTACATCTATTAATAGGATAGTTTCATTAGATAATGTGCATAACATGTTCCCTTTTTATAAGGGAAAAGATAGAATTAGAGGATATACAGTTACTAGGTCTATAGATGAGCTTGTTGCTCCATTTATATATCCTAGATGGTTGGAAAATCATCATAGATGGCCTCATAATGATGAGTTTCCACTTTATTTTTGTAAATAATTATATGTGAAGTTTCATTTACAGCTAGATTTGGACTACACATCTTTTTCTCAACATGTTGGATAGGGCAAAGGCAAGTTTTTTGAAAAAAAATAATATAGACGTCCAAATTTTCTACCACCCATCAACAAGAGGGCTTTAGTTGGTCCAAACCTTTTGGTTCTTCCAAAATGTTTGGAACTAGTAGTAGTAGGGCCTACCAAATCTAATATTTTTGATGGTATTGCCACCATTACTACACAGATCGATCGTATGCCATCTGATTGTGTTGGTAGATACTTATTATGACCACATATTAGCCTTCCTCCCACTGAGGCTACATCTAATACTTATGATCTATTTATTCATACCAATCTACCATCACCATTAGATGTGGCACATATGAGTGACACAACTGTGTGTGTAGTCTCTATTATTGATTTACTAGCATTACATTGGTTCATTAGTGAGGAGCATGGGATCCTCTGGATGGTATAGAAGCCCATATTAGATGTCGATATCCTGCTACACAGATGAGCTGAGGGGAGGTAGCTTCACATGGTACAGGAGGGTACTAGGATATTCCACACCATCCTACAGGTTACCCTACGCAACATGTTCTAACTAATCATGTAGATTGTCCAGGCTCTCAACATGTTCTAGATAAGGTTGAGGTTACTGCAACTGATCTTGTTCCTAGCACATATAGCACACTTCTTTTTGGAACTAATACTGTACCATGTACAAATTCCCCCAAGATGTCCTTGCATTCTTGTAATATTTGTGGGATTGGTAGAGCCCTCCGGGATGCAACACATGTACTTGAATAATTTATATATAAATTATGTTCAAAAAATTCATATGTATATTAAATAAAATTAATTTTAAAGTAGTTCTAACTCTTGATTGAAATCATGTATTTAGAAATTTCTAGTAGTATGGTGATTTTCTAGGCTTTGGAGATTTGGAGCATGCTAGCGATCCTATGCATTATACATTTGAGGTACACAAATAATATTTAAATTACTTGATACATTCACACATTGAACTTGTACATTGTAAGTATTAGATAGGGATCATGATAGGGATCGAGACAGGGATCAGGACAAGGATTGAGACAGCCTGGATCAAGACAGGGATCAAGACATGGATCAAGACAGGGATCAGATTCATCTATCCATAGTAGTCATATTAGACATCCTCCTCTTTGAGTTGTTTTACATGCACGCACATGTGTTATATATCTTTAGACATTACGGTTCACTCTTATTATGATTTGTCACATTATATGCATTTTACATTATGGTTTGTCACATGTTATATGTACACTTATATATATTTATACATTTCTTGTTATGGCATGCCATGTGTTATGTTTCTTATTATGGTTTGGACCACATTATATACTTATATATACATTTTATATTGTGATTTTTCATGTTATGGTTTGAATATGATTTATTTAAATTAATGATCTCTAGTTATAATGAATTATCAACCAATTAAATTCAATTCAATTAAATTTATTTATTATGGTTACATCTTTAGTTACATGACCATGTACTTATTATGATCTCATAGCTTTTGGTTCTCATTTATTTAGCAAGTACCTTAGATTAAATTTTGTTTTTCTTATATGTTAAATCAAAATTAGAGTACATATTAATTTAATTTGTAAATTTAGAATAAGCTTTGATTAAATTTAGATTGTATTTGTTCATAGTAGTAGATTGTTTAACTTTAAAACTATACTAACTCTATTACATGTCAAATCAAAATTTATTATCTAAAAACCTTAATAGAAAATTCATCTTTTTCTTTCCTAAATATTTCAAATCTTAGTTTTATTAACTTCTATGGATTGTAAATGATTATTCAATATCATGTAAATTCACATTCAAAATTGATTCCAACCTATATAAATTTCCTATTTTATAATTCTATTTTGGCTTCTAAAGGTTCTTGTTTTGATATTCACTTGGAAAAAATAGTTCAAACTAGTAGAAACCAAGTCACTCATTAATGAATCAATTTTTCATTTTCTAATAAAATTATAGGTGTTAAGACCTGCCCAAATTATGATTTTGAATTAGTGAAGTAGGTGCCCAAATTATGATTTATATAAATTCAACTATTAAATTTTTAGTGCAGGAAATCCTATTGAAGGTTATAGTTTTTCAATTTTAAATCAATCAAAGGGTCATGCTTACTTCTATTGGTTCCCAACCTTAATGGTGATGTACATCTTTTTTGCACATTCCCTTTAAAGTTGAATAACATGGTGAGATCTTGGATGTGCTTTGATATAGAGTTAAGTGTAAAATATGTGTGCATTCAATATGGTGGTTTTATATTTTTAGCTACAAATATTCATCTTAAACTCCTTAAAATATCACATTTGTGGTGTTTGTGATTGCATGAATATTGATTATTTCATTATATAAGTTATAATGGATTTCATGATACAATTAAAAATTAAAAGGCTTAAAATTAGTATATCATTATCAATTCATTTTATGTTGAACTTTCTCTAAAATATGACATCTTTAATTATGTATCTAATAAAAATGACATTAGATTCTTTTAATTATAACTTAGGTGCTTCATGATCTTATGGGAAAATAATCATTGATAGTTCACCATATAGCATATTCTCGATCTCTTTTGCATTATGGAAACCATGAATATGAAAACTTAAATAACCTTATCCTATTTCAAATTATATGATAATTATAGATTTGATTGACACATGATCTTAGGTAAATCCTACTTGTAGGTTGATTCTTATCTACTAGTTTAAAAAGCTACTACAAAAAACATTTGTATCTACTACCATTCTACCAAGTTTAGCTAGTGCTAAACAAATTTCTATAGAAAACATTGTAATGGGATTTGATGACTCCACTAAAGACACCAAGTAAGAAAGCTTTATAAGCAAATAAGATCATAGAAAAGAAAGCTTCATATACTACTAATTCATTGAATGTCTATCTAATTATATACATGTAAAAATATTCTACATATATATCTACCTATATCTAAAGTTGACCGAGCCTGAAAATATACATCTAATCCAACAAAAAATATAAATGTAGATCACCACATGGAATAAAAAATTATTTGAATTCAAATATGTAATAAAAAGATTTTCAAAATTAGGTCCAAATGTTACATGTATATATCCAACCATATCTAAAATATATAAGTATATATAAATAACTTAAAGCTCTTGGTACATATAATCTAGATCCTCTCTATATTTAATTAATTCTAAAATATTTTCATGATCTTTAATACACAACCTCCACTTTTTTTTGCCACGTCCTCCTTTTGGTAAAGTTTCAAAATTTATTCTTGTTGCTATAGCTAAGTGACTATAATGTAGTGTTACAAAGGTGGCTGCTGTTGCACCAAAAGATTGACCTGTTAATTCCCGATATAACCATTGGATTTATACAAGATCCAACATCCACAGGAGGCGGTTAAGCCATGTCATGAAGTCTAAGCACTGAGCTAGCCCACACCTAGGAGACCAAGGGTGACACCTTGCAACAATCCCCCCTAGCGAAGTGAGGGGTTTGAACCTATGACCTTGACTCTAATACCAATTGTTCTAAAGGCGATTGTTGTTGCACCAAAAGATCAACCTGCTAATGCTCGATACAATAGTTGGATTTATACAAGATCCAAGATCCATAGGATGCGGTTAAGCCATGTCATGAAGCCCAAGCGCCACGCTGACCCACACTGAGGAGACCAAGGGCGACACCTTGCAACATGTAGAACCTTTTGTATTGACATATAATCAATAAATATAATACCATTGTTACCTATCTTTATTTGTTGATAATATGTGCCTTCAATAACGAATGATCAAGTAGGATACTATTGTCCATCACCATCTATCATTGATTCCACCATTTGCATTTTGGTTACGTACATCTTAGTAGATAGTAATCTACACCTTCCGCATTGTTAGGATTTGCAGCAACAACAAAAATATCTCCTGTACACACCATGTAGTAAACATATGTAAATACACGATCAAATTAGAGTTTTAATTTGAAAACCATTTAAATATTTAGATAAACATGCTCAACTTAGGTAGAATTTATAAATTAATTTTAAGTAAAAATTTAATTTAAATTTTTAAAATCTACCTATAACAACTAAATCAGATACATGTTCGAAATCAACTGAATATAGAGGACCATAGACAACGACAATGTCATTATCTTCAAAAGGAGGCATTGATACTAATTGTTTTATTTACCATTATGAAACATACCCATTTCTAATATTCTCACATTGTAGAGTATTTGCATTGGTCTCAATGCAATCAACATAAAAACATGATTTTTCTCTCACTTGAATTACAAAAGGCTTGCTATGTCTTGTTGTCATGATTTGATGCAGACTTCTAATACCATTAATTGTTTGATAATTATACGGATTTGATCAATCAATATTTGTAAATTTCAAACATCTAATTAAAAAGTGTATATATTTATTTGAAAATTCAATTCATGTACACACTTTGAAATTTAAATAACAAATTCAACTATGTACCTTTTGTGATCGGGTGAAAATATATGTTAGAAAATGAACAACAAACAAAAGAGTGCAAACAACAAATATAAACACCCTACACCTCAAGATTGGACAATCGTTTAATTTAACAAAGCAAAATAAAAAATTTCACCTTGTCAAACTGTCTTTTGGTTGGCCCTTCTATATTTGATGTTGTATGCTCCTTTGATGGTGGATAATGAGGATGCAAGATGGTTGAAGTTGGATAACAATGGAAGCAAATGCTATGGTGAGTGAAAGAAAATGATAAATTTGACTAAGTGTGGCTCAAATGAAAAATTTGCAAGAGTTTGGCTAGCACTTGTATGATCTCCTCCCAAAATGAGATAAAAGAGGGGGTATTTATAGAGAATTTTGGATTCTTTAGAGAAATGGACGATTGAGATTAAACCAACAAGGCCAAGATGTAGGGCTATGGTGAGTTGATAACTCACAAGCCCTCACATCTTGACATGTGGCATGTGAAGTGGCTTGAAAAAGATGATGTGTAAATGAGTTGGAAGGAGAGTACATGACATGGAGATACTACATAGTACCTTGGGATTTGGACAAGATCTCCTCATAAAGGAGGTCCTTGTCCCCATGTGGGTGAGAGGACATGTGAGGAATTAAAAATTCCTCAAATATCCACATGGGAATGAGAGAAAGAATTTAAAATTCTTTGAAATGCATTGGGGGATTAAATGTGAATTAAAAACTCACATGGAGAAAGAGGTGCCTTCTCCAAAAGGATAAAGCCTTTAATAAGGTTGACTTAGGACACATTCCATAAATGACATGGAGATTAGGTTGACCTAATTAAGTGATTAAGGTTGTGAAAGTACCTAATTAGACAAATTAATGACATATTAGAGGCACGTGGGAGAAGGGGAAAAGTTCGCATGTGGCTTGATGTGACAAGTCAAAGATCACATGGGGAAGAGAAAAATGAATTTAATATTCCTTGGAAGGATAAAAAGAATTAAAAATTCCTTGAGAGGTTGATTAGGCTAGTTAATGAAGGATTAGAGGAGGGTTAGGTGGCTAATAGAGATTAGAGGCCAACTTGCAAAATTTGGAGGATGTGACACATCCTAATCAAGGATTAGACATGTGCACATCCCTAATGATGAGGTTAGAAGATAGATTAAGATTAGATAAAAATGATGGAGGATGTGACATATGAGGAATTAAATAAATGTCATATTTATTTAATTCATTTGATGAAAAGGAGGATTAAAGAGATAAGGTATTTATTTATCAATTAAATACCTTAGGGATTTGGTAGAATTAAGGATATTAATTAAATAATAGCAATATTACAAGTAATTAATGCAAATAAGGGGATGCTTAGACGAAAGGGGATAAATTTGGATAAATTAAGTGTCCAAATTTAGGTGTCTACACCTTTAACTTCCCAAAAATAGTGTGTGTTGTATATTGAGTCGCGAGCACCAAAATGATTTTTGCACCATTCAACAATTTCATTTGCATTCCGTATGACATTTCCTACAAGTTCATGTTGGTGAAATTTGTCATGGTTAAGAGGTTTAAGAATTTAAAGTTTTAGAATTTAAATTTTTCTATTCCATATGGTGTTACTTGCAAGTTCATGTTGGTGAAGTGCATGCTTCACACATGCTCCTGCTCCATCATGCTCTCCTTTTCCATGTCCAATTGGTGTAGGGTCACTAGGACCTCATAAGCAAGTATTTGCCATTTTTGGTTTTTGGGCTATTGGTGTGTTTTGGTGTTTAATAAAGTCATTTATGGCTATTTGGGATCATTTTGATCCATTTTTGAAGTGTTAAGGGTCATTGGTTAGAAAGTTGGTAATGTTGCTAAAAGTTGCCAAATGTGCAAAAGTTGTCATGCAATTTTTGGTAAGTTGTCAAAAAAACAAGAAATGGTAACATGCAAGCAAGAAACCATTCCTAATGATGGGGATCAATTGTAAATGGGAAAAAGACACCTTCCAAGTTGAATAAAGTTTTGTGAAATTGATTTTTGAAATTTGGTGAATGAAAACAAGCTGATTTCTGTGTTTTCCCAACGTTCCAGTCTGTTCTACTCTCTTGTACTGCCTGTATGGACCATGTAATAGTCTGAAAGCTATTGGAGTTTTTCAAGCTGTTAGTCTAATTTATTTTGGTTTTTATTTCATCAATTTTGGTGTAGTTTAGTGAAAGTTATTTTATTTTTACTGAAGACTAGTAAAACCCTACCTAGGGTAACCAGTGAGCTAAAATAATGTGGTAACTCGACCCTCCACCATTGTAAAATCATCAAAATGGGTGGAGAGGTTTGCATGCATGTATTTTTATCTTAGTTCAAGCTTGCAGGGTCCCATGAAGAAGCTTGCACGTGCTTTAGAGTGACAACTAGTTTGATATGTGCATGTATCAAACTATGTGAAAACATTGAAGAGATAACTCATGAATTTGAGGCTCGAATCTTATTGGTTTAGCACTGGAAAAATTATGGGAGTGTAGTGAGAGGTCTCATAGACTTGTACAAAGGGTTTTTGTAACATTCTTGAAGGTTTATACAAGTCACATTGTGACTGTCCCAAGAGATCTAGTTATACAGTCATAAGAATTGTGTTGGTTTCCAAGCATGATAGGATCTTCCCTTGAGTCTAGGCATTGAATAATTAGTGGAATCACATTTAGAATGTTGGATGAAAGTTTCCAAGTCTGTGTTGAGGATTTGAACACTCCTTAATGGTCTGCCTTAGTTCATTGAAATCATCTCACCTAGGTTGAGCAATACAAGATTGCAAGTCTCAAGATTGGTTGCATTGTTAAGGTGTTGTCATCGTGTCTTTATGAATGTAGTTACCTAATGTGTTGAAAGGTATTGTAATAGTGTTTTCCCATGATTTTGTGTTGTCCCACCTTGCATTGGTGTGTTTTCCTTCATATGAATGGTCTAAAAACCAAGTCATCAATTGTGACAAGGTGTACAAAGATGCCCCTTTTGTTGCTACCTATGAAGTCCTTGAGGGAATGCTTTGAGACAGTTAAGTTTTGTTAAACTATGTCCTTCCTCATCACCAATCTCATAAAAATTCCACAATTTTGTGTCACATCTAGCATGTTTTTGGCTTAACCAATTAAAAGATTTTGCAGACTTAAATTGTCCTATAAAGTTACAAACAATTTCATTCAAACCAAATTAGTAAAAAATAATAATATGTGTACACAACATATAAGTAATTTAACAATTCAAGTCTTAAAGTTATGTAAATAAATAAATAATTATATAATTTAATAAAAAACCAACACTTACCAGCACATCCATTGGACCATATCTAGTGTTGTGAAACATTTATGTCACATCGTCCTAGGTCTTTAAAAAATATTATGAAACAATGGGCTACATAACTTCTATCATGATCTGTATCATCACTGGTATAAAATTGAACCTCTTTGATGATAATTTGTTCATCTTTGATACTTTGTACACCATCTACATGTAACTTGACATGCCTATAGAAAACTTGTACAACTTGCTTTGAGTGATAATATTGAATTTGAATCTCAATTTGAGGACTAAATGTAGAGTTCTTAGAGAAATCTACAATAGAGGGAATACAACCTGGTGGAAAGCAATTCTTTGAGTCACAAAATTGCTCAGGTTGCCATCTTGCACCATGAGAATGTTGGTTATGTGGATATATGATATTGTGAAATTTATTCATAAATTCATTGTAAGACAATCCACTCTCTTTGAGAACAATTTTTTTGGCCTCAACTCCCGACTTCGTTGAGTATTTCTCATACTCAAATCTCTTCCAAATAACTTGCATTGGATGATCAATATTGTCAACTTGTAAAAGATTCTTCAAATTTCCACAATTATTAAATATATATTCTTCAAATTTCCACAATTATTACATATATCTTTTATACACTGTACATTGAATTCATTTGAATCTTCTGATTTTTTCAATACAAGAGACTTCACAAATTGTATTGTGCTTCTAGGGATGACTATATTTGGATTAATTACTGCCATAAATTTTTTATATGACTGTAGGTGTAGATGAAATTCAACATGATTTCAATCACGTACTTTAATTATATGCACAAAAGATGGTCGTAGTCTCTCAAACATCCTTTGACAAATCTTCACATTTGAAAATTCTTGCTTGAATGCTTCAAAAAAGTTCACTTTGTGTGGTATCTATAAAATGTTTTGGATCAATTTTTTTAATACCTAGTCATCTTCACCTATTATTTGTATAGTTTCCCTTCTATTGGAAGAAACATGAGCTATGGTATGTCTAATATTCAATCACCTGTTCCTTTACATCTTAAATTCTATCTTTTTAGGGAACCCTACAAATATTTACCCAATTATTCTCAATATTTTAATCTAATCTATTTATCTTTACAATATATCTTTGAACAGTTCTCCTCGAAAAAAATAGTAATTGGGAAATTGCTTGAACTTGTCTTCTATGTGATAATTTCTTACTAGAAATTACAGTCATCAATGCTCTACGTGCAACACTTAAATCAGTAGCTCGGATCTTTCTTTCAATATGTTTCAATGCTTCTTGCAGATTTTCAACAATTGTTTGTTTTAATGAACTTAATGATTTTTTCCTATTGTCAACCCCTAACAACTCCAAAACATGGGTCATTTCTTTTCGCCTGAATAACTTTGCACATAATTGTGCTCTTCCAATTAGATATTTTTCTTCAAATTTTTTATCTCATATTCTTTTAGAGTGTAATTTTATTGTGCTTTCAAATAACATATCTTCAGATGAAATATTATTGAGAAGAGAATCCTCATACATCTCCATCAAATTTTCCATACCATAGAAAAAATTCTATTACTACGTTGATTTTTTTCTTGTACCTATACATCACCTTGGTCATCAATAATTTCCATAGGCTGTTTTTGAGTAGATGTTCCTTCATTCACTTTCTCTTCTTTCTTTTTCAGTCATACTTCCTTGATCTAGTCCTTTGACTCCCCATCAAAAATTGTTCAAATTTGAATTCACCTGCACACAAATGTACACATCTTTATCCTATGATAAAAATAAATTATAATGCACTCTTATTTTATCTTTCAAATTCATTTAAATGATGTCACAATACATACCTACACTAACCTTTGAATTCATTTCCTCACAACATTTAAATAAAACAAGATCTTGATAGATATTAAAAAGCACAAAATAAGTTAAGGAAAATTAGGTGAAGTGAAGCATATGTTTGCAAATTTCATAGTACAATATTTGGAGGTGCAAGAATGATCCAAAATTGTGGACTTGTCCCTAATCCCTAAAATTGTCCCTTGAAAGAGTAAACAAAAAATCTAATTCCAAGATAAATAGTAAATTATCACTATTTTTTCCGAATCTTCAAATATTATAGATTTAGAGCATTCATTTTGGTCATTCCATCTTCAACTACAAAGATTATAAGTACCTTAATTTAGTGCATGCATTTCTATAGTTTAACATTTATTACTTTAGAGTACACATGCCCATATCTATCATTGATTTAATATTAGGTTAATTAGTGCTTATGTACATATTCATCTTATTTAATTAATCTTAACTAATCTTAGGGAAAGTTTAGTGAACTCATCTAATATTGCACCACCCTACTTTCTTGCTTTATGGTTTATGCCTTCATAATTTTTAGGTATTTCAGATCCAATATAGCTCATTTGTCGTCTCTTTCCAAATTATCTATGGTTCTAGATTCTTATATGCTTATATCTGTGTGGATGAATAAAGATATATCTCACTGGTGTGACAAATTTCCAAAATCTAAGTTTTGTAAGTCTCAAAAAGTGACCACCTTTAATTGAAGGTTCTTTAATTCGAGGTCATGGAAAAGCCACATGAAATCACATTAGCTTGACCTTTGATCAAAGAAAAACTATCAATTGAAGGTTAATTTTTTATATATAAAGGACTCAATCATAGATAGGCCCATTTCTCTATTGGGCTATGCAAGGGATTGAGTTGCAACATTACATGTTTCAATATGTACAAGATTTTTAAGCTTTTTGTTTATTCCATTCATCCACTACATAAGATATTCCCTTATGCTCTATTTGTTTTAGGACATGTGCAAGGTACAACAAGGCATCAAACATTAGTTTCACATTCCCTACCTAGTTGTTACACAAATGGCATAATTATTGCACACTACCTACTCCTTTTATTGTGCAAGGTGTCTTGTCATACAAATTCAAGACTTAGTAGTTATTTAAGATATGATGAGTTATTACACAATCCAATTGCATGGAACTGTTGGAATAAATAGAGCCTTCTAAAGCTAAGTACTACTATTTCACGCATCTAAAATAAATACTTTATTCTAACTAACTAATGGGATGGCTTATAAAGCATATGCACACCAATACATTATTTATTACTACCTAATACACGGTAATGTTGTACCCACACTACACTTTGATACCTGTTCAAATTCTAGATCTAGTGGTTATATTGAGCTATAGGTTCATAGCCTGTGTTTGTAATTTCAGTTTATCTCTTCTTTTTCTTGAGTTTCATGTCATGTTTTTAGTCCTAACTCTTGTGATTGTTAATTAGTATTAGGCTAGTTGGAGATAGCCTTAGGTAACACTTCATGCTACTCACAATATGCCAATCCTAATTTTCTTATTTTACTACTATAGACACAAATTTTTTTATGTTTATTATGCCAATGTTGTGTTCCCTTTATTTTTTTAATCTTCATCAAAATTCTCTAGATGCATCTTATATACCTATTTTAATTGTTATATTTCCTATGTTACTTCCTTTCCAATAATCTATTTCACATGATATCCATCTTCCCTCTTGTTTGAATTCATTAATTTAAACCATTATTTTAGTTTCTTTATTTGCATAATACCATGATTTAATATTGTCTTATTTTTCCACTAGTCTAGTTCTCACGCCTTTTGTGTTTTTTAATTTTATGTCCATTTCTACTATCATTTCCCCTTGTTATAAACCATGGTTCCTATATTCCTCTTACTAAATTCATAAATTTCCTATTACTATATGCTCCTCTATCACAAGTTCCCATTTTAACACTAATCTTCTACTCCTTTATATGATTCAACTTCACATGTCTCCATGTATGTTATCTTCTTACTCTTAATTCTCAAGTTATAAACCTTGCATTTCCTTTCTCTATTCTTTGCCTTATCTATGGGGAAAATCTACTTCTATTTCTAAGGGAATCACTTTAGTCCATGCTCCCATTCTTGCACTATTCTATGCTTGGTATTTACATTATTAATTTTGTAATATGCTATATTAAAATTAAATCCTAAACCTTAATCCTTAAATCATATTCATACAATCTATGCTAAGTTATATAACCATGTATGTGTACATCATAACCTAACAACTAGGTAGTTCTCAACCATATTCATACAATCTATGCTAAGCTATAACCATGCATGTGTACCATGACATTGAACAAGTATTGAAAATAAAAAAATAGTGAAAAATAACTTCAAATGCACCCATGAAAAAAGTGACATAATCAACTACAAGTTGAAGATCAATGCACCTTAAAAAATAGCCCTTCTCTTATCGAAATAAGTCCTTTTCTATATTTTCTAAATGAAAAAAAATCTTTAAAAAAAAAAAAAACTATTTATATGAATATTTTCGACCAGACAGATTTCAGTCGACAGGCTTCCAATCAATTAGGTTTTGGTCAAAACTTGCTCGGTCGAAAACATTCCAGCCGAAACAGTCTAGTTGACATCCTACTTGACAGCCAACTCGGCCTTTTTCAGAATTTTCTAAAACTTTCGACTTCAACTAAGTATTTAATATTTTAAAACAATGCAAGTAAGTTGTTAAAGTTAAAAAAAAGGTTGATTAGAAATTTAAAAAATATAGTAAAACATATTTTTTTTTAAATGATTAAAAAAATAGACAATAGTTGATGTCAAATAAAAATTATCAAATTTTGGCAAGTTTGAATTTAAAACATTATTACGAGAAAAATATACATTAAAATTTCATTTTTTCCCCCTTCACTAGATATTAAAGTTAACTATTTGAAGAAAAAAAATTAGAGAAAAATGAAGTATTTTTCTATTTATTTCTTGACGTCAATGAAACGTCTCCCTTTTTTTTTCTGAAGTTTTCAGCATTCTAAAATCTAAAATCTGCTTTTAAATTGATAAAAAAAAAAATCAAAACAATTTTAAAAAAATTGAAAAAATTACATCATCAAGAGCCTTACATTTTATTAGTTTACATCATTTTGAAATTCAAAACATAAAGATCACTTTTATGTGGTCAAAGTTCAATTTTTTTTTTTGGTGTACTGATTCCTTTATAAAGTGTGACACAAGTTTGTACTTTTACCCTAGAAAAGAAAAGTGAATATATTTAAGATAAATGAGAGTCAAATCGAACAAGGGTTAGAATTTTCTCATATCCCTTTCAATACCATCTTTCAAATACAATCTTAACATTATTGTTCGTAGTCTCTAGAATTACTAAGGTACCTTTGAGTTACGTTACCTCTAAATAAATAGAGCTTAGTTGATTGTAAAAGAAGAGTGAGCAAGTGATGATTAGGTTGTATAGAAGATGAGAGAGGACTCAAATAAAA
>VDFB02000017.1:284132635-284143095 GCA_007258455.2 Sequoia sempervirens
TCGGTGTATCACCATAGGAATAGGCTGGTTTAGTTTCATTTGTATGCACTCCTTCTCATTTTACCTCATAGTGATCAATAGTTTAGGTGATACCCAAAGGAAGTTGGCCTTCTCCGGAGGTTCACTCCAATCTCAGGTGACCCATAGCCTTGGATTGATCCAATGTTTCACTAGAAAGCTCAGTTTTACAACTTTGCATAGGGTGCATTTATAGGTGACAACAATCACAACAAGCTATGGATCAGGAGTGTATCAATTAGCCACACTTGAAGGGGATCCATTACAATAACCTATCAATAGCATTCATCTCAAGAATTTATATGCCTAGCCCATGAGAGGTATACTATTCAAAAAAATAAAAAAGATAGAAAAATAAAATAAAATAAAAAGGATAAAAACAGTAAACAGAAAAATCATCCTCAATTGGAAACCACTTCGATGGCACGTTGGACAAGTACCTTGGTGAAAACATGCAAAATAAGTGCCTCGTGTAAATAAGCACCATCTACCATCTATCAAATACTTGTATCCCTCATCCATCCCATAATAAAAAATTTATTCTTCCATCCATCTTTCACCCATCAATCTCCATCTCTATCATGGCTTGGCATTTGATGAGTATCTATCCTTATTAGTATTAATTGAAATTATCCTAAATTTAGTTTGTCCTGCCTATATTGAAGTAATCTAACACATGACTGGGAGCATCTTCCTACACCTAGTCATCAGCATGGATTCTTGTATATCACCTAATTCATTTAAACTTCAAAAAAATCAAAAACATTCAAATAAACTCAAAGATTCTCAAAAACATCCAAAATAACTTAGAAAATCTTAAAAATGTTCATAAACATCAAAAATATCAAAATAATATCTACAAACTATCAAAATCCCAAAAATATCATTAGCTAATGTATGCTAACCCAAGTCCAAATAATCAAACTACGAAGCCTCTACGCATTTACATAAGCAAGGCCATCTCTGATGAGCCCTCGAGGCATAGGTTTGTCCCTTAGGTCTTGTTCTCTTAGACCAAACATTTAAAAATTCAAAAGCATTCAAATATTCAAAATACCAAAAACAAACTTAGAAAATGTCAAAAATTCCAAAAAAAACCTAAAAAGAATTCAAAACTTAAAAAGATTCAAAAACATTTGGAAAACAAAAACATTCATCCATTCCATTTTTCCTTCATCCATAATAATCTTCCATGCATAATAAACCTATCTTCACTCTCACCTTTGGCAAAAACAAATAGAAACAAGTACCACAATCATCAAAACACAAACTTTCATGCAAGATCGTAAGTCTTGATCATTGTCAAAACATGTCGGTTAACCCTCATATCAATGGCCTATCAAACATTTACAACCAATCAACATTCAATGCATGTCTTACGGATAGATCTTTCCTACAATAGACATCATTTTAGATATCAACCTAAAACAACTCACTCTAGCAGGAGATATGATGGCATTGATATTATTTATCTTGATCTTTTCCCTTGGTTTTATATGTTTTCCTTATTTACATCACTCACTTGAAACTACCTTGATCTTTAATATCTTGGTATGTCTAGAGGGGTATGTAATAGGGTATTTTTCATTACTTTCATTTGTTGTGTTTTTTGGATGTTCTTGTAATACAACCTTGGAAAATATTGGCCTTGTGTGTGCAAGGATAGTCTCGGGTAATACAATGGCTAGTGCATATCAGCTTCTTCATACCTTTTTTGTATTGGTATCCTTACTTTGATGGCTTCATTTTCTCACATGATCAATACAAGGTGTTTGTATGTCAGGTGTGAACAAGGATACACCTATTTGTTTGCAGAGTCAAAATCCACTGAATGGATACAACAACACCCAAGTTCTTCATACCTTGGTGCATCATGTCTAATTGCTACATCAAATAAGGATTTCTCTATCAAATATTGCATAACGTGAAAATAAAAAGCAAATCATCTATCCTATATCATCACATATCCAATAAAATATTGGAATAATCATAGTTTTTTTAGTATCTTGATCAACATCATCATCCTATTCTATCACATCATTTTATTCTAATTCTATCTCATTCTTCTATCCATACTAACTGTTACCTGATTTTTAGCTTTCAGCTGAAATCAGGTTTAAGTGTTTATTCTTTTGTGTTGTTTGTTTAAACATTTAAAAGATAAACCATGAGTCTACTAGGTTTAATATGCATGGAAAAAGATTGTCAAATGAAGCATATTACATTTTTCATTCCAATGTTGCAATTACAGTAAATGAGAAAAGAGAATCATATGTATACTACGAACCATAAAATGTACAAGTTGACATTAGCATCTAACTTTCCACACGATCTACTAGCGTCGTTTCTTCCTAAATCATCCCTCTGTCTAATTTGTTTAATCAAATTCCCATGTCGATTAAATTCATCCAATGTTGTCTCTTAATTAAATAAATTATTTTTTGTCTAATTAAGTCACTTTCCCTTGTTAATTAAAATCAATTCATCACGATCTAATTATCCCTCTTTTAATTAAATAATTAATTTTATTTAATTAAATCTCTAAATTCTATCTATTAAATTGAATAAATTAAAATCTTATTTAATCTTACTTCAATCTCTTTAATTAAATAATCAAAACATGTTTATTTAATTAAACTCATTAAATCATTTCCTCTCTTGTTTGATTTAAATTAATCCAAAAATCTAAGTCAAAATAAGTCAACTTACCTAATCATCATTTATTTAATCCTAACTATGATTAAATACTAATCTCACCACTTGCATTCTCTAGATATCTCACTTGCACAAATAAATCAATTTATTGATGTAATCCAATCAGATTATTGTTAGAGGGGTTAGCACAATAACATTAAGATTCCAATGAAATAACAAAGCACAAAGGAAATAAAATGAAAACAAAAGGAACAATGTTACCCTAAGTCCTCATCTTCCATGGTTGACCTTTGTTACACCTCCTAGCTTGCAGTAAATAAAGATGCCCTCAAATTTCAAATGAGCAACTATGACAAATGACAAAGCCCTATGCAAGTGTTGAAGGATTTGTATAAAAGAAATGACTTCACACTAAAATGACAATGACTGTAAATGACAATGACCATAACCTAAAATGGACATAAATGAGCATGAGAGAGAGAGAGAGCGAGATAGAGAGATCCTGGAATAAGAACAAAATTGCCATTTTATAAAAACTGCAATTTTGAGTGTTAACGAGGATGAGAAGATGACAAATACCCTAGAATCAATGATCAAGATTGAATGTTGCAATAAGAATTAGGGTTAGGTCAAAATTAGGGCAATGTCAGAAATGAATGGCTAAATTTGAATTATAAGATAATTCAATCAAGGGTCGAAATTAAATGAGATGTCAAAAGATAAGATTTGATCTGGAGGATAAGATTGGCACGGACAAAGAGGTTGCTGGAGAAATTAAATAATAAAATTTATTTACTCCAAGTGACCAGTAAATAATTAAATAATAAAGATATTATTTAATTATGGAGGAATGTGACAAAAGGAATCATTTTGAATTAAATAATGATTTAATTCAAAATTCAAGAGAATTGACTAAATTAAATAAATCAAATTTATTTAATTTTAATGAGAGAAAAAGCTAATGAATAATTAAATAATTAAAATAATTATTTAATTATAGTGGAAAGTGGACAAAAATTAAATAAATTAGAATCTATTTAATTTTGGAAAGAAAGGGGACCTAATTAGTGACGTAATTAAATAAAATTTATTTATTTAATAATCAAGAAGCAATAAATGACAAAGGGGAATTAAATAAATTAAGGAATTTATTTAATTAAAGGAAGATTTAGATAATTAGTGACGTATTAGATAAATAAATAATATTTATTTATTTAATAATCAAGGAGAAACAAATGACATGAATTAATTAAATAATTATGAATTATTTAATCAATAGTCGAATGTGGACCAATGACATAATTAAATGACTTAATTATACTAGGACGAAAGTGGTAAAATGAAGCTTACAGGCCTAGGTCATTTTTAGGTGTCTACATTTTGCCCCTCTTTGTCATAATGTCGCTTGTCGCATTGTGACAAAGAAAAATAAGTCAAGAATATGCCCCAGCGAAGGTACAGAGTATCCTTGCCCCCTCGGGAAATTTTCAAATTTTGGGTCGGCGCCAGAAAAATTTGCAAAGGGTCCCAATAAATCAATTTGATACCTAGAAAAACAACGGCGCGGTCGGTTTCAGATTCTGACATGTTTAAAGCAACTTACGAGGAAGTCAAAGGTGTTCAAATGAGCCTCCAATATTGACCATGTTTGAAAAAATGTCATTTTGACCTTATAAATAGGTTGACAAAGGGGTAAAAGTCAATTCATTTTCACTATTCACTTCGCGAACCTGAGAGCTCAGAGCGAAAGGCGCAGCAGCGAGGATGGTTATTCCAGTGTCAGAGCACTGCGGGGAGATCGTGAGGACCTTCAGACGGCCAGAGGGCTCAGAGCCGGTAGTATGTACCCTAAACTTACTTTGTCAATTTACCGTTTTACGTGTTTTTTAATGCTTTCTAGGGTAGTCAACGAATGCGCTGTGACACATATGCGTTCGCGTAAGCCGCAATTGCTTTCGCGTTTGACGCATTTGATGCGTCGCGGCGCAAGTGCAAAGGAAAAACGAGCCACACCGGCGGTTTGCACCGCATTTGACAATTCGTGCGACGCAAGTGACTGACAAAGTCGCATTTGACCGCTAAAGTGCCGCAATCATTATTTCGCGACGCAAGCGATTATTTGAATGTCGCAATTGCAATGTCGCGCCGCATTCGCAATGTTGCGACGCAACCGCATAATTTCGTGACGCAAACGTCATCTAGCAACCCAGTCGCCTTATCCTATCGCATTTGATATGGAGAAAGACGCATTTGTTTTTTCGCGACGCAATTGCTTTGTTGCACCGCAATTTGCCTGTTTCCTTAATTAAACTTGCTTTGATGCTTTCATGCCCTTAGTTGCTGTCCATGATGATTACAGTTGTCCAAAAAGGTGCTAATGCATTGTTCGTCTTTTTGCAGAGGCAGCTTGCCCCTATTTATACTAGAGAGAGCAGACCGACCACCTTTCGGTTTGCCGATCAGCTGGGCCCACGAGAGCGCGACGATTGATGCGCTTGGGTCTATTTTATGCTGCGTTCATGCCCGCCATTCGGGCGAACAGGGGTTTGTTGACGGCCTTGTGCGAGCGGTGGCATTCGGAGACCTGTTCCTTCCACCTGCCGACAGGTGAGGCCACCATCACCTTGGAGGACGTCTACCGTATTCTCCGGATTCCTATTCGAGGGGAGCGGATTGTGTATGATCCACGTCACGGCGAGCAGACCTTTCGTGCGTACTATCAGGATCAGGGTGCTAGGCTCGGCATTCAGGGTTACGAGATACATTGGGATTTCCTAGCAGAGCACTATGGGCGCTTCGATGCATTCCTAGCGACTCTGATTGCTGGCATTTTGGTTCCTGATCGACGAGGACATGGATTTCTGATTGGTTGGGGTGACGTCCTAGTCGGCATGAGACGAGACAGGACAGTTTATGCGTGGGGTCCTTGCCTGCTAGGGACACCATATCACCAACTGCATGATGTGGTATACAGGAGAGGAGAGAGTATCTCCTGTGGGACCACCCTTATGATGATCTGGGCATGGGAGCACATTGCCATATTCCGCCCTCCTATTGACAAACCACAGCTTGCCGCAGGGATGCCCTACTCCTATTATTATGTCGGCGCATTACAGCAGACCCACATGGGCGAGACAGGATGGTGGCGGCATCGGATCGATACCATGGTGACGTTCATCTGGAGGCCGTACAGGGATTGCGAGGCATGGGATGATGAGGATGAGCACCTCAGCCTTTGCAGGCAGTACAAATACCTTATTGGCAGGACAGTGCAGACGTCCTTGATCATTGAGATGTACCTGCCGCAGCGTGTGTTAAGACAGTTTGGCGAGCAGCAGGATGTGCCTGTGGGGACGACAGAGTATGCCAGATCTTCCAGAGAGTATGCATGGGGACCGACCATCCCAGTGGCATTTTCCACACAGCAGATAGATGGGTTAGTAGCCCAGGCCTAGGGTTGGAGAGGTGGAGCAGCGGATCCAGGTACGACGCCAGCCTATGACCTATGGTGTGAGCCACCTTGAACCCGATGCCATTAGCCAGTCTGGCGAGGCCCGGCCCACCAATTGTGGCTGATTGGCGTTCCCTTGAGTGCCACCCAGGCAGGGCGAATGCTTGAGGCGAGATGGAAGCTGACCCGGCCGAGGGGCGGGGCGGGGAGGGGTGGACATGATGGAGGTAGGGGTGGAGATGGGGGCCGGGGTGGAGATGATGGTGGAGACGGCCTTAGGCAGAGGCGAGATGGCCAGGTACCAGGTCGCAGGGTGCGACAGCGCGTGGCGAGGGTAGCGTTAGATGCTATCCCCGAGGTCGGTGCAGAGGGGGAGATGGAGGAGCAGCCCAGACAGGAGGGAGAGGGCGAGGGGAGATAGGAGGGGGAGCCAGAGGTGAGGGTACAGGAGGAGGCGGAGAGGGAGAGACAGGAGGAGGATGTGGAGGTGGATGTCAGGATACCAGAGGAGGAGGCAGAGGTGGCAGGGGAGGAGGAGGCGAAGGTGGCAGGGCAGGATGATGATGACGATGACGAGGAGGATGATGCCATAGGCGAGGTCGAGAGACTTCTTAGATGGCGGATGGTGGAGGGGGAGGAGGAGATACCGTCCTCAGAGTTGCCATCAGATGCCATAATATATCAAGAGTGGCAGACCTTCAGCAGAGATTAGACGCCAGCTTGGCACAAGTCAAGTCTCTACAGTTGGCACTAGAGGTAGTCCGTGTAGAGCGGGATCAGGCGGTGATCCGCCAGCAGGATATAGTGCGGTGGTGCACAGAGTTTGCGGCCCTATGCACAGGACCTACAGGGGACATGGCTCGGGAGCTTGCCAGGGTGAGCACCAGGTTGGGGCAGTACATGACGCTTTATGAGTAGGCAGTGCCCCCAGAGCAGCGGGATCCTACCTTGTCCCAATCACAGACGAGGACAGGCAGTGGGCATAGATCGGGTAGTGGCAATGGTACCAAGAGCCATACCAGTGTCGGGGGGTCGACTTCCACAGGACACACGTCAGGCCACAGGTCACACCATTCCCTCAGGCATACTCTGAGTCCTCATTCAGGGCATAGTCATGGTTTCGTTGGTTCAATGCAGAGGTCAGGCCAGGTACAGCTGGCAGTTACAAATCCTTCCATCACTCAGAGTCTAGCCGTAGTGACCTCACAGGTGTTTACTACTGTTGAGATGATGCCTTCACTCAGTGTTCCATCAGCGTCACAGACACAGGCCACTACAGGACCATCCCTTGTTTCAGCGCCTATGACAGAGTTGCCTCCACCACGTTCTTCTCCCTGAGGGGATGATGAGAGCCTTCCCTAGGGCATATTTGTATTGTGACACACTATATTGTTTGAGCCTGCGAGTTCCATTTTTGGGATATTTGTTGACTCTATCCTGTGACATTGTATATTTTTGAGATGATTCTATATGATGATGCAGTTTTGATGCGACCTACATGTGTTATGTGATTTTCTATGCATTATGTATTATGCTATGTATGGTGTATGATTCTTAATTTATGATGCCATGTATGTCTTGTGATGCCTATTTGTGATTTTGATGTCATGGTGATGCAATGCTTATTTATATGATTATGTTATTGATGTGCATGATGTATTTATGTAAAAGATGCAATGTTGATGATTATGCTAATGCAATGCTAATGATTATGTTAATGCAATGCTTGTGCTTATGTATACGATTTAATGTCATGGATGATGTATGTATGGACCTAATGCAATGTATATGAGCATGTATGCACTTATGTTTTTGGATGTCACAGGATATCATCGTGGGATGGACTAGAGAAGATGACGAGACTGATGAGAGAAGATGACCAGATCGAAGAAGAGAAGACATGAGCCCTATGAAAATGCATGTTAATTCCTAGACCAAATCCTTCAAAACTTTACTGTAGGACTTTTAATATTTATTGCTCTTAATCATCATTGGGAAAACTGTTGTAATGGTCAACAAACACCATGATATGACATAGATCAAAGTGTGCAAGGTCGCACCATTACCTAAGACAAAACAGTCACAGACAAGGATGGTTATGACTCATACTAAGAGCGTGATTGTCCCAGTCCTTTTGTCATAATCACCCACAAGCAGAAAAAGACAAGGATAGATCATGAAACGTCGTTGCTTCTCTAAATCCTGTTTCCAGGACATCCTTGAGAAACTAGTGACATGATTGTCAAACTACAAAAATAAAGTCTCTATCATGATATGTCGTTGCTTTTCTAGATCCCAGAATCAGGACCTCGCTGAGAAGCTAGTAGTCATGTGTGTCAATTGTCATGCTACGTCGCTGCTTCTCTAAATCCTGCTTAGTGGGATCTCGCTGAAAAACTAATAACATGATAAAAGCTCAAAAGACAATTGTCAAGTGTTTGCCAAGTGTGTCTGAATATCCACTATTCTGATGCCAAGATGCCATGTTTGATAATGTCGAGATGTCGAAATGTTTAAAGTTTTGATTGACCTTGGAAAATGCCGAGAATTGGTGAATTCAGGAAGGACACATCCTGAATAATGCCGATGACTAGAGGATTCGATCCCTAATGGTCGTAAGGGGTCCCTCAAAATAATGACGATGCCTAGGAAGGACACATCCTAAGGCATAAATGACAGAGTTGGTTCTTCAGAAGGACACATCTGAAGAATACCGATGTCACAAAGAGCGATCTTTTAAATGTCAAGAGGATCACTCGAAATGCCGAAATGATGATGACGACGCCTAGGAAGGACACATCCTAAGGCGTAAATGACAAAGGTTATCGTTCAGAAGGATTCATCTGAAGATTTAACCAAAATTTGACAGTTTGGCCGGTTTATGATGATTTGACTTGCTTTGACCGAGTTTGACTTGTGTTTGACTATATGCCGATATTGCCCTGATGACATGAGTGATGTGTTGATGAGATCGGCCATGTTTGAACAAATGATTATTTTACTTTGTTTCAGGAGTTTTCCCGTACATAAAATAAGTGAAGACTTTTGACGTGTGTGCCAATGTTTTGCCACGAACCTTAATGGACTGACCTAGTGCAGCCTCGGGGGCTCATCGATAGATGGCCTTGGGTTTACGCCATATACACTCGACCTCGAGTTCTGCCACCACCAATGAATCGGTTCCTGAAGGAACAAGATTGCGCCATGATTTTATTTTGACAAACCTAAAAGGATCGAATTTAATGTCTCGACTCAAACAAGGAGTCTTTCCTACGAGTAAATGCGCAGACAACGTGAGTTCTATTGCCCATGTTAATCTACCATCGGATTGGATCTTTGACCAAAAATGACAGTGTGTTCGTGTTCTTCGAGTGGTCTAATGATTTTGTTTGATGTTTTCTTCAGGACATTTTATGATTTTTAGGTCTTTTTTCAAGACTTTTTGCCATGTTTTTGTCTTTTTTCAGGACATTTTATGATGTTTTTGTCTTTTTTAAGGACATTTTATGATGTTTTTGTCTTTTTTCAAGACATTTTATGATGTTCTGGTCTTTTTGAGGGACATCCACTGCAGTTGCATGGTAAACATTTTGCCCCCAGTCAGGTTTAAGACTTAGCCATTTGCAAGGAATACGGATAGGATGCTGCTGACTTGCTGGACGGACAGTCGTTAGGACTTAATGTCAATCATTCATCGACTATGATAGGTAGAGTAGGATGTGATGGTGATTTGTGGAATAGCGGTGAAGATACCTTTCATCCTAAGCCAAGTTTAGACCAAGTGACAGTAGATGGCAGAGCAATGATTGCTTACGCATGGCGCCTGTTTCCCAGGTTTTCACCAATGTAATCAAGGGAAAATCAGATTTGTTAAAGGGGTTAGCACAATAACATTAAGATTCCAATGAAATAACAAAACACAAAGGAAATAAAATGAAAACAAAAGGAACAATGTTACCCTAAGTCTTCATCTTCCATGGTTGACCTTTGTTACACCTCCTAGCTTGCAGTAAATAAAGGTGACGATTTTTTTGTATTTTATGGTTTTCAGCTCCATCTTCTGATGCTATGCGTAGAACTTTCGGAGATGTAAACTGTTGATGGGCTCAGTCAACTGTTCCCCATCTGGAGTTGCCAATTGATATGCTCTAGAACCAAAAGAAGATATGATAATGTATGGACCAGCCAGTTTGGTTCAAATTTTCCTGGCTTTTCTCTGTCTACTTGGTTCTTAGGGTTCTGCATGAGAACCAGGTCGCCAATGTCAAACTTTCTAACCATAACCTTTTTATTGTAGCTGCGACAAAGGCGGTTTTGATATGCTTGGAGGTGATTC
>VDFB02000017.1:284147752-284360933 GCA_007258455.2 Sequoia sempervirens
CAATTTAAGAGAGCATATATTCAACCCTGCTCCGCCATCTATTAAAACCTGTCTAACTTTGCGCTTGTGGACGAACACTTCTATGTGTAATGCGTCATTGTGGTTGGTTTTAGATGATGAGTAATCCTGATCCGAGAAGGTGACATGGTGCAGCTTGGTGAGATATCCCACCATAGTTTCAAACTGATTGACATCAATGTCCTTCGGGACCGACGACTCTAGGAGAGTTTTATCTAGGATTTCTTTGTGCGCAGGAGAGATACGAAGCAACTCAAGGATAGATATTTGCGCGGGAGTCCTTCCTAGTTGGTCAATGAGGTTGAATTGACTCTTGGGTTTCCACTGTTGTGGGGTTGAAACAAGTTTTGGCTATTTAACAGGTTGTGGTTGTTTTGCCGCCGGGCCCGGTATAGTGATCTTGGTTTGTCCAGGGGAAGGTGGACCAGCTATAGTGGCCTTGCCACTTCGCGTAGTAGCATTGCATTGTGGTGCTCTCTTGACCATAATGGTATTGATGTAGTCATCGTCAGTTCTGACATTATTTATTATTGGTCCACCAGAGTAATCGTACTTGACTTGGGTGAAGTTAGCTTGGTTCTGCGAGCCTGAAGTGGAAGCATTATGGGAACCATGATCCTGCAGTGGATTCTTGTGGATAGTATGGTCTGAGTTGGAGTTAAATTGCGATCCACCCACTTTGATGGTGCAATTTTCGATGAGGTCTTGTATGATGTTTTTTAGTTGTCGACAGTTGGAAGTTGTATGCCCTTTGACTCGATGGTATTCGCAAAGTGCATTATCATTCCACCATGCTGGTTTGAATTGTCCGGGGTCATAAGGTTTGATTTCCGGAAGTTTGATGACCCCATGCTGGATGCATTTCTTAAGGACTTCTTCAATGGGTTCACCTAAATTGGTGTATGTGCGACCCTTAGGAAATTGTCTCATTTGACGATGTTGTCCTTGACTGTTTTGACCACTTTGATTGTTTGAAGCAGTATTGGGAGGAGGTGTCAATGCCGTTGTTGGTCTGTTTTGTTGTTGGACCCCTTGCAGGGCCAATACGGGACTTGCAGTCTTTGCGTCCACAACACCGTCATTTGTAACATGCTTGTTCTTGACCCAATATTTGTTTTTGTCAGGGGGTGGGTTGGTGTTCATGTTTTTGGAACCATATCTCAGTTCTCCCTTTGCGATAAGGGCTTTCTCAATTTGGACTCCCTTTTCCACTAATTCTATGAAATTTGTGCAACAATGTATTTGTAATGCAAATTTTAGGGGTCCTAGGAGTGTTTGGACGAACATGTCAACTTTTTCCCTTTCAGGAATGTCAATGTGACATCGACTAGCGAGGCTTCTCCATTTTTGAAAGAATGGAATAAATGTCTCACCCGAGTCTTCTTGCGTGAGATTACACAAGCTAGTAATAGAGGTATCCATGTCAATGTTGTAGGCGTAATTGTGTATGAATTTTCGTTTGAGCTCATCCCATGTCTGGATATCTTTTTGAGTTGAGAACCATTCAAGGGCTTGACCCGCCAAACTTTTGGAAAAAAGTCTCATCAAGTATGTTGGTTCGTAGGCGATATCCATACAGTTGGTTGTGAATTCGCGAACATGTTCGATGGGATTTGTCTTGCCTCTATATTTTGTGAAGTTGGGTGACACGTATCCTCGTGGAAATGTAGGCATGTATAAGTTCGTGTCAAATGGGTATACATCCAGGTCATATGATATTTCTGGTTTCCTGCCTGAGATGTACATGTTTTGCATAGTTTTCTCCATATCCCTCATTCTTGCTTTGAGTTCATCTATGGTAGGGTCATTTACATTTCCGTGTGTTGGGTTGCCTGGTACACCATGTGTTCTCGTCTGGTGTGCATGGATGTTGGTATATTGTGGTGGTATGGATTGTTGTGGTACATATGACGTGTGTTGTTGGTATTGGAAGTTATGATTTGGCGCCTGTTGATGAGTATGAATGTTGGATGAGTATGTTGGGATATGTCCCCCAGCCATGTGTGTCATTATTTGGGGGATGTTGTGACCATGAATGTTATGGTGTGTCAATGATGTCATGGGTTGTGTTATTTGGCCACCTTGTGTAAATTGTTGGTTTTGCACAAGGGGGATGTTTGTATTTGTGCCTTGGGAGGCAATGACATTTGATTGTGTTGTCGTGTTAACATTTTGTTGTTGTCCTTTAATAAAGAGACGTCCTGTGGCTCCTCCCAAAGGATTTTGTGAATTACTACCGAACGGATTTGTCGAAGTTGTGTTCATGGTGGTAGATGTAGTTGTCAAAGGGGGATTGTGGTGACTTGATGATGCCCCCGTGGTATTTACTGTCGTAGTAAAAAGAGGATTGGAATAATTTGCCCACGTTGTTGAGGAGCCAATAGTGGTTCCATCCGATTGGGGTAGTGTTGTGGATGTTGTGGATGATTGTGATCCCCCAATGGATGTAGCATTTATTGAGTTGGAGATGTTTGGGACGTTGGGCGTGGTATGTAGTGTCGTTGTCGTCCCAAAGGAAGTATTGTTTGTTGTATTGAGAAGTTGACCACTATGTGACATGTTATGTGCGTTATTGGCATTAGGGTCATGAAGTGTCAAGTTTAGCGTGTTGGCATCAAATCCTGGTGGTAACTTAGCTCCTTCACTCAAGAGCATGGCTACGAATCTGTCTCTATCCTGATGAGCTATTGTTTCAGCAAGCTGATAGACCTCTAGGTCTTGTGTCAATGCCTCTATGTTTTCCTGAAGTAGTTGAACATTTTCGTCTCTTTGCAAGTAGAGGTCGAATGTACTGTTTGACGAAGGTTGCGTTGTTGTTGGAGGTTGATTGACTAGATTGGTAAATGGATCGTACAAGGTCCAGTTTGAGTCATATGGAGGGTTGTTGGGGTCTTGCCTAAAGTTTTCCATTTGTCTCTTTTGTTTTTGAAGTCTGGTTTCGACCATAAATGAGATTGCTCAAAAAAGGGAATGACAACTAAATGCAAGTATGAGACTATGTGAAGTCTAAGTTCAAAATGACGCCTAGAATGACTAATATTTTTGTATTTTTGTGAATAAGGTATGCAGTGTGGATGCAATGTAAGATAAGGTTATCTAAGCATTTCTAAGCTTGAACTTTGTTTTCGATTTGGACTGCTAAAGGACTTTGTTGTAAATGACAAGTTGACAAGATCTAAGTGACTAGTGAGTCTTCCCAACTAGACTTTTGAGTTGGAGGAAATCTCACAAAAGAGGACAATGACTAAAGGGAGGTTTGATAACTTGGTCCACAAGGGTCTAATTTCGAAAATAATGCCTTTGCCAAGGGGTGCTTAAGATTTTCCTAATCCTAACTATGCAAAATGTGAACCTAGGGATAGTCTAATGTCGAATGTATGCAACGAAAAAGGAATGAGGTATGAAACCTATGGTGACTAATGCAAACTAATGGTCAAGACTTTGAGAAATTTCAAGTTAGGTTTCTGATAGAATCTTCGTGATGACAGAGTTTGAAAAATGGTTGACAGTTTAAAGACCTCTGGTTTCGACTGTGAACTTTTAAAATCTTGACAGGAAAATGCGTCTCAATTTAGCAATTGCATCACAGTTTAGCATATGCAGTTCAATTTTTCACTTGCGGCTTTCTGACTGTCAAATGCGGTACTGTTAATCAAATGCGGCGTTTATGTTATCAGATGCGTCGCAACTCCTATAGATGCATCGCGACGCCTACAGATGCATTGTTCCAAGTCTTAGATGTGGTTTATCAAAGCAGTTGCGTTGCAGGATGTCAATTGCGGTTCGACAGATATGACAGTTTTGTTTCAATGTGATTTTCGTGTTGTTTTGACGGAAGTTTTGATCTGTTTGATGAATTTTTTGTTTTGAACTATGGTAAAACCAGAAAACACTTGACAAACACAGTGTTTTATAAAGTAACCAAACACACATTAGATAAGCACGATCCTAGGTTAGGCCATGACAATATTCGTTAGATTCCACGCGGGTTTCCCCAACTGCATATTTGTAGCGTGTGAATTCAGAAGCTTGGCTGCACGGGCTCCCCCTTACAGTGCACTCTCTTCTCAGGCCAACCAAGCTTCCAACCCCCATGAAACTCCCATGGCGAGCTGATCACATCTACTACAAGCTGCGAAAGTGTGGATGCCTTCACACCGTAGGTCTTCTTTAACCGTGAAGATTTTGGCTTACTACACAAGAGTTTTTAGTTAGGACCCCGGATTCGAGTGGCCACATACATGGGGCAAAGAGATTAATCACCATTAAGGCACTCGGCCTAAGAGGTTAAGCTCAATAGGGTTTAAAGGGAGTACTACTCGTCAAGTATGACACATCCTTTCATAAACTTAGGTTTTCCCTTGGTTTAAGTTGCCATACGGTCGAGGGTAACGGCTTTAGCTCAGATTACCGGTTTGAGTCACGTTGAGGGTATTAAATCCCCAAAGCGAGCCCAATTTCTAGAGTTAGTAGCTGTTTCTCTTACACCCAAGATCGCCTGAAAGTGCGGGGGGAGAGGATACTCTGATGTACCAAGTCAAGGTAAATAACAAATAAGAATGGGTCTGGTTTTCTGATCACAAGGTTTTCACCAAGTGAGAGCATACTCACCTACCACTCCACAAGCACAATCAATCAAAGAAGACATGGTTCTTTTTATAAGCACCAAAAATAAATGTTTGCTACTCTAGAAATAAACAAGCACAATGTTTGTTTCTTCCTTCTTTGACATGCGAATCTGCTAACAATGAATATTAGTAGTCTTGTATGTAATGGTCTTGGACACACGAAAAAGGATCGCCACACGCTACAAGAAAATATTAGTAACACAAAAGATCTAATCTAATTAACATGCAGGAATAAAAACACAGAAAAAATAGAAAACCCGAAAATTTGAAAATCAAAATGACAAAGCGAAAATTTACGGGCAGTCTGACACGACGGTGATCGTCGCTAGGGTCATCAGTCGTCTCACGGCAAATCCAAATGCGGCGTTGCATGCGTAGGTTGCGGCTTGTCGAGTATCGTCGCTAGGGTTCATTATCGTGAAGCTGTCCGAATCGATCTGTGTTTTAAAAACTTGGTCGATCAGAGTACTGTCCTGCTGAACATGAAAACAAAAGCTTCGGCCGAAGCCGGCCTCACGTGAATACGGCTGGTGAATGTGGCTTGTTATGTCAATCGCCGTTGAATTAGGTGAATCGCGGCTCACAGCCAAATCAAATGAAGTTAAATGCGTGAGTTACCGGTTTTGTCGGGGTGAATCATTAAACTGCGTGGCCCGGATGCGTCGTGATGCATCAGTCGTCATAATGTTTTAAAAACACTTGCGGCGATCCGTACTGTGCACAAAACAACGAAAACAACAAAAAGCGATGCGAAAACAAAGAAAAATAAATTCCGGGTTCTTGATATGTCAATCATATTATTGTTGAAGTTAGCCTGATAACATTAAGATTCAATGAAATAACAAGCACAAAAAGGAAATCAACATGAAAATAAAAGGAACAATGTTACCATAAATCTTCATCTTCCATGCTTCACCTTTGTTACACCTTCTAGTTTACAGCAAATCGAATGAGGCCCTCAGATTTCAAATGAGCACCTAGACTAATGTCAAAGCCCTATGCAAAGGTTGAAGGATTTATATAAAAGAAATGACCTCACGATAGACTAAAATGACAATGACTGCAAATAATAATAATAATAACCTAAGTTGACAGAATGAGCATGAGAGAGAGGCGACCTCACGGAGAATAAGAAGAAAATTGCCATTTTATAAAAAGCGCAATTTTTGAGCGTGTAGCAGGATGAGAAGATGACAAATACCCTAGATCAATGATCAAGATTGAATGTTGCAATAAGAATTAGGGTTAGGTCAAAATTAGGGCAATGTCAAGAAATGAATGGCTAAGATTGAATTATAAGATGATTCAATCAAGGGTCGAAATTAAATGAGATGTCAAAAGATAAGATTTGATCGGGAGGATAAGATTGGCACGGACAAAGAGGTTGCTGGAGAAGTTAAATAATAAAATTTATTTACTCCAGGTGACCAGTAAATAATTAAATAATAAAGATATTATTTAATTATGGAGGGAATGTGATAAAAGGAATCATTTTGAATTAAATAATGTTTAATTCAAAATTCGAAATTGACTAAATTAAATATACAATCAAATTTATTTAATTTTAATGAGAGAAAAAGCTAATGAATAATTAAATAATTAAAATAATTATTTAATTATAGGGGAAAGTGGACAAAAATTAAATAAATTAGAATCTATTTAATTTTGGAAAGAAAGGGGACCTAATTAGTGACGTAATTAAATAAAATTTATTTATTTAATAATCAAGAAGAAATAAATGACAAAAGGGGAATTAAATAAATTAAGGAATTTATTTAATTAAAGAAAGATTTAGATAATTAGTGACGTATTAGATAAATAAATAATATTTATTTATTTAATAATCAAGGAGAAACAAATGACATGAATTAATTAAATAATTATGAATTATTTAATCAATAGTCGAATGTGGACCAATGACATAATTAAATGACTTAATTATACTAGGACGAAAGTGGTAAAATGAAGCTTGCAGGCCTAGGTCATTTTTAGGTGTCTACAACATTCAAGCCAACCCCAACCATATCGATGATGATGAGGATAGCCTTTTTGACCAACCTGAATATAATCCCAATGATGACAATGAGAGCATTGTGGATCACCTTGAATCCATTTTCAATAGACAAAATGCTCCAATTTTCCACCAACCACCCATCCAAAGCTCCCCTCAAGTCCCATCCATATCATCCCTATCCACCACCACTAATTTATCCTTGCCTACTACTTCCATAATTATAAGGATATCATGCTTAGATGTCTCCTTGGCATCGGTGCAAGCTTCCATCCTCCCTACCTTCATCCAATCCTAATCCATCTCCTCTTGCTTATCCTTCCCCTTCCTTTGACAATGAAAACCAAGCCTTTAGCCAAAATTCCCCTCCAAATCCTTTTCAAGGTCCCCATCCTCATCCTCAATTTACCAATGGATATGGAAGCTTCCACCTCTTATTCCACTTTCATATCCCACATCCTTAAAATCCATATCACCCCACTATTACCAAGAAAAGTCATCCTATGTATCTCATAATAACTTCCTCCAAGGACTATTTTTAAAGGTGGTTGTTTCCCCATGCAAAAATAAAGTGGTGCAATCTTCCTGTATCATGCATCCACCTTAATCACCCCCACATCAAGATAAACCCTAATATCCCAAATCTTAAATGAATCCCCTATCAATCCATCTATCCAATTTGAAGAGTCTATACAATTGATAAGTAGGAGGTATTTTCCACAGTGATTCAAATTATGATATTGCTATCAGGATTCAACTATGTAGTTTCGAGTCAAACTCATTGACCCATGTTTCATGAGTGTGGTTCACAAGAAACTTGGGTCAATGAGTTTGACTCAAAACTACACGGTTGAATCCTGATATCAATATCATAATGAGTCTATACAACCTGTTGTTTTATGGAGCCCAATCAGACTTAGAGGTTAAATTTTCCTCACTTTTATTGGTGTAGTTTCCTCACTTCTATTGGTTGACATAAAAAACCCTATTTTGTAACCGACATAAGTATTGATAAAACAACTAAGGGTTATAGTTTTCGTTGATATTGTATTGTAGGATTTGTAGTAGTATTGAGTTGTAAGGATTGTTGGTTGTAATCGATTCGATTTGCTAGATAATAATATTGAACTCTCTATTGGTGGATGTAGCCCAAGTTTGGGTGAACCCCATTAAAAATTGTCTCTCACTATTATCATTTCCGTGTTTTTCATTCCTTTGTTTAATCTTTATTTGCATTTAATTGATATTTTCTACATGCAATTCCTAACACAACCTTTTCCCCTCATGACACCATCCATATCAAATGAAATATGTCTGTCTCCTAATCCAAAGCATGCTAACATAGATTCCCCTCCATATAAAGATCAAGGAAACCCTTCTCCTCCATCATATGATCCCCTTCCATCTCATGATCCCATTTCCAATCAAGAACAACATATCCCTTCCATTTTATCTAATGATATCTTTCCATCTCAAGAGTAAGATATCCCTCCATCCCCCCTCTCACAATCCCCTCTCCCCCACTTCATCTAATGACATCCTTCCTTGTCCAGATCAAAGTACCTCTTCCACTCCATTGTATGATCACTCTCAAAATGTGGTCTTGAAGTACACCTTCCACCCCATCTAATGATCCTCTTCCCCTCATGATCAAAACATCCATCCCTCTTCATATCATGATTCCCCTCCATCTCATAACCAAGACCACACTATACCATCCACCCCATCCCAACATAATAGCATAGAGAAGGCAATGAAAATTTTGAAAAAATACCTCAAAGAAATGCAGTCTCATTATGATGGAATGCCATGACAATTTTTTTTATCATGGCATTCCATCACCATGAGACCACATTTCCTTGAGGCATTTTTTTGAACAGTTCACTGCCTTCTTTATGCCACCACATTTTTCGTACATGTCTACCAAAGCATTTTATGAAATGGTTGACTGCATTGCTACTATGGATAAAATCCTAAAATAGGCACTTTTGAACAAGTTGTGGATAGGGCAGATAGTAAGCATAATAGTAAGAAATATATAGTTCAATAAGTACTCAAAATTTTGTTGATTATCTCATACATTATAAGCCATGACCTGCATCACTATTCTACTTTTCGTGATTGAATGATTTGTTGTTTTATTTTTAGATGATGGAAGAAAAATTTCCTCTAGATGTTGATAGGGTAATGGAGCAAGGTGTATCTTCTACAATAGACAACTCGATGCCTCTCACAGGGGTATGAGGAAAATTAGTAAATTTCAAATTACATTTGTTGTTATAGTTGTTAGTTAGTGAAAAATCAAATGATTATTCATTCGTAGTTTAATTTCTATTTGGATGGTTTCTATAGGACTTGGGTACGCCACAATATGAGAATGTGAATCTTTTGCATGAGGAGAGAGATCATCTAGTGGCGGTAAGTGATTATTTTGTTAAATCTATCATTTTTTATAATGTAATTTCTATATATTAATGTCTTTACTTGTTATTGTAACAAATAAAGCTTGATGAGGAAATAAACCCTAGGAGGAGAAACCCTTGAGTTTAGAGTAAATGAGTGTCATACGTATCGCCATCCGCCTAACCACCAAACGCCACCCGTTTGTTTCATTCACCTGGAGGGAAATGCCTTTTGATTGGGGTCCTTTGTTGTATGCATATATGGCATTTTTGGACATATTTTATATTACATATACTTGATATTGTATGCCTATATGACATTCTTGTAAGCCTATATGGCTATTTTGTATATATTTTATACTTATATAAACATATATGGATGTATACCTACATGGCTATTTGGTTAATACAAATATTTTTTGTTGATGGTGTCCATATTTGCATTATAAATCCACACTTCGATAGATATTTGTAGATGTTTTACTTCAAATATTTAAAATCCAAGTGTTTTCCATGCACTCTTCTTTTCTATAATTGTAAATATTTAATAAAGTTTGAACATTATTGTCTTGTAAGATTAGTGAATATTAAATCAATCATATGAATATAGTAATGCTTCATGCTTCATGTGCTTCACAGAGGAAATCCATGTGTATGCTTGATGCTTGATGCTTGATGCTTGATGCTCCATGCTTCATGCTTCATGCTTCATGCTTCATGCTTCATGCTTCACGTGTATGCTTCATTCTTTATATCATTGAGCAAGACATCTACAATTCCACATGTGTGCTTGATGCTACCATTCACTTGTATGCTTTATGCTTCATGTATTGCGCAGATAAAGAAAACATCGTAAAAATATTGACAAAAGAAAATGGAAAATAACAACTAAGTCTCACAAACAAAAGCTCAATGCATCCAAGTCTTATTAAAGATCATAATGGCATTGGATTATTGGATATTAAGAGACCAAAAATCAACCTTCCCAACAAAAAACTTCATAGATATTCATCCTATTTCTAAACATGAATTCAAACCCAATAATTATAAGAATGCAACTTTAAAAGTTAAAATTGCATGCTTACAATAGTCAATAAACAACTTCAAGAGATGTGCATGACATAAACAAAACCAACTAAAAGTTCAAGAATTTCCTTTTCCCCAAGCATATCTAAAAAATTGCAAATAAATCAATTTAGGTTCTCACGAATAGTGATGATATGAATTTGGTTGTGACTTTTCAAAGGTGAAAAGTTGTGACTCGTCGAATAGGAAAGACTACGAACATTTTATAATAAAGTGTGGTGACCATGCCTAGTGTAGATGTGCCCACCTAGACATATTGGCACTAATTGTTTGGCCCCACAAATAATAAAATAAAAAGTAGCCTACCTTGCCACTTCACACTACATGCAACTGACCCATTTTCCATCAACTGAAACTTGTTCACCATAGGAAAACGACTTGGAGCTATAAAAAATTGAGAGAGGTTATTATAGAGGGGCCCTACATGATCCTATAGCCTCAGATGAAGTGTTTCCAAGTGCCACAATTTATGAGTAATTACTTGTCGTAGTTTGCTGCCCTTTTGCACTTTGGTCTCTTAAGAGACTTCATCGATAAAATGTGGCTCAGACTGTTTTGGCATATTTGGTGTGAAAGAGTACCTTGGCTAGCATAAAACCACCTATATGGATATTTTGGAACAATCATTTCATTCACATGACAAACAAAATGAAAGCTACACCACTTTCCAACTTTACACTACATGCAACTGACCCATTTTCCATCAACTAAAATTTGTTCACCACAGACAAATGACTTGGAGCTATCAAAAATTGAGAGAGGTTATTGTAGAGGGGCCCTACATGATCCCATAGCATTAGATGAAGTGTTTCCAAGTGCCATGGTTTATGAGTAGTCCCTCGTCAAAGTTTGTTGCCCTTTTGCACTATGGTCTCTTAAGAGACTTCGTCAGTAGAATGTGGCTCAAACCATTTCAACGTGTTTGGGTATGAAAGAGGACCTTTCCTAACATAAACCCACCCATAAATGTTGGAATAGTCAATTTGGTCATATGAAAAATAGTGCAAAAGTTACACCACTTTGCAACTTTACAGTACATGTAACTGACCCGTTTTCCATTAATTGAAATCTGTTCACCACGGGAAAATGACTTGGAGCTATAAAAAATAAAGAGAGGTTATTGTAGAGGATCCCTTTGTGATCCCATAGCCTCAAATGAAGTGTTTCCAAGTGCCACGGTTTCTAAGTAATTCCCATCGAAGTTTTATGCCCTTTTTGCTGTGTAGTCTCTTAAGAGACTTTGTCAATAGAATGTGGCTCGAACCATTTTAGCATGTTTGGGTATGAAAGAGGATCTTTCCTAGAATAAAACCACCCATATGGATTTTTCAGAATAGTTGGTTTGATTGTATGACGAATAGAACAAAAGTTACACCACTTTCCAACTTTACACTACATGTAATTGACCCATTTTCCATCAACTGAAATCTATTCGCCACGGGCAATCGACTTGGAGCTATGAAAAACTAATGGAAGTTATTGTAGAGGGGCCCTACATGATCCCATAGCCTCAGATAAAATGTTTCCAAGTGCCATGATTTCTGAGTAATCGCTCGTCGAAATTTGTTGCCCTTTTGCACTTTGGTCTCTTAAGAGACTTCACTGGTAGAATATGGCTCAGATCATTTCAACATGTTTGGGTGTGAAAGAGGAACTTTCCTAGCATAAACCCACCCATACAGATGTGTTGGAACAGTCGGTTTGGTTGTATGACAAACATAACAAAAGTTACACCACTTTGAAACTTTACACTACATGCAACTGACCCGTTTTACATCAACTGAAATCTCTTCACCACGGGGAAACAACCTGGAGCTACCAAAAACCAAGAAAGGTTATTGAAGAGGGGTCGTATGTGATCTCGTAGCCTCAGATGGAGTGTTTCCAAGCACCATGGTTTCTGAGTAATCAATCATCAAAGTTTGCTACCCTTTTGCACTTTGGTCTCTTAAGAGACTTCATTGGTAGAATGTGGATCGAATTGTTTCTATGTGTTTAGGTGAAAAAAGAGGACCTTTCCTAGCATAAACCCACCCATATAGACATGTTGGAACAAATGGTTTGGTCATGTGATTAAAAAAATGAAAGTTACACCACTTTCTAACTTTACACTACATGCAATTGACCCATTTTCCATCAACTAAAATCTGTTCACCACTGGTAAATGACTTGGAGCTATCAAAAACCAGGAGATATTATTGTAGAGGGGCCCTACTTGATCCTGTATCCTTAGACAGAGTGTTTCCAAGTGTCATGGTTTCCGAGTAATCACTCGTCAATTTTTTTTCCCTTTTGCACTTTGTTCTTTTAAGAGACTTTACCGATAGAATGTGGCTCATACCGTTTCGGCATGTTTGGGTGAGAAAGAGGACCTTTAATAGCATAAACCCACCCATATGGATGTGTTGGAATAGTTGGTTTGGTCATATGACAAACGGAATGAAAGTTACACCACTTTACAACTTTACACTACATGCAACTGACCCGTTTTCCATCAACTAAAATCTGTTCACCACTGGACAACGACTTGGATCTATCAAAAACTGGGAGAGGTTATTCTAGAGGGGCCCTATGTGATCTTTTAGCCTCAGCTGGATTGTTTCCAAGTACCATGGTTTTTGAGTAATTGCTTGTTGAAGTTTTCTGCCCTTTTGCACTTTGGTCTCTTAAGAGACTTTGCCGGTAAATTGTGGCTCAAACCGTTTCGACATGTTTGGGTGCGAAAGAGGACCTTTCCTAGCATAAAACTGCCTATACAAACATGTTGGAACTGTCAGTTTGGTCGTATGATGAACATAGAAGAATCTACACACACACCTTCCTCAACTTCTTGAGAGCAGGATAAGTCTCTTCATTGAATACATTATGTATCTCATTCAATTTGGTATGCTTCTTTTTAAAGTATTTTTAGAGAAAACTAACCTCCTTTTTGTTGATGATAAAATCTTCTTCTTGTCTTTTAATTCCTTTTCTAAGTGTAAGAGAGGGGGACCACCACGTGCAAGACCCTAGGTCACAGAGGGTCAAGATGCGAGAGGCTGCCCTAACTTACCTCAACCAAATGCAACGTTTAGGGTATGAGGATGAGAATGATGGGGAGTATGAAGTCCTACAACCACTCTACGATATTGAGTTTCAAGGAGGGATAGGCGAGCTGGTTTTCAGGTTCGACTCTACGCCTCAGGGAGCTCTTTTCCCCAAGATGGAAGTGCAGTCTTTGGACGACACCGCGGCGTGCTGGTGTCCATATGACCAGACAACAACAGAGACAAGGTCAAACCTATTAAAATGACTAATGAACCAACTCACAAACTAAAGGGCCAGAATGATACGACGAGATAAATTAAATATTCTCTAATGTTATAAAGCAAATATGCAAGAGTGACAAAAATAAGGAGAATCTCACCAAGGAACTCGTTCACCAGCTGGTTCTCTGAAAGCACGTCCACCTACACACAGAAAGAGGGAAAGTGTTGGGTAGCTGTATAGGGGCCTGCCTCAGTAAGACCCCTGTTTAGGTGTTTCCACCTCCACGGACAACCAAAGAAACGAGATAAGAAATAATATAGTAAATAGCAAATAAGCACTACAAAATAGTGTTATGCTACTCAACCAAGTGATACAGGAGAGGAGAGGGAAGCTTACCACCTCCACCAAGAGCACTCAAGGCTGCTCGGGAGAGAAATGAGAGTACTCAAGCCTCTGTTGCAATGGCGTGGTCCCAAACATGCTCTATCGAAGTGATGGAGTGTTGCTTTGCTGCAATGGAATGCTTGAATGCTTGGAGTGAGTGAAAGTGAGTGCTTGAAAGTGAATGTCAAAGCACAAGAATGGAAGCTTGATGAGGCAAAGAGTTCGTGAATCCAATCAAGATGTTAGAATGCTTGTTAAAGGGGTGAAGTTGAAGGAGGAATGGAGAAAACTGACCATATTCGGGTTGGTCGACCGAAGGGGGCATTACAACTTCACCTCCAATGAGAAGTGTAACACCTCTGCAGGTTTAGCTGCAAGAATCTTCTAGGGACGTAAGCGCGTTGCGCGGATGTCTGCACGCTACGCGGGCGTCCTCGACAAAACCGCCTCCATCGACACTCAAAACAAGCGCCAAGTGGGAAGCAAGCAGCGGGATTAGGTGGAATTAAGCCTCTGAACTTGGTTTTCTAAGGTGGGTAAAGGCAAAAAGGGGAATTTGCATAAGGGGTTCAAATTCGCTCTTATACATTTTTCCACCACTTTAGCGAGCACGAATACTGATGAGTGCTCGGTAAAGTAGATTAAGAAGAGTGTAAGGTTAGGAATGTATACCTAAACCGTAGAAGAAGCAGTACTCAGTTTGGCGTCCCTGAAGGTCAGGGAAAGTGAGGGGCTTCATAGCTGCTCAGAACCATGAAGTTGAAGAAGAAAAGTGTCTTATAGGTTCTCGGTCTTGTAAGGAAGGTGTCCCCAAAAAAATCTAGCATGGAGGAGACCCAAAGGAAGCGCCCTATAGGCTCTCAGTCCCATAGGGAAGGCATTCTCCATGAACTCAAGCATGAAGAATACCGAAAGAAGTGCCCTATAGGCTCTCAGTCCCATAGGGGAGGTATTCTCCACGAACTCAAGCATGAAGAATACCAAAAGAAGCTCCCTATAGGATCTCAGTCCTATAGGGGAGGTATTATTCATGAATTCAAGCATGAAGAATACTGAAAAAGTGCCCTATAGGCTCTCAGTCCTATAGGGAAGGTATTCTTCATGAACTCAAGCATGAAGAATACCGAAAGAAGTGCCCTATAGGCTCTCAATCTTATAGGGAAAGTATTCTTCATGAACTCAACCATGAAGAATATCGAAAGAAGCTCCCTATAGACTCTCAATCTTATAGGGAAAGTATTCTTCACAAACTCAAGCATGAAGAACACCCAAAGAAGCGCCCCAAAGGCTCTCAGTCCTACAGGGGAGCCACCCCAAGATCTCTCACATGGAGGAAGCTCAAAGGAAAGCACCCTACAAGTTCTCTGTCTTGTAGGGAAATATCCCCCAAGATCTCTCACATGGAGGAAACTTGAGAAAGCGGACTCCGCAGAGTCAGGAAGTGGCCACATGGACAAGTAAATGGACAGTCGTGCAGACTGTTGATAGTTTTTAAAAATTTCAAAGGGGGTCCTTTGGGGACCCGTCATGAATAGGGGGTCCATTCAAGGGACAAACAATCCAAAATTAGATACTCTTCTTCCCGAATCAATCCTTCGTCAAGGAATCCTTTTGAAAAATGTTCACTTCATCAAGGAATTCAAAAGGAAGAATATGCCCCCATGCGCGGGGAAGGTCTTCAAGTCCTTTCTTTGTGAACCCATGATGAAGGAAACATGTTCTGTTGGGGTTCCAAGTTGAGAATGTGATTTCAAAGGAAGGCCTGCATGGATTTTCGAGAAAAGATCTGTTGTTAATGAATACATTTTTTGAAAAACCAAAATTTTGAAGATAAGGCGTTGTCACACATGAAAGGGACAACTCAAGAAAAGAAGAGAGAAAAATAAAGAGAAAGCAAAAGAGAAAAGAAAAATACAAACAAAGGGCATAGGGGGATCTGGTTTAGTGGGGCCAGATCTGTTTGAGGTCATATAATAATAGGTAACCGCAATGCAAGGTGAAAGATCATCAATCCCCCACCAGATTGGGAAGAATTCATGGAAAACAAAGTAAAAAAAGAAAAGGGTCAACATGGAAGGGAAGCTTAAATGCCCCCAACACTTTGCATCATCCCCAATTCATCGAAAGTCAAGCAAAAACATGGAAGAATGATGATACAAATAGAAGAAGGTTTACAACAAAAAAACCACGCCTGTATCAAATGACCAACAAGGGTGATGAGGGTCATCTAGACACACATAGCACGAGCATGGAGGAAAACATCACAACACACATACACACACAAGATCAAGAAAAGGGGCCTCCTCCTAGCATTGATCAGCCAAGAGGTTGTTCGCTTCCCAATCTAAATCCTCATAAGGGGAAGGAGGATGAGCCTGCAATGGTGGGATGTTAAGAGGAGGAGCGTTCGGCCCTCCCACAACAAGGGCCAAGGAAGAGGGCCCCTCAAGGTCCTCTCCATCGAGCTCTTGTGGATTCAAAGTCAGCGATTTAACGAAGATCGCCGACAGGGCCGAAACCTCGTCCACGAAGTTAAACATGCACCAGACGGGAGCGCTATGTCTTACTTCAATGGACGGGATGGGTTGCGCTCAAGGTTCACCACTAAGCTCGTCGAGTGACTCGGGAGCGGTGATGAACTTAGGGGAAGCCGAGTCTGGTTTCGTCACTAGGACATAACAAGTTAGCACAGGACCACATTGTGAAGAAGGTGGGCTCCTCTTACGTCCTTTGTTGCTAGAAGGACCACGCTCTGCCTCTTTCTGTGTTGGAGGAGATGAACTCCCAATAGACGAAGCTAGGGGTACATAGGAAGAGGAAGAAAGAACCACCATGGACACAACTGAGGTATTAATCATGTCCATGGGTTTCGAGAAAGGTTGGATATCTAGAACGAACATTAGCAGAGGCGGCTCCACCGAAGAAGCAATGAACACCTATACCCGTTTAGGGTTAGGCACATTCATGCTCGCAACGGAAGCCAAGAGTGGCACATGACCAACCTGAAGAGAAGCAAAAGGAAGGGACGAAGAAGACACTGCATTAGGTCCTGAAGTAGGGGTGAGTGTTTCTTCCTCCTTTCTTTGTGAGGCGGCCTGCTCGGCCAGGAGAGCCTTTCGCCGGTGCTTGCGTTCACATGCAAGGTGGTTTCTATGGCTCTTGGAGTTAGAGGCCAGAGGCTACGAGAGAGCAGAGGGTTCCTACTCAACCATAGAAATGTCCACCACGGCCATTTCTAGCAGAGGGACAGGTTCCTACACAGGAGCAGAAGGAACAGGATGAGGAGTGATAGGAGGAGTTGACTCAAGAGCCTTGGTAGCGGGCCTCTTTCCACTCACTGCCTTAGGAGCAGGAACGGTAGGAGGTCATGGATTGAATTATCTATGAGAACCTTTCTTTCTACCATAAGATAATACCATAGTCTGGGGTATTCATTAGGGAGGTCCGTGATCCTGATCTTGGGCCTACGCCGAGGAGGGATCATCGAACTGAGTGGGTAACCGTTAGGCCGACTCATCCAATACTCTTCCCAAGAAGGGGGAGAGGACGAGGCAGATTAGGAGGAGGTAGACTTCTCCTTACCTTTACGAGAAGGAGAGGGAGCCGGCGTGGACTTGTCCTTCCCTTTGGGGGAAGGGAGAGTAGTCAATGTGGGCTTCTTCTTATCTTCTCGAGAAGAGGAGGCGACCGATTGTTCTGTCATGGGGAGGGTCAACTTTGGCTCCCCTTTGCGCCCAGTTTTATACTTCACATAGTTCTTGTAAATTAGGTATGTTCTTGGAGGGAGCAAACTGACGAGAGAGGGCCAAATGCAATCCAATGAGTATCCACCACGGGATACCAAGGGTTGATATCCGATGTCATGTACTACATGCACGACACCTTCATGGAAGAACTTTAAACACTTGTCGATAATGGAGGTGATCCCATTCATGGAAGCTAGCCAAGGAATGCCCAACTTCACTCTAAATAGATCTGATTATGGGATAACATCGAAAGCCACGTCAATAGCTCTGGGTCCAACCACAATGGAAAAGGTTATCGAGCCATACGGTTTGAGACTCATACCATCGTGTGTACGAATGGTAGATTTTGTTTCTTCATATTTTTCCTTTTGTAATGAATTTATTAATAATGTTTCTTCAGGTAATAACATTCACACAACTCACGGGGTCAATCAAGACTCCTGTCACAATGTTACCATTGACATGAGCGGGAATGTAAAGAGGCGAAGGTTTGTTGTTTAAGGGTAAATCCTGTGATGTGAATGTAATGTCCGGTGAACCGGGTGCGGGTGGAACAGTGGAAGTTACTATGGCCATATTAACATAGGCCTTACGTTGAGCGACAAAATCAGTGGGACTGATAATTATGTTATCAGAATGTGATGGAAATGGGTCTATGTATATCTATTGTTCACTATTAGCTTTTGCCACTGATTTGTTAGTGTTTTGTTTATTTCCATTGAGGGGAATGGTACCGTCCTCAATGTAGTCCTGTATCTCATGATGCAGCTGCATATAGCGTTCAGTATCATGTCCATTAACATGATGGTACTGGAAATAAGTGCTCCCATCATACCAATTAGGGTAAGGTTCCTTAGCAAACTTAGGGGTCGATAAAGTTACGATCTTATCCTTCAACAACTTTTGTAAGATGGAAGTATAAGATTCTGACAACTTTGTGAACTTCAGATTGCATTTGAGCCCATTGTCATAAACAATGACTACTACATTCACAACAACTTTTCCTTTCCTAGAGATTGATATGATGGACCTTTCCTTAGAACAGGAGCGCGAGGAAGAACCGCCAAACTGAACAATCATTTGCTGGTACTCTCATAAAGCTGCACATAAATGCACGAAAGAAGGGTATTTCATCAAGGCGAACTTCTCTTGCCAAGGTCTTTGTAAGTTTCCTATGAACACCTTCAGCATGTCAGAATCAAGCAAGTGATACGAGATTTTTGAAAGGAGTGCTTGGTAGCGCGCTATGAAATCAGTAATATTTTCATTATCTCCTTGTTTACATCAGACGAGGTCCGAAAAGGTCATCTTTGGCCCGATGTTTTCTTGGAACTATCTTAGGAACTGATTAAAAAGTTGGTCAAATGAGAAAATAGAATTGTCAGGCAAGGAACAGTACCATTCAAGTGTTGTGTCCTTGAGAGATCGGGGAAAAAATTTAGCCATCAACGCATCATGATGGAAGAAGTTGGTACACAGGGCATTAAAGGAAGACACATGTGTTTGTGAATCTCCCTTACCACTATACTTCTCAAATTTAGGGATCTCCATTCCTTGAGGGAAGGGAGTGTTTAAGATTGCAACTGAAAATGGACTATGTTGGAAGAAAGTTTGGAAGATAGGTTGGGCAGAGGCCTGGGAAAGGCTCGCTAACTAGCTCTGCATCTTGCTCATATTCTAAAGTAGAGTGTTCAGAATGGGGTCGTTAGAAGATAGAGGGCCAAAGGAACCTCCTCCAGAACCACCACCAAGCCCACCTCCAGAACCGCCACCAGTATGACTTCCGCCAAAGCCACCACTAGAGCTGCCACTACCAGTAGGGCCTCTGCTGGAACCACTGCCATGACCTCCACCAGAGGCACTTCCGCCAGCATCACCTCTGTTGTTGAATCCATTGCCACTACCAAAGCCTCCACCACTCAACCTGCCAAATCCTCCACCACTAGAGGTGACAGAAGGGGTAAAACTAAAGCCCAAAGGGACCTTATTCACTTTGAATTTTTTAGGTTGCTCAGGGGAAGAAGGGATACTGATAGAAGGGACCGTGTCGGCCATGTAAATGGAAGTGGGAGGCATCAATACCCCTAACTGTCCCTCACGCTCTTTGAAAGTGACTCCTTGTGCAAAATTAGGGTTGCTCGAAGGAGCACACGCTTCAACAAGACCGAGGAGATTGCTTAGAAGCTCTATGCCCATTCAATCTTTACCCATCATGTGTTTCAATTCACTAACAACCCAAGTGGCTCTAGCCATCTTTAGATTTCTTTCTAAGTCTCCCAATTCTTTAGCAAGGGCGGCAATGTATTTTGCAAGGATCTAAACGACCTCATGCTCATCCAACGATGATGGCGTAGGAGACACAGGAGGAGTGGGAATGTGATCAATTTCATCAGCAAATCCCATCTCATTCCTCGATAACTGCTCCTACATAGCCAAACTAACGGTAGGACCAGAGAAAAGGCTTGTAGAGATACCAAGCAAGACCTTCGTCCTTTCCATAGGAAGGTGTCGTACACTTCTCCTAACGATATATGCAAAAGTTGTGAATTCAGTTGTGATGCTCATAAACCTTCACAATGCTCAAGAGCACAATAATCACGAAGTAGCCATGGGAAGTTTCAACACCAACGGATGAACAGACATTGGTTCACGTCGGGTTCACCAAAAATGTAAGAGAGGGGGATCACCGCGTGTAAGACCCCAGGTCACAGAGGGTCAAGTTGCAAGAGGCTGCCCTAACTTACCTCAGCCAAATGCGATGTTTAGGGTACGAGGATGAGAATGATGAGGACTATGAAGTCCTACAACCACTCTGCAATCCCGAGTTTCGAGGAGGGCTAGGCGAGTTTTCAGGTTCAACTCTGCACCTCAAGGAGCTCTCTGCCCGAAGACGAAAGCACGATCTTTGGACGACAGTGCGGTGTGCTAGCGTCTCTAAAGTGCACTGGTGTCCGTACGACTAGACAACATTAGAGACAAGGTCAAACCTGTTAAAATGACTAATGGCCCAACTGACTAACTAAAGGGCCAAAATGATACGACCAGATAAATTAAATATTCTCTAATGTTAGAAAGAAAATATGCAAGAGTGAAGAAAATAAGGAGAATCTCACCAAGGAACTCGTTTACCAGCTCGTTTTCCGAAAGCACGTCCACCTACACACAAAAAGAGGGAAAGTATTGGGTGGCTGTATAGGGGCATGCCTCAGTTAGACCCCCATTTAGGTGTTTCCACCTCCACATACAACCAAATAAATGAGAAAGAAATAGTATAGTAAATAGCAAATAAGCACTACAAAATAGTGTTATGCTACTCAACCAAGTGATAGAGGAGAGGAGAGGAGAGGAGAGGGAAGCTTACAATCTCCACCAAGAGCACTCAAGGCTGCTTGGGGGAGAAATGAGAGTACTCAAGCCTCTGTTGCAATGGCGTGGTCCCAAATGTGCTCTATTGAAGTGATGGATTATTGCTTTACTGCAATGGAATGCTTGAATGCTTGGAGTGAGTGAAAGTGAGTGCTTGAAAGTGAATGTGAGAGTGCAAGAATGGAAGCTTGATGTGGTGAATTTTTTGTGAATCCAATCAAGAAGTTAGAATGCCTGTTGAAGGAGTGAATTTGAAGGAGGAATGGAGAAAAATGACCATATTTGGGTCGGTTGTCCGAAGGGGGCGTTATAACTTCACCTCCAATGAGAAGTGTAATGCCTCTATAGGTTTAGCCGCAAGAATATGCTAGGGACGTAAGAATGCCGCACAGACGTCTGTGCGTCGCGAGGGCGTCCTCGACAGAAACGCCTCCACTGACACTCAAAACAAGCGCCAAGTGGGATACAAGTAGCGGGCTTAGGTAGAATTAATCCTCTGAACTTGGTTTTCTAAGGTGGGTAAAGGAAAAAAGGGGAATTTGCATAAGGGGTGCAAATTCGATCTTATACACTAAGTGGTTAATTTTAGTCTTTAGTTGTTTTGCTTCAATTTCAACACTTCCAACTATCGCCTTTGCATCTGCAACTATTGTTATCGTATTGCTTCTTCCTTATCATGTATTTCCAGTTGTATTTTCTCCACATAAGTCTTAAGTTCAAGAATCTTTAACTTCATTTGTTCATTTTTCAATCTGCCCATAAAGATTGGAATAATTGCAAGATATGCCCAAAATGAAAACATATGGAAAATGTGGTAGAATATATAAGGCAATGAATTGTTTGAAAAAATGCCTCAAAGAAATGTGGTCTCATGGTATGGGCATCACCATGAGACTACATTTCTTTGAGGCAATTTTTCAAACAACTCAATACCTTGTCTATGCTTTTGCTTACTATTTTTCTTTGATAGATTTTTTCCATGCATCCATAGTTTGTTGGAAAGCACATGTTTTAGGATTTTAGCCATAGCAACAATGTGACCTTGGAATGGGTTATGCCATCTATCAAAACATAAAAGGAGGGATTTTCATGAGTGTTATTGTTACAATTGCCTTAGTAGACACATGTGAAATGTGGATGCATAGACAAGGCACAAGAACTATTTTCCAAAATGCCTCAATGAGATATGTCCTCATGGTCAATGTGGATGCATTGACAAGGTAGTGAGCATTGTATGAAAAAATGCCTCAAAGAGCTCACCACCTTGTCATTGCTACCTTGTGGGAAAACTAATAAAAGGACAATATGAGAACAATATCGTCAAAGTTAGAGTTTAGATTTTTAATGTAAAACAATGCATTTACACATTACTAAATTTAGGATGTTAATTAAAATGGTATAAAATGTAAGAGAAAATGGCACAAACATGCATTTTTTAAGAGATCAATCAAACTGATTTTTTAAAGGATATATTGCTAGTGGTTAATTAGTGAGTAAAAATATTCATTCTCATAAAGGTATGCCAAAATCAATAGGATGAATGATAGAATGAGGGTAAATGCAAGAAGATGAGTCCGCGAAACGTGGAAGTTTTTGCCTTAGGCAAAAAAATGAAATCGGCTTGCAAAAAACGGGATCCCGCTTTTTAATAAACGGGATCTCGTTTTTAAAAAGCGGGATCCCGCTTTTTAATAAACGGGATCTCGTTTTTAAAAAAAGGGATCCCATTTAGCTTCGGGATCCCGAGCCTAAATTTAAAAAACGGGATCCGTTTTTTAAAATTTCCATTTTGGAAAAATTTCAAAGGGATCTCGTTTCATAAAACCATAATTTTTTTTATGAAACGGGATCCCGTTTTTTAAATTATGAATTTTTGGGCAGGTTTTTGGCTTGTTTTTTGGTTCGGGAAATGGCTTGGGGACCCGAACCTAAGCTTTGAACCTAGTTTGACCTGCAACTTGAAGGTCCTGTTAATGTCACAGGAAAATAATGACTTTGGACATATGTTTGAAGACCTATTTTGCATAATTTTTTTACGAAATTAAAACCCATTATAGATGAGACAGTGTAGATTCCAAATATGTAATTTTTTTAATAATTTGATTATTTTTCTATTTTTCAATTAATTTCTAATGAAACTAGTCCATAAACTTGAATTATCAATTTTTTTAGTATTTTAATAACTTTTGATCAACATAACATTTTGACGAACGGATTGCACGAGAACAAACTTCAACAATTCTTTTCAATTTAAAAAAAAATCAAAAATGATAAGTTTAGGTCATCTTATGCATGGTACACAATTTTTCAAAACACAAATATGCCTAATAAAAATTTAACAAAAAAAAATTCAATAAAAAATTACAAAAAAATATTGAAAACAAGCTTTAGTGAGTCACAAATCTTTTCCCAAAAGGATTTAGAAAAATATGATAATTTAGGTCAAAATATGGATGTCGTACACGTGCATGGTATGGTATAAAAAGTGACTTTTAAATAGTGGTTTTTAGAAACGCCTATTGAAACTCAATTTTTACAATCTGGGTATTGAAATAAATTACATATTTGGAAACTAGACTCCGAGTACTACATTTTATGATTAGTGACTTTTTTGAAGATTCCATCTCTAAGTGCTTCAAATTTTAAGGTCAAATGTGTCAAATTCTAAAAATCAGGGAAAACACTTCCACTTTTTGGCCAAAAAGTGGGCTCAACTTCTTGCACACACCCATGAGGTGATGAATAAAAAATCATTTATTGAAAATTGACTACTTAATCAAGTGGACCAACATATATTGAGTCAAATAATGAATTAATAGCAAAGTTGCCTATCTATAAGTGCAATTAGAAGGAATATTGTTTTAAATATTGAATACAAGGTAGTGAGTTGTTTGAAAAAATTCGTCAAAGAAATGGGGTCTCCTGGTGATGTACATCACCATGAGACCCCATTTCTTTGAGGCATTTTTTCTTACAATGTTCACTACCTTGTCAATGCATTGACAAGCTAGTGAGCTTGTCAAATTGTCAATGTGGTAGCATAGACAAGGTAGTGATTTGTTTGAAAAAATGCCTAAAAGAAATGGGGGAGACCCCATTTCTTTGAGGCATTTTTTCAAACAACTCACTACCTTGTCAATGTTCATTACCTTGTCTATGCTACACATTGAACCAAAACATATAATATTCCCAATATTCATATGTAAACTTTGAACCAAAATATATAATCTGCCCAATATTCATATGTAAACTTTGAACCAAAACATATGTACAAACTTGGAACCAAAACATATGTAAACTTGAAATATAGAAACAAAAGGTCTAACTATCAACTAATCTTGATGTGCATACTCTAAATTTTAATACAAATTAATGTGCATACTTACAAATTAATAAGAACCAATGTGCATACTTAAAAATTAATCCAACGAACCATCCGGGTCTGCTCTACTCTTTATTGTGTCAAGTATTGCCTCATGGTTAGACTCACACACCTTTCACAAGGTCTTTTTCAAAGGTCTACCCCCATATTTGATCAAATGAACATTGGATGCCATGACAAGGTTTGAGTAATGAGGAATCTTCTGATGCGTGTCAAAGTCCTGAAACAACCAAACATTAACACTCTTATGTGGGTACCTTCTAAGCCATGTTCCAGTAACAACCACTGAGTCTGTAGGGTATTTGATGTTTTCTCCATCTATAACTGGGGCCTCCAATTTATTTTTGGCCTCAACACAATGACATAAGTAATAATCCATTCCCTCTTCACTGTCTTCATTTGCAATAACTACATAAACATTCCCTACATTGATATGTGCAACAAATTAGATGAAATTAGTCAACATTAAAAATACACTACAAAGTAAGATAACAATAGCAATTTCAAAAACTATGCAAGTAGATATATTACCTGGTTGAACTAGATCTGATATGTGGTCAAAGTCAACTGATAATTCCATCTGTGTTAGTTCCAATGTTGTCAAAGGCCAATACATGTGAAGTGGGCTAAGATAACTTAACCATCATTCGTCAACCCAATCCTTTAAATCACACTCATTCCAGGCTTGAATTGTACATGAAGAACAAAAGCATGCCATCTTTCATGTATGGATACTCCATGAACCTAAATTTGAGCTAAGGAAAGAATGTAGCTCACTTGATCCTGCCAGTGTACAACAATCCCCATATGGTGCAATGTTAGTATCATCTATTTACCAAAAAAATATATGAACTAAAGAATTACCTTCATTACCTAGACCCATCGAAGTATTACACCACTCGATGATTGATTTTGCATCTATCAACTTTGCATTGTCTTTATACTTTAAATATTCTCATGCTAATGCTCTTTTGATACATGCTCCTACACCATTATGCTCTCCTTTTCCATGCTTGGCCTCACAAAAGTTCCACATAGACTGAAAACCTATAATAACATGCATCCTACTTAACCAATAGAACATCTACGAGTTCTTGAACTATAATGCACAGTTATCTAACCATATTATATGTTGACTATATGCTATGCCCCTCCTAGCCAAATCACTGTAGAACAAATGAAAGCAACCTTGCACAAACTCTGTAGAATGTGTTCGATCATCACTAGTGTAAAAGTGGCACTCCCTCAATACCTTCTTGTTATCTCTATACTATCAATTGCATGAATGAATGCTATGTGCACAAATATAGAAACCTGTGTGGAGTTGTAATATTGTGGTTGCACCTCATGCTGTGGCTGTAGAGTGCAGTTCTCTGCAAAGTCAACCATTGAAACAATGCTACCAAGTGGAAAAGTGTTCTTGCATAACTTAAATTGCAAGTCCAACCATCGAGCTCTATGGTTATGCCTTGCATACTCATACGCTATATTGTCATGAAATGTAAACATAAATTGATACATTGGAATCTTTTGAATAACCAAATCACACCTTTTTGCTTGATTACCATATTTTGTATTGTAGGCCATTGTTTTATACTTGCTGAACTCTACTAGTTCCTTTCTAATAACATGTGTGCTTTCCATATGTTCACATATTGGCATACATTCCCAGCCACCACAATGTTGACATGTGCCATCCAAGCATAGTTTCATGTAGAATAGTTGAACTTCTTCTCTGTGACATAATTTTTTGATAAGAAGTCTCTTAAAGATGCTGGTGAGGCATGTATGCCATAATCCTTCAAAACATTGTTAGTATGCAAATCTAAACATATAGAATGATAAATATAAAAATGGTTAGAAAATTCAATATGTAATCTACAACAACAAGTAGTGCGTGTGTGATTTATCTTGACATAAAAAGGTTTAAGCATTTCAAAATATCTTTGAAATTTTTTAATTTGAGGATAATCCTCTAGAAATTTACAAAAAAAATATGTTTGAGTTATATCTAAAAAATGCTTTGGATGTGGCTCACGATTTCGAATACCGATTCTCATTCTTACCACATCCCTTTGATTCAGAGACACCCTTGTGTTATTCTTCCAATAGTCTTCAATTAGTGATCTCAATACTTCAATAATTGGTTTATCTTTTCGTGGTAGTCTCCCCGAGAATGCCCATAATTTAGTGGAATTGGTGTCCTCAATTCTTTGGCGCCTTTGAACATCTCCTGATAAAGTTTTTCTATTAATTCTCAATTGTTGACTTGTTTTTCTAATGAGACGAGCTTTCCTTGTTTGATTACTTACTAGTGTTGATGTAATGACACATTGTGTGACATTACTATCATTTGAGTGTGAGGTCTTACCCACTCTCTCATATGCATCCATTAGATTCTTCACAATAGTTTTCTCACTTGAAGCATCTGATGTTCTCAACTCAAGAATCTTCATGATGGATCTATACTTTATACTTCGCATCATTTCAACAAATAGTTGACATATTGTGGTCTCATTTAAATTTTCAAAGAACAATATCCAAAGATTATGAGCATATCTTTTACAAGTGCATTGTGGAATCTTACCTTCCATTGGCTGCAAAATATTCTCATCAATATTAATAAAATACTTTGGATTTCTATGCAAAATTCTAGGAGGTGTTCTCAAAGGTAAATTCATCTCAACATTAGGAATTTCATCAATATTTAAATGAGATGGGATAGATGGCATACCTTCGATCGAGGATGGAATAGATGACATACCTTGAGGTTGAGATGGGAATGCTAGTGTACCTCCTTCCTCAAATATGAGTGATGATGCACTGTCAACTTGAGATGCGGTAGATGGCGTCCCTCCATATTCACTCATGGTAGAGGATGTGTCTCCAACTACAGTATTCAAATCTCTCTTAGCACGAAGGTTTCACATTCATTCCCTTTGTGCCTCCAATTCCATTTCTCTTCTTGATGGTTGAGGTTCATCTTCAATTGGCATGTCTTTTTCAATCATTTCCAATTTCTTCTTCTCACGATGTTCCCTCATCCATGATACTTTCTTTGCATTCTTAGCTTCTATCTCTTCCTATGTTGGTTTAATCCTTGATCATTTCCTCGACATGACAAATAATTTTATCTCTAGCATGATAAAGAGACAAATATTAGTTCCTAAAAAATGAATCCATATGAATAAATGAAATAAATGTCATTCAACCCTTCATACAAAATACTTACAATCATCATGTAGAAGAGTATTTCTAGCATAGACAAAGCTCACATGATTTTTTTGATGGAATTCCTTAAAGAAATGTGGTATCATGGAATTCCATGATTGCAAGATAGGCACAAAATGGAAGCATGGACAAGGCATGTGAATTGTTTGAAAAAATGTTTTGGTAGACATGTATGCAAAATATGGTAGCATAGACAAGCTAGTGAGCTCACTAGCTTGTCAATGTGGTAGCATTGACAAGGTAGTGGGATATTTGAAAAAATGCCTCATAGAAATGGGGGTGCATCACTGTGAGACCCCATTTCTATGAGACATTTTTTCAAACAACCCACTACCTTGTCAAAGCTCACATGAATTAATTGATGGAATTCCTTAAAGAAATGTGGTCTAATGGAATGCCATGATTGCAAGATAGGAAAAAAATGGAAGCATGGACAAGGCATGTGAATTGTTTGACAAAATTTTTTGGTAGACATGTATGCAAAATGTGGTAGCATAGACAAGATAGTGAGCTAGTGAGCTCACTACCTTGTAATGGAGACCTTGAAATGGGGTATGACATCTATCAAAACATGAAATGTGGTTTCATGAAATGCCATGATTGCAAGATAAACAAAAAATGGATTTTTTAAAAAACATTACAAACTTTCAAGAAGATACAATTGGCTTGAGTATAAATCCAAATTCCATAACTTTTGTCTTGACATCCTACCTTTGGAACAAGGTATCCAGGCATCAATCAAATCATCAAAAGAAAGGGGGATTGTTTGAAAAAATGTTTTAGTAGACATGTATGGAAAATTTGGTAGCATAGACAAGGCAATCAACTGTTTAAAAAAATGCCTCAAAGAAATGTGGTCTCATGGTGATGCGCATCACCATGAGACCACATTTCTTTGAGGTATTTTTTCACATAGTTAATTGCCTTGTCTATGTTGTTTGATAAAATGCTTTGGTAGAAATGCATGGAAAATTTGGTAGCATAGACAAGGAAATCAACTATTTGAAAAAATTCCTCAAAAAAATATGGTCTCATGGTGATGCACATCACCATGAGACCACATTTCTTTGAGGCATTTTTTGAAACAGTTGATTGCCTTGTCTATGATGTTTGATAAAATTATTTGGTAGACATGCATGGAAAATTTGGTAGCATAGGCAGGGAAATCAGTTGTTTGAAAAAATTCCTCAAATAAATGTGGTGTCATGGTGATGCACATCACCATGAGACCACATTTCTTTGAGGAATTTTTTCAAACAGCTGATTGCCTTTTCTATGTTGTTTGATAAAATGCTTTGGTAGACATGCATGGAAAATTTGGTAGCATAGACAAGGCAATCAGATGTTTGAAATTTTTTTTCAAAGGAATGTGGTCTCATGGTGATGCACATCACCATGAGACCACATTTATTTGAGGCATTTTTTCAAACAACTGATTTCCTTGTCTATGTTGTTTGATAAAATGCTTTGGTAGATGTATGTATGGAAAATTTGGTAGCATAAACAAGGCAATCAACTGCTTTGGTAGAACTGTTTGACAAAATGCCTCAATGAGATATGTCCTCGTGGACTAAAATGATTGTAGAATATGCACAAAATGGATTTGTTGAAAAGGCTTTAGAAAATTTCAAGCAAATGCAATTTCTAGGTGTAAAACCAAATTCCATTGCAATTTCCAACATCCCCCATGCCTATACCAAAATGGAAGCTTTGGAAAGGGGTATGCACATCTATAGAAAAGGATTGAGAAATGATGTATTATATTACATACTTATAACTACTCTCATATATATGTGTATACAAAATGTGGAAGCATACATAAGGTAGGTCAATTGGTTTAACAAAATGCCTCAAAGTGATGTGGTTTAAAATGTAATTGGCAAGTGTAAAGAATTGTGTAGTTTAAAATGTGCGAAGAGGGGCTAAGGTTATAATGACAAACAAACAATGATGAACATAGAATATGCATAATAACAAAATCAAAGCATTGTATCAAGAATGTATGATAAGGGATGATAAAGAAACATAATAGAATTAAGGAAAATGTAAAGAAAATGTGTAAATACTTCACATACCTAATAAACGAAGATTCAAATGGAGTTCTACCCAATTATGTAGTCTTTTTTTCTTCTTGCATCAAACTCCTCAACAATTTGAGTTTTTCACCAGCTTGTTTCCTTTTCAGTGTTCAATTGTATATCACTCTTGAATAGAATTACTAAAAACAATACAAATAACCAATGTATAATGTTAAATTCCTACAATTCAATCACAATTAACATTGTGACACTACAAAAATTGAGAATTGAATTGATATATATCAAATTCGATGTGAAAAATCTGTTATTTCCTCCTTCCTAAGTTGGCAAACCATAAAAAGGTGGTGTAAAGTTCATGAAAAGGTGGTAGAATGTGAAAAATTTGCATGTGCACTTCCCAACAACATCAAAAAGCTTCTTTTTGTCGAAACATGTGCATAACCAGAAGAATAACAGAGCATGTGGGCCTAGATCATGGGTGTGTTGACTTTTTTTACTATTTTTAGAGAAAATCAAAATGTGCTCGCATTATAACACAAGCCTATTTTGTCTTGCTATACAAAATAGCTATATCTCAACTTCTTCAAAATGTGTTCACATTATGAAAATGTTGATTTTCTAAAGGTTTCCTCTCTCTCTCTCTCTCTCTCTCCTTAGACATCCATCCCTCCTTAACCATCTAGGTCTCTCACTTAACCCTAAACCCTATCCTTAAACCCTCAACCCTGGACATTATGCCTTGAACCCTAATCCCTCAACCCTATACCCTTAAACCCTTAATACCTCAACCCTTAAACCCTAAACCATAATATCTCTCTCTCTCTCTATCTCTCTCCCACTCCATCTCTCCCCCACTCCCCCCTCTCTCTCTCTAGTCTCTCCCTCCCACCTCCTCTCTCTCTCTCTCTCTCTCTCTCTCTCATCCCTCTATCTCCCACTCCCTCTATCTACCTCTCTCTCAACTATCTCCCTACCACCCCCTCTCTCTATGTCAGGTCTCTCCCTCAAGCACCCTACCTACATAACTAGATAACTCTCTCTCTATCTCTTTGTCTATCTGTCTCTCTCTATCTCTGTCTCTCTTTCTCTCTCTATCTCTTTCTCTATCTCTATCTCTATCTTTGTCTTTGTCTTTGTCTTTGTCTTTGTCTTTGTCTTTGTCTTTGTCTTTGTCTTTGTCTTTGTCTTTGTCTTTGTCTTTGTCTCTATCTCTGTCTTTCTATCTATCTCTGTCTATTTGTGTCTATTTGTCTGTTTGTCTATCTGTTTGTCTATCTATCTATTTCTATCTTTGTCTATGTCTCTATCTCTATCTTTCTCTTTGTCTCTGTCTCTCTATCTTCTATTTGTTTGTCTCTGTTTGTCTGTCTTTATGTCTGTCTCTGTCTTTGTCTCTGTCTCTATCTTTCTCTCTATCTATCTCTGTCTGTCTCTGTCTCTCCCTGTCTCTATCTCTGTCTCTATCTCTATCTTTGTCTTTGTCTCTATCTCTGTCTCTCTGTCTCTATCACTCTATTTGTTTCTTTGTCTCTCTTTGTCTCTCTATCTCTCTGTCTCTCTATCTTTTTCTCTGTCTCTCTGTCTCTCTGTCTCTCTGTTTGTCTCTATCTCCATCTTTGTCTTTGTCTTTGTCTTTGTCTTTGTCTTTGTCTTTGTCTTTTTCTTTGTCCCTGTCTCTGTCTCTATCTCTGTCTTTGTCTATGTCTGTGTCTATCTGTCTGTCTGTCTTCTATCTGTCTCTGTCTCTATCTCTCTATCTCTGTCTCTCTCTGTCTCTCTCTATCTCTGTCTCTGTCTCTGTCTCTGTCTCTGTCTATCTCTCTGTCTCTTTGTCTCTGTCTCTATCTCTTTCTCTCTGTCTCTATCTCTGTCTCTTTGTCTCTGTCTGTCTCTGTCTGTCTGTCTATCTATCTGTCTGTCTATCTGTCTCTGTCTGCCTGTCTGTCTATCTATCTGTCTATCTGTCTGTCTGTCTATCTCTCTCTATGTGTGTCTCTGTGTGTCTCTCTGTCTCTATCTCACCCCACTCTCTTTATCTGTCTCTACACATCTACATGCTTTGTCTCTGTCTGTCTCTGTCTGTCTATCTCTCACATGCATCTCTCTGTCTCTCTCTTTCTCTGTCTCTCTGCATGCTGTCTATCTCTCTCTCTGTCTCTCTGTCTGTCTATCTCTCTCTATGTGTGTCTCTGTGTGTCTCTCTGTCTCTATCTCTGCTCTCTTTGTCTGTCTCTGTCTCTGTCTCTGTCTTTGTCTCTGTCTCTGTCTATCTCTCTGTCTATCTCTCTGTCTGTCTCTGTCTGTCTCTCTCTGTCTCTGTCTCTGTCTGTCTCTGTCTGTCTCTCTGTCTCTCTCTCTTTGTCTCTCTTTGTCTCTGTCTCTGTCTCTATCTTTGTCTCTGTCTCTCTATCTCTGTCTCTGTCTTTGTTTCTCTGTCTGTCTCTGTCTCTGTCTCTGTCTATGTCTCTCTGTCTGTGTCTTTGTATGTGTGTGTGTGTCTCTCTCTCTCTTCTCTCTGTCTCTGTCTCTGTTTGTGTGTGTGTGTGTGTGTGTCTCTATCTCTCTCTCACCCTACCTAGATAAGTCCCTCTCACTCTAATCCCCCCTCTCTCTCAACCCTAATCCATCAACCCTTAAACCCTATACATTTTACCCTCAAACATAATCCCTAATCCCTCAACCCTCAACCCTCTACCCTCAACCCAATACCCTATACCATCAATTCTCAACTCTTTACCCCATACATTAGATCCTCAACTCTCATCTATCTGTCTCCTTCCCTCCTCTTCTCTCCTCTCTATCTCACTTCTCCCTCCATCTCTCCCTCCCTCCATCCCTCCCTCTCTACCCTAATCCCTCAACCCTCTTGACCCAATACCCTAAATCCTAAACCACATAGGTCCTCAACCCTCATATATATATATATATCTCTAGCTCACTTCTCCCTCCATCTATCCCTCCCTCTCTACCCTAACCCATCAACCCTATAACCTCGACTCTTAAACCCTTAAACCCTCAACCCTCAACCCTAATCCCTCAAACCTAAGCCTTCAACCCTTAAACCCTTAAACCCTCTACCATAAACCCTCAAACCTTAACCCTTAATCCCTCAACCCTCAACTCTTAAACCCTAAGCCCTAAAACCTTAATCCCTCAACCCTAATCCCTCAATCCTCAACCCTTAAACCCTAAACCCTCAACCACTATACCCTCTACCATATAAATTGGACCCTCGACCCAATACCTTAAACCCTCAACCCTATACCCTCAATTATCAACCCTATACATTGGATCCTCAACTCTCATGTATATTTCTCCTTCCCTCCTCTTATCTCTCCATCTCTCCCTCCCTCCATCCCTCACTTTCTACCTTAATCCCTCAACCCTATACCTTCAACCCTTAAACCATCTACCCTCTTGACCCAATACCCTAAACCATAAAACCTATAGGTTGTCAACCCTATACCATCAATTATCAACCCTCTACCCTATACATTGGATCCTCAACCCTCATCTCTCTCTCTCTCTCTCCTTCCCTCTTCTTCTCTCCTTCTCTCTATCTCACTTCTCCCTCCATCTCTTCCTCCCTCTCCCCCTCCCTCTCTCCCTCCCTCTCTACCCTAATCCCTCAACTCTTAAACCCTTAAACCCTTAACCATCAACCCTCTACCCTCTACCCTCAACACAATACCCTAAACCATCAACCCTAATCCCTCAAACCTAAGCCCTCAACCCTTAAAACCTTAAACCCTCTACCCTAAACCCTCAACCCTCAATTGTTAATCCCTCAACCCTAATCCCTCAACCCTCAACCCTTAAACCCTAAACCCTAAACCCTTAATCCCTAAACCCTAATCCATCAACCCTCAACCCTTAAACCATAAACCCTCAACTCCTATACCCTCTACCCTATACATTGGACCCTATACCCTCAACCCAATACCCTAAAACCTCAATCCTATACCTTCAATTCTCAACCCTCTATCCTATACATTGGATCCTCAACCCTCATCTATCTTTCTCATTCCCTCCTCTTCTCTCCTTCTCTCTATATCACTTCTCTCTCCATCTCTCCCTCCCTCCCTCCCTCTCTAACCTAATCCCTCAACCCTATACCCTCAACCCTTAAATCCTAAAGCCTTAAACCATTTACCCTCTACTATCAACCCAATAACCTAAACCATCAACCCTTAAACCCTTAAACTCTCTACCCTAAACCATCAGCTTTCAACTCGTAATCCCTCAACCCTTAAACCCTCTACCCTCTACCCTCTACCCTATACATTAAACCCTCAACCCTCTACCCTATACATTGGATCCTCAACCATAATCCATCAACCCTATACCATCAAACCTCAACCCTTTACCTTATACATTAAACCCTCTACCCTATACATTGGAACCTCAATCCTAATCCCTCAACCTATATCCCTCTCTCTCTATATTTCTATCTCACCTCTCTCTCCATCCCTCTCTCCTACACTCTAATTATCTCTATCTACCCTCTCCCTCTTTCTACGTACATCTCCATCAATCACTCCCTCTCTCTCCCTCTCTCTCTCTCTATCTATCTCACCTTTTTCCCTTACTATATCTCTCCCTCCCTCTCTCTTACTCTCTCTAATTTTCTTTATCTCCCCTCTCCCTCTTTCTATATACCTCTCACTCAATCACTCCCTACCACTCTATCTATATTTATCTCTCTCTCTCTCTCTCTCTCCCCCCTCTCCTTAAAACCTTAAACCCTAAACCCTAAACCCTCAAACCTGAATCCCTCAACCCTCAACCCTTAAACCCTAATCCTCAACCCCTCTACCCTCTACCCTCAACCCTTAAACCCTTAAAACATCAACCCTTAAACCCTCTGAAAGGTGGAATTTTGTTGCTTCTATTCTTAGGAGATAAAATAACAATCTTCTACACTCTCATTCAAGAAAAACCCCAGAGATCTCAATGTAAAGTATGCAAAGGAGAAAGAGATCTTGCAATAGGGTTGTCCTAGGGTCTAATTATATACTAAAGATGGGTTCACCACCAATATAAGGCTTGGAAAGACTAATAAAAATCAAGACCTAATTCCTAAACCTAATATTATGCAAGACTTCACTAGATGATCTAAAAATGCAAGTAAATCAGAATAATAAGCTGAGAGATGGAAGGGTGTGCACTTGGAAACCTATAGAAGCTTGAATGAAGACTTGAAATGTTGAAAATACTGATTTTAATGTTGACTAGGACTCATATGCTAGACTGGGTGATTTAATCCTAGATTAGGGTTTTTAGACAGGAACAAAAATTTGGTAGAGAGGTGTTTGGAACTCCTAAAATCTGCAAATTTTCCTATACTGGGACTCATACGCCAGAAGTGGCATATCAGTCTAGTTAGGGTTTTCTAGAAGTTTAAAGTCTGATTATGCTCTTCAATGTCTGTTATGTCCTTTCCACTTGATTTTTAGATTTGAAACTCTAATTTGAAACCTGTAGATGTCTTCTAATGATCTCCAATGCAAGGTGACAACTTTGGAAACTTTGAACACCTGACAACTTTCTCCAAACTTTCTCTTCAATGTGTCTTCAACCTAGATATGCGAATCACACAATAAAGAGAGGGAAAAATGTTGTTTTGTTAGTAGAAAGGGGTTTGCCTTGGTCAAATCCTGTTTTGGTAATCAAACCTTGAAATGAATTGAAATAAGATGAAGGAATGATGAATGAACAAAATGTAATGTTACAACTCACCAAACCCTAGCAATAAAGTGCTGCAAACATGTATGAAATGGATCCAATGGATGTAGATCTTGACTCTTGATTGGATTTGATAGATCTTGAATTGAATGTTTGCTTGAATCATAAAACCCTACATCACAAATGTTAGCTAAAAAACAAACATGATGCTTGATGCTTGAATAATGCTCTAAAACACTTGATAATCAACTCTTGAATGCTCTTGTGAACTCCAATTCACTATATGGATGCTTATTCAACTTTCTAGGATGATCTCATGAATGATTAGGTTAAAATGAGTGAAAGAGCCTTGTATTTATACTTGTTTAAGCCAAATTTCTTGAAATCACAACACTACAATCCAACATCAGATCTAGGAGGATAAAATCTCACCACAAATTTGAATTAAATTTAATTTTGGGCCACATGAGACTCATATGCCAGAAGTGGTGTATGAGTCCCACTAGGCATTAATTATGGGACACATTTTCAAAAATGCTTAGAATGATGTGAAATCAAGATTGGGGCCCAAAACCCTAGGTGGGACTCATACACCCAAGGTGGCGTATGAGTCCCAAATCACTAAATCTGGGACACACAACCTAAAGACACCTGAATTATGATCAGATGTTGATTTATGTCAGGATTATCCTCAAAACGATGCATTAATAAAGGCTTGTGGATGCAAAATAAGGCCAATTGAAGCATAAAGAAGCCCAATTATTTAATAAAACCCTAGAAAAGTGTGAAATTGTGTTGCAACACTTTACAACTCTAAATAAGGTACAATTAAGTTCATTTAGTTTACAAGGGCCCAAGACCTAATGTGAGCGTGTTAAACACATTACAACACTAAGTCAAGGCATCATTAAGCTTAATTTTATAAGGAGGGCCCAAAATCTCACAAACAACATTTTTTGACACTACATTCAACCCCCACTTTAGTGAGAAGAGGAACTTGCTTCAAACTCACACTAAAGTAGACATACTCGCATCAAGATGGGTCCAAGTGCACCAATGCTAGTAAGATAGGATAACAACGATCAAGAGGGGTGATCAAGTCCACAGGATCAAGATCCCATGGCAAACCAACATAGGAAAAAAGGAACACATGAAAATGATATAAAGAGAATCATCAAGGCACAAACATACACTACCAAAGACATAAAGAAAAGAAAAAATAAAACAAAAGGAGTGGATGGATCAAGCTTCGAATATTTGTATAGCACGATGTGGATTGGATCTAGGCTGTTTGTCTAAAAATGCATGCTCACTCTGAGGCAACAAAACTTCAGGCGGTCTGCTGGTTGAGTAATCCAAAGAGGTGAGAAACATACACATATGGTTGGTATGCACTCACACACACACATGAGTGGCTATGGGAAAGTCATGCCTCGAATTGGCTTCTCGTCCAACCATACCAAAGTTTTATGTCCTGATAACTTTGATAAGGCTCCATGCAATCAATGAACTTTGAGCTTCATGAGGAAAACAAAGCTTCGTATGCTTGGAACTCATGAACAAACAAGATGGCTCCACAGGAATGTAAGGTGTGGTATGCAAGGTGTCCATATAACCAAAATTGTAAATGCAAAAATAATGTAAAGAACGTTCAAAGGAGTCTTTGTTAGTTCATGTGAGGTCTTTAAACTTACGGAACATTGTGCCTAATGTCTCCAAGAGAGGACCAATCAAAGAATAAAATATTTGTAACTTAGGGGATGCAGTGTGTCGCATCAAGCCACTAAGAGGAATATAATATGCTAAGAGAGATCACGCTCTTGAGGGACATCACACCCAATGTCACCACAAAGTGAAAGACACATCACATAAAGTAAGAAGACTACACCATTAAACATGAGAAATGTAAAAGAATAATGCCAATGTATGCTCCCACTTTAAAGAAAATTCTAAACATCATGTTGTGAGCAATTACTTTAAAGTAGAAAATGATAATGCTAACAAGAAGGAAGACATAAGAGCTTACTTGCAAAGCCCTATGCCAAGTCATATGTTTTCAAATAAAGCTATGCCATGCAAAAGAAAAGAGAGGGGTTTCCCCCAAAATGAAAATCCAAACACATGAGGGATTTATGGATTTGGGGTCAGTATGTTCTTGCTACAATGTTTTTAGAGAGCTCGAAACTGTCATCATTCCCAAAATAATCATAGAACTAGAAGAATGAAAAAAAGAGACCAAAAAAAAGAAAAACCTTTTGGGTCAACATAGAAGAAACCTAAAGGTCTCGACACCTTGCGCATCCCCAAAAGGAAAACACAAGACGAATGAAAAAGATAAAAGAAAAAGCTTTTGGGTCAACATGTAAGAGGCATGAATGTCTCAATGCCTTGCAAAATCCCCAAAAGAAAAATACAAGACAAATGAAAAAGATAAAGGAAAAGATAAAAGATTTACAACATAGAGAAGAATGAAGGTACAAATAGAGGAATGCCACAAAGAGAGAGAGATACACCAAATAGAATAGTATTGGGGATCACATTACACACATGCAATCACACAAAAGAAAAAGAAACAATGCAAAAGACTAGTTAGGCACATGCAAGTTAACCTAAGAGCAAGTTGTTTGCATCCCAATCGTGTTCATCATATACAGAAGGCAGAAAACTAGCCAAAGGGACAGTAGCAAGTGTCGAACTAGGATCATCACGAGGTTCAATACTCTTCTTAGGATAATTGTTGTTTAAGCTCATAGAAGAGGAAAACAATGTATTCAATTCATTACACACTTGTTCATCGATCTTTGCAATCTCATCATCGTCATCCAAGTTAATCAAAATAGGAGGTCGAATGATATGTCTAAAGAAGGATTTGGCTCCTGTTGTAGTATAATATCTTTTTGTTTCGGTGAAGGGGGAGACTCATCATGCATTCCTTTAGTCAAGTTTGGTTCTTTATTTTCTTTGTTTATCTCTTCATTTAACTTTTGAGCAAGGGCACGACATCTACATCTATGCTCTCTAGCACCTCTATTTCTTTTAGTTCAATTTTCAATTTGCATTTGTGTAGGAGCGAGATGCTCAACCATAGGTTTCTTTTCTTCCCTAAGGGGAGGAATGAAAGGAACCATGGAAGGTTGTTCAACCATTTTCTCTTTAACTTTGTAAACTTGTTTTATTCTAGGAGATGTGACGAGATTGTTTTCATTATCTCTTGGTATTTTGTAGGAAATAGGAAAAGGTTTTGTCTTAGATTGATCTTGGTTGCTTGGCATGTCTTTTGGCTCAATCATGGTTTCATCAAGGATGATAGGCTCGGTCGTGGGTGGAGGCATTTTTTGGAGTGATAATTTCACTATGCATTTTGCCTTGAACTTCTAGTAGGATTTGAAAAATAATTATTCACAAGGTTTAATAGGTTCCATAGGCTCAGGCCAGAAGAATTCTAAGGAAAAAATTTCATGGGAAGATAAAGGGTTAAAACCACAATGATGCACAGTGCAAATTTCACTGTCAAAGGGAAACTTCAAGCATTTATGTACAACTGATGGGATGACTTCCATGGAGCATAGCCATGGGTGACCAAGCTTCACATGGAATTGATCTGATGCCAATATGATGGAGAATGATACATCTAGTGTTTTTGGTCCTAATTTTAAAGGTAAGGTGATTTCTCCCATTATAGGGCAAGCAAAACCATTATGCATCTTAATCCATGCTTTAGGTTTATCGTATATTTCTTAATAGAGCTCATGCAGAAGTACAAATTCTTCAGTGATCACATTCTCTCCATAGATAGGATCTATTAATATCCCATTAGTGGGCTTATCATAGGTTTGACCAGCTATGTAAAGAGGACCATCAGGTGCATGTTTAAGTATATATTTAGAGGAGAAAGCGATGCCAAGAGGCTTTTTAGTTTGGCCCTTAGGATGTTGAGTTTTGACCAATGCAACCAAACCATCGATAGGATTTTGTTCTTGTTGATCAGTATCCATAGGACTTTCTATGTTCTCATCATTCGTGTCAACATTCATCACATTAGTATTTGTAATTTCGTTGGCTTTGACAAATGAAATATTATGTTTCAGCATGGGGTTGGTAAAGATTTTCAAATTTTGGTTAGGAGGGGAAACAAAAATTATTTCCTTTATCATTAACACCTCCAACAGAAAGCCGATCAGAAACAATGAGGTCTTGCACAATATTTTTAAGACACTTGCAATGTTCTGTATCATGTCCATTTTGTCGGTGATAATGGCAATAAGCATTTGATATAAATTTTAGAGGTAAAGGTTTATTAGGATTGGGTGTTTTAATGGGAGGCAAGGTGATCATTTGTTGTTCTAAAAGTTGTGACATTGTGTTATGAAGGGTATTGGGTAGGGGAGTGAATTATCTTTTCGGGTCCCCATAGCTAAAGGGTATCGTTGGTTTTACGACAACTACTTGGGTATTGACATGCTGAGTTGTTTGTTGAGGGGGATTTAGTTGAAAGAAACCTTTATTATTCTTCCTAAAAGGTTGGTAATTATTTTGGTTTGCAGACTCATACTTCTCAGCTTGGCTAGAAGGTGGATTTTCCATCACGACTACTAACCAAGTTTTGATAATGATGGAGGGCAGTACATAAGTGCATGAAGGAGGGGAATTTCATCATGGTAAGTTTCTATTGTATCTTGTTTTGCAAATTATCTATAAACATCTTTTGAAGGCAAGGATTGGGAAGCTTTACATCTCTTTGGGAATAAAGTGATTGATAGCGTGAAATAAAGTCAATAATCTTTTCTTCTTCTTTTTGCTTACATCTCATCAAATAGGCCAAGGTCATCTTAGGAGTCATATGCACTTGGAAATGGTTGGTAAATGCCTCAAAAAGTTCATTGAATGAACGAATTGATTTGTTTAGTAACAAAGAAAACCATTCTAAGGTAGTATCCTTCAAGGATCTAGGGAAAAGTTTAGCCAAGAGTTTGTCATCAAGAACAAAGTCACTACATAAAGCCGTGTAAGCGGATACATGGTTAGAAGGATCTCCTTCCCCCCCATATTTATCAAATCTAGTCACCTCTACACCTTGTGGCATCGGTGTTCACAATATCTCCAAGGCCAAGGGATTTCTTTTCACATAATATGTGGGTGGGCCATTTTGATTTTGGTTGATAGTGGAAACTTGTTTTTGAAGGGATGAAACGGTTTGGAAAATTTGGTTTATGAGAGGGTCATTGCTTGTATTGTGAGATGGAGGCAAATATGGTGGAGGTGTGTATGTGTTCAAAGGACAAGTGAATGGAATGCTTATAGGTGGTAGGAGATATGTTGTGCAATGCCACAAAGGTACTAGGGATGCTAGCGGAAATACCCAAGGAAGGAATCACATTATTAGTTGGTTGCATTGTTGTTGTAACTCGAGGGTTGCTATAGGTAGAAAGAGAGGAAATTGTTGTGGGAGAAGGAATTTTAATTACTCCTTGGCTTGTGACATTGTTCAAGGGTAAAGAACAACTAGTGGTTGAGGTGAAGTGTTTTCCAAAGATTTGAACTATGTTATGCACAAGGTCAAGTCCATCTTCACTTTCAATCATGTGATGAATGTTATCTATGGTAGGGATAGCGGTAGTTGAAATGTTCTCGGTACTTGATTTTGTAGGTTTTCTAAGTCTTCATGAATTTGGATTATGTTTTCTTGTGGAACACTAGCAACCATTGTTTCAACATGGGAAACACTACTTGAAGGAAAGGAATTATTAAGGGAATGGTCCATACCAAGTGAACTAGCATCAATACTAGGAGTGAAAGAGCTAGACAACCCAAGATCCATGACGATTATGCTATCGCGGGATGACATGAGTCTCGAACTTCATCTCACTATAGTATTAGCAATAAGACACTAAGTAGAAAAGCTCATGCAAGGGATACTAAATACAAGATGGATGAAATTTAATCTAAATGAAATGAAATGACTATAATAGAAACTTTGTAAATTGAAACATAAAGTTATCAACAAAACACATAAGCTCAGAAATAGAGTTTTGAATTCTGGAAAATGCAGTTTGAAATTTGCATTGGGACTTGTAGACACTTAAAAGTGTATTGATGTATCACATTGGCTAACTAACATCATTTCATCTTGAAACCCATCCTCTTTTCGCTTAATTGATTAAATTAGCCTATCTATTTAATTAATTATGCCATTTGCATCTATTAACCTAATTCATCAAATCAGGTTAATTCACCCCCTTTCACGCTAACATTTCATCTCATTAAATTAAATAGATCAAAGTATTTAATTTAATTCCCTAAGTAATCTTATTTAATTAAATAACCCTAAATATCATTTCATATCTGCCCCATTCATTAAATCATTTAATTTAATGAATATCTCTTTAATTCTTTTAATCCCCTAATTGTATGATTAAACCTTGTTTAATTAACAATTAAACCAATTTTCCTCTAAAAGGGGAATATTCCCATGGAATATTCCTTATCCCCTTTTTTGCACAATTAAAACTTTCTTTTAATTTGCAAAATATCTTGTATCCTCACCCTTGAGAATATTCCAAAGAATATTCTCTCTCCTCCAATCAACTCACTTGGCTTCTTGAGCAAGCTAAACCTTTAACCTTTTGAACACGTCACCTTTAACTTGTGTGAGTAGGTCAAAAGAGTGTTTTTTTGGAGAAAATGTGAGCCCTTGACTAAATCCCATCTTGCATTCTCATTCGTTGATGAGAATCCATGATCCACGCCTCTTCTTCCTTTCATCTTTGATTGTTGATTGATCTTTTTGATCTCAACCCTCTATTTCTCATTTGCTCTCCTATAAATAAAGCAGTATTTGGAGAAAAATGGTTCCATCTTTCAATTGCAAACTTATGCTATTGAATTCACTTGCATCCACACTCACAATTTACTCACTTTTAGCTTGTTTTAGTTTATTTCTAATTGCACAATAGCTTAAAGCATCCATTAATGGCTTCCATGCATCCATCTTAGTTTGTATATGAATTAGGGTTTCCCTCTTTTAGGTTAGAATCAACTTAGATTAGCTTAGAAATTGCATAATTAGTTCATTTTTAGCATAAAATCATGTTAACTTAGCTTGCATCATGTTTAATTTAGCACAAATTATATTTTTATCCATTTATCACAGTGGTTTCATTGATTCTCCTCCATAGAATCAATTGAAACAGGCTCACTAATCACAGGATTGGGAAAGAGTCATTGTTCCACATCAACATGACACCAATTCCAAAATAGGATAAGTTTCAAATGGGTTCGAGTAGGAATTTAACTATTTTTGTAGTTTGTAACTTTCAGTTTCAATAAATGCTTAGTTTAACTTTCAATTTGAATGATCTTGTTTGTGATTGAGGTGTAGTGGCCAAGTTATGCTTCGATTCATCATGATCAAGTGTAATCGACCCACCTTGACAATCCTCGCCTCACATTCTGGTGCATCGTTAATTTAACCATTTTTTAGCTTGAATTCCATTTTGTGCTTGTTTTGCAGGATACATCGATGCCCAAATCACAAACAACGACACACTTTGAAGAGTGTCACCATATAGCGATGCCATTACAATTTAAAACACCGACACCAATTAAATACCCCAGCGTTGATTTAAATATGGTGTCACCGATTTAATATAGAGGTATCAAAAACTAAAAATGATGATGCCCCCAAATTTCAAAACGCAATGCTACTGTGTGCAGCGACACCCAACAAAATTGTGATGCTATCGTGCTCTCTATTTTTGTTGCAGAGCGACGCCCATTTTCACTACAACAACACCCAAAGTTTAAATTGTGACACTATCGTGTTCAACGACGCCCAACCATGGTAAGAAATTTTATGATCATTTTTTTTACATGTGCTTTAATTTCCTTGATTTATTTGACCACTAATGCACTTCTGAATGTGTTCTAGTTGTTAGACTAATAGGGTTTTGTAGGTTGAAAGACATGGAGCTAAAGTGAAGAAAGATTCCCTATCTTGATATTCTATGATTGTAATAAGCATTTAATGCTTTGGGACAATTATAACCCAACGTTCATGCTTTCTTCTTTATGCTTTAGGACAACTAAATTTCCATTGGGTTTTAAAAACTTACAATCTTAGGACCAACTAGCTTTTAATTGGGCTTAAAATTCATTTTTAAAGTTAACTAAAATTGAACCCTCATCATTGTTTTTTGGGTTTAAAACGAACGCACAAACGAGATTAAAATTGAACCCTCACATCATCATTTTACTTTGGGTTTAAATTTGAACAAGGCAACTTAAAATTTCATTTGGTTCTTAAAACAAACTCATCAAATGTGCTTTGAGGGGTTAAAATTTACAATTGTTTGTTATGTTTTGTGATTTACAACATTGCTATTGAATGCGAATGCAATTCCTTCGCGCCATTTGGAAACCTTGAGAAACAAAAACATTCTTTAACACTTTGTATAATCACCTACATCTTTCAATTTGGATTAAAACTGAACCCCCTTGCGAGTGTGAGAAAAAAGCATAGTGTTTTTTCTCTCTTTGTTCATATGAATGAAGATGATCAAACTACAAATGTACTTCCTCACTATTGTTTATCTTTAGAGGGCCTTCCTCCCTGCTTTGAAAGGAGGGAATGACCCAAGCGGTAACGAGCTAAAGCCAAGCTATTCCAAACCACAATATAAATATGTGGTTTCAATAAAAATTGTGATCAATGGGAAGAAGTACATGATAGCTCTCCCCCAGTATCTTTATGATGCGTAAATCCCTTGTTCTAAGGGTTGGGAGACCTCTTGAGGAGTTTATCATTGCACTCCCTAAACTAGAAGTCCTTACTACAAATCGTTGTTTAGAAGCCAAAGATCCTTAATACTTGTTGGTGCAAGAAAGATAATTTTAAAGCCACCCCACATTTGTACTATTCAATTGTAGAAACAAAAAAATCCTTTTGATCTCCGGATTTTAAGGATTTTTAGATTTGGTGGTCCCGAGAAGTGTGTGTCGTGGAGGGGAGCCAGTGTCGCCAAATCTCTAACTGTTCACATTGTTTAGTGTTTGGAGAAATCCAAGTGGGGATTCAACAAGTATAGCCATTTTGAACCTAGGGTTGTGAATGATTCTGGGTCAGTTTAATACTTTGCTTGGTTTCAAAATGGTATAAAAACAAACATCCACTATCTTCCTCAAAATTTCAAACACTTTGGCTTAAATATGGATATCTTTTGAAAATGACCTTGATATTACTAATTTTCCTAAGAATTTATATCCTTAGAGATTTCTAAATATCTTGACTTATATCAAAATCCATATTTTCCAAAGACAACATAGGCAATTATGGATTCAGCCTCATGATTTTCACGAAATGGACATTGTGAAAGTTATGATGGTTTTGGCATAAACATTTAGTTTGAAAACTTAATCAAGACAAGTGTTTGTGGTAAAAATAACCTCATTAATCCAAGATTAAATCAAATGAACACCCCACATTGATGTATGTTCAAAATTTGACTGCTCAAAACAAGCAAATTGAGACAAAGAAAACATTGCAAAACGTTGAGTCCAAGTTCCATTATCCAAAATCATTGAGTTTCACTTTACCAAAATCGTTTGAGTCCTATTTTACCAAAATCATCGAGTTCTTGGAGTATTATCACTTTAGAGGTATAGCATGTTTCTCACTACCTTGGTCTTGGAAAACAAAGGTTCACTCTAGGTCAACATTGGGTTAAACATTTTACTCATCCCTCCATCAAATTTCATCCTTCACTTCACCAAACTTTGCAAATATTTTGAATACACCAAACACTTTTTAACTTGAAAATCAATCAAACCCCAAACCCTAACTTGTCTACTTTGTATGTGAAATAAATCCTTTTCCATACATTTAGTTGAGTTAGTTATCATCTTTGGACTAGTTTATCTTGAAGGTCATGAGTCTACCCTAAAGATTTCCAAGTTCATAAACATCCTTTATCCAAACATCAAACAATCAAACTTAAGTCAAAAGTGTTTTCCCAAAACATTTGCAAAGATCACTCTCCACATCACTCATCTTTTCATCTCCTATTACCATCATTGCTCCAAAATGGATTATAGTGTCCATTTTACCTAGATTTGAGTCAACTAGAGAGTTCAAACATTACAAATCTCAACACACCTCTCCCATCGTTGACCCACAATCTATGGTTACAACAAGATCACAACACAAGAGAATCATGGAGAAAACCAAAGTCTCATCTACCATCAGTGATCCAAATCCTCAAGAATTTGATCTAAGAAGTCATGTTACCCCATCGTAACAATCCTCGTCTCCATTAGGACCATATGAGATAGAAGACATCATAAACAACCCATTTAGACTTACTAAGGAAGAAATCATGGAACATCAAGCCTTAGAAAATGTGGCTCCAATTTCCCCATCTTTTGGTGCACAATCATTAACACAAGGCTTGACTTCATCTATGATTCAACCAACTCCATCCCTTGTGCCAAGTCAACCCTTAACATCTAGTCTTGTAACTAGGCTAGGAACCAACATTAGTCTCACTTCATGTCTAGGAACAAACACAATTGTGGGTATTCACAACAAGACCATTCCATTAATCACCAACCTTCCCCAAGACACAAGTTGGATATCAACCTTTGGAAAACCACTTACATTCCATGATGCCACAACAATCTCGACATTTCAAGCACAACCATCTTCATCCATCATCAAAAATACCCCAAGTATGCCTAATGATACATAAGGTAATGTGAACCAAGTGCCTCAAGTAAGACAACAAGGGCAAGTTAACACTCTCACACAAAGTCAACCCTTGACAAGTGGTTCCAACAACCCCATCGACACATCGAAACAAGTGGTTACCCAAGCTACTCAAGTCAATCCACCATCCACATCAAACCCATCTATCATCAACCCAAGTCAAAACAACACCTTGGTTACGAATCCCATCAACCAAGGTAATCCCTTGGTCACACCTCAAATAAAACAAGGGAACCTTTTTAATCAATGGACTCAAGGTCCTAGTATGTCATTACCATCACAAAATCTAATGGCATCATCCTCATCATTTCCCACGATCCCCTTTACCATGCAAAATAAATTGGGACCTCAAACTTACATTCCTCCATCTCAATCCACCATATTGCAAGGAATGTTGAACAAAGGGAACCCCCAACCTCTCATCAACAATCCACTACCCACTCAAAACATCAACATCCCCAATCCATCACAGATGTCCCAACCACCTGATCCTACATTGCAAGCACATGCCCTAGCTTTACAACAAGCACAACAAACTTACCAACAAGCTATCCAACAAAACCAAGTAGCACAACAACAAAAACAAAAACAACAAGCAACCTTAGCACAACAACAACAAGCAACCTTAGCACAACAACAACATCAAGATTAGCTAGCAACCTTAGCACAACAAAAACATCAAGCTCAACAAGCAGTCTTAGCACAACAACAACATCAAGCTCAACAAGTATCCTTAAAACAACAACAACATCAAGCTTAGCAAGCAACCTTAGCACAACAACAACATCAAGCTCAACAAGCAACTTTAGCACAACAACAATAGTAAGCCCAACAAGCAGCCTTAGTATCATAGCAACAACAAGCCCTCATGGCGCAACAACAATAGCAAGCACAACAACAAGCCCTAGAGGTGCAACAACAACAACAAGCATTACTTTCTCAACAATATGCCCAACAACGACAAATGCTCACACAATAACAACAAGGTTTATACTATAACCCTCAACAAAAAATCGTCAACCTAAACACATTGGGAACATATACGCTTCTACAACAATCACCTTCACAATATACTACACCACCATACATCCCATACAATACCTTATCATATCAAAATCCAACATACAACCCATATGTCATCCCAACATATGTTCCTGCACCAAACCCGCCAAACGATCTAGCATCACAATTTAAGGCACTATCTCAAGAAATGCAGGACCTTTGGATGGGCAAGGAAAAGAAGCCCCATACACAGAAAGTGTGTCCATTCCATTCAACCAAAACATTGCAATGGTACCATTCCCTCTTGGCTTTGAAATCCCAAAATTCGATAAATACAAAGGGAGATGAAGTCCTGTGGACCATATCAAAGAGTTTAATGTCATGTGTATGGAGGTCGCCTATAATGAGCCCTATTTGATGCGCCTTTTCCCACGAAGTTTAACATGTCCTGCCATGGATTGGTTTTCTCAACTACCCCCTGACATCAAAAATTTCCAAGAAATCGTTGACAAATTCATAGATCACTTCTCCTTCAATCTTGATATGGACATAAGTCTAGAAGAACTGTACACTCTTAGACAAAACAAAGGGGAATCTTTCGCTAATTTCTTACAATAGTGGAGACAAAGAGCTAGTAAAAGCAAGTGGCCACTTCTCAATGAACAACAAGTGGGCATTATCATAGAAAATCTAGATCCAGATCTATCATTCCACTTGAAAATGCAATGCATCACATCTTATGACGAGCTTGTCCCTAGAGCCCTTAACATCGAGAGAGACCTAATCTCACATGGAAACACACAAGTGTATAAAGACAACCGCCCATCCACTAGTTTTAATGACAAGCCCCACTATTGGGCCAAGAACAAGAATGTTACTAGTGATGGTGTTGTTCATGCAAAGGTGGTCTTAACTTCTCCTAGACAAGAAAACACCCAAACCATGAATACACAACAACCATACACGTCACCGTCAAATAATCAATGCTGAAAACACTCAACATGGACAACAGAGAACAAACAATGCTCCTAAGTGATAATTCACTCCCTTAGGGAAACCTATGGAAGACGTGTTGAAGAGGTTGATACAGTTTAACTTATCACATTCCCAGATTTCTTAAACTATCAAGAGCCACAAATCAAACCTCGTAGCTATAGAGAAGATCACTTTTGTGAATTTCACTAGTAAAAAGGTCATAGCACACAAAATTGTTTTAGGCTCAAACATCTAATAGAGGATCTTATTGAACAAAGAGACATTGAGGTCAATCAAAAATCTAAGAATGAAAATCTGAAAATTTACATAAACCCTATGCCTCATCATGGAAAAACAAAAGATTCGACAAAGGCATCAACTTCAAACAATACCCAGGATACCACGTTGGGACATGTTACGCTATTTATGAGGAATCATATATGTATCAAGATACTATTTTAAAACAAAGTCCAAACCCATCAACAATGTTTAGCACTATTTTATATTGTAATGACATCAAGTGGATATCAAATTGTGATATCTCTCCCACATGACTCAATGATTGGGCATGTTGAAGAAGTTCCAAACGAGCCAAAAATATCCCTTATTGCACCCATACCCACAAAATGTTGCAAAGAGTCTTTTACTGATGATATATCATCCACCCAAGGATCATGTCAAGAGGAGGCTCTTGAGGATAATGAAAGTTATTCTAAATTGAGTCAAGATCAAAAAACCCCTATCTCTAGAGTTTCACAAAGAATTAAGGGACATCTTCCAAACCATTTTAAACTCCAAAGATGTCCCCGATATCACTCCTGAGATGTTTCTTTTTTATGAGCATATAGCCATTCTTCATCCAATACAAGTCTCCCACTCTTGATATTCCTACACAAGAGAAATTAGTAGTCGAGATTATTGATTCTTACAGTGATTGTGCATAATCGACATCTTTTGAAATAGTACCAACATCTTTTGAAATAGTATCAACAGATAATGATGTCATAGAATCAAAGAAAATAGTTCATGAGCGAGCAACAATAAAGATTATTGATTCTTACAGTGATTGTGCATCATCAACATATTTTGAATTAGCACCAACATCTTTTGAAATAGTGTCAATAGAAAATGATGTCATAGAATTAGAGCAAACAAATCATATTCCTGAACAGTAGGAACCCATAGTAATATCATGTGTTCATGATGAGTCATATTCAGTGGCTATGGATCAGAGGATACATTATCAAGGCAAAGGATTAGGTATTGATAATACCTTCACAACAACGGGGGTAATATTTTCTATAGAAAACATCAACATATAGGGTACAAAGGATACCTATGATGAAATTGCAGCCAACGCTACAACTAGCGGTGTCATGAGTTGGCATTCACCCATCATTTCATACACAAATTAGGACCAATATAAAAAGAATAATTCCTATCAAAGCAAGGTGAAGATCATCAAAACAAATGAGGCCATCAAGCAAAAAGGATACGTCAAGTACAAATGGATACCAAAGAAAAATAAAGAAAATCATCCCTCAAAAACTCCATTAGTTAAAGAAACTATGGGAAAAAATAAAAAAGGGAAATATGTCCATCAAAAGAGTCCTCAAATACAAAAGCAATCTTCTCAAGCAAGGAAAAAAGTATATGCAATGGATGGTCCTAATTCCACGAAAACCTCCATTCCCACCCATCATCGCTCATCTTCCCAAGTTTCGAGAGTCAAAGGTTCCAAATTATCGACCAATCCATCTCATATTCCTTCATACATGACACTGTACACTCCATTCACAATATCCAATTCTCACATTGACTATGTGTTGGCAGCTACCCTTCATCATAAGGATTCTGAAGGCACTTTATCGTGATGTGCGCACATAGACAAGGTTAATTCTGGTATCCACAAGGCAGATCAGAGTCCTTCAAGGTTGCATTCAAGTGCCTGTATCTTAGAAAAGAAACTTCTTAAAGAAGGACACCATTGGCATGCTATGATAGTGGCCTCTACATCAATACCACCAGGTGGTTCAACATGAGAGTAAAATTTCCAAAAAATAAAATAAAAATAAAAAAATCAAGAAAATAGTAAAAATAAAAAAATGTCTTCCAGTGAAAACCACTACGGTGGTGCTTTGGGAAAGTACTATGATGAAAACCTGGAAAACATGCATCATGAGTAGAATCAAGCATCTATATGATTCTTCTTAGACAGAAGCATTTCATCCTTGTCATGATAAATCCAATGTTCCCTCCATCCATCCAATCTAGCTTTATCCAAATATTCCACTTTATCTTGATCTTGAGAAAGATTCGACGTATACTTCAACTATGATCATGCAAAACTAATTTTGACAGGATCTTTACCAGTTTATCTCGTGAAGTCCCATCACCCGTATCTTGCATGCTAAAACTCTGCTAAAATATTTGCATATACATTACCTATCTTGGTTATCCATTGCATTATGAAGAATTTCTAAACATTATGGGCGGGTTATTGCACTATTGTTTTTGAATAAATCTTGATCCATGTCTTAAATCTCACAAACGTGACATCGACATCGTGATCTAGGTATCGTTTGCTTCAAAATCTCATCGAAAATCCAAAAACATTTGCAAAATTTTGTATAGTCAAAATCCAAAACATTCAGGAAACATCAAAAACCCTAAAAGGGTCGAACATCAAAAATCCAAAAAGTGGTACCGTTGTCAAACTACGTTGTCTTTGAGCTTGAACGTAGGCAAGGACATCATTGATGTGCCCTCGAGACACCCTAGGTCAATCCTTTAGGAGTCTGTCATAATAAACTGACTTTTCCATCACTGTTCATATCTTCATCTTGTTAATAGGTTGAGTCAGTCAAACTACATGGTCTCTACGTGTCTAACATATTAAAGGATTATCTTTGATCATCCCTTGAGACCCCTAGGATAGGTCTTTTAGGTTAGGTTCTAGGTCAAAATTCTCAAAAATCCAAAAATATCCAAATATCTCAAAAAACAAAAAAATCTAAATATCAAAAAATCCACAAAACATTCAAAAAACCAAAAAATACAAAAACATTTGAAAATTGAAAATCCAAAAACAATAGAAAACATTTAAAAAACCATAAACAACCTCATATAATTTGAAAATCCTAAACATTCGCATAAACTTTCAAAAAGACCAAAAACAACCTCAAAACATTTTCAAAATACCCAAAACATTAAAATATTCCAGAAAATCCAAAACCATCCATCCCATCTCACTTTCACCACAATAAACTTTCACCCATAATAAATTGATCATCACCTTCAACCTTTGGTGAAACAAATAGAAACAAGCATAGCAAGTCGTAAAGTGAGAACCTAATTGTCAAAATCTAAAGTCTAAATCATAGGTAAATACGTCAGTGAAGTTTATATCAACGACTCATCTTAGCATCATCATCCCAACATCAAACAACCTTTGATCAACATGTCCTAGGATGTATCCTTCCTATGATGGACATCAACATTAGACATCACCTTAGCTAAACTTAAATTAGGCAAGAGATATACATAACACTAACTGTTTGTTTATGATCTTTTCTTATGATTTATCTTAATGACCTATTCCAAGGACCTCTTGATGATGTCTATCAAAATTATTTAGAGAGAAAGGAATGGGGCATCAATTATTCTTTCGTTTGCTGTGCTTGTGGGTACTCTTGTAAAATAATATTGGCGCATACTTTCTTAGTTGTGTGTAGGAAAGTTGTTTGGAGTATGTTGTTGACTATGGCATATACTTTAGTCCAATATATTATAAGTTTCTTACTTACATTCCAATGAGGTTTCCATATGTCAAGATGTGAAAAAGAACCATCCTATCTATGTGCAGAGTCAAAGTCCATTACACTTGATACAACATCATCCTGGTTATCCATACCTTGATGCATCGTGTCTATATGTTATATCAAATAATAAGGAACGACGAAAAATACCAATCCCGAAATGTGAGCAACTCACCATCCTGCATTCATACTCATCATGCATTTCTCACCACCATCTCTAATAAATTCTCGGTATATCATAGGCTTGTTGGACTTTTTGAATCAATCTCAAAATCAATGGTCAACCCATCCATCTTATCTTCTTCTTCTTCTTCTTCTATCTTTACTAACATTTCTATCCAAGCATCAAATCTATGTGATCTACATCGAAATATACATGAGGCTACCCATATCTAATGACTATCTATACATCATGAAATCTGTCTACATCAACATTTTAGCTTTCCAAGAACTATTTTTCATCTTATTTACCAACAATCCCTCTTCTTCTAGGGCATAGTGGGGGCATCTATATCATCTTCAACTCAACAATATAAAAAGTTGCAGCTCTTTGATTCAAAAGCAACTTGAAATCTCAAGCATCTCAAGCATAAGTCTGATTTTCACCTATCGCGAGCTTGATCAGAACACTTTATTCTCTAATCAATCTCTTGAGGGGGAAACCAACCATATTTCAATCATATCGATATCAAATCATCTAACAGACTTTGTTCCTAGCCTTGCTAGCAAATATTGATCAATCTATCAAATCAACCATCATAGGGATATCTTTCCCTACAAATCCTCATGTTATTCAACACAATCCTTGCATTGTTGTGAATCCTCAACAATGTTATCAATCAACTTTAGCTTGGATATCAACATCTCAAAGAGATCATCGATATTCATTTTTGCATCGTCATCAACATCAAAATCAACATCAGTCTTTGAACCAATGCAACGAGTACATTGCTTCAAAGAGGGGAAAAATGTAGACACTTAAAAATGTCTCGATGGATCACATTGGCTAACTAACATCATTTCATCTTGAAACCCATCCTCTTTTCGCTTAATTGATTAAATTATCCTAGCTATTTAATTAATTATGTCATTTGCATCTATTAACCTAATTCATCAAATCAGGTTAATTCACCCCCTTTCATGCTAACATTTCATCTCATTAAATTAAATAGATCAAAGTATTTAATTTAATTCCCAAGTCATCTTATTTAATTAAATAACCCTAAGTTATTTAATTAAACATAATTTCATCTCTCCCCCATTTGTTAAATCATTTAATTTAATGGATATGTCTTTAATTATTCTAATCCCTTAATTGTATTATTAAACCTTGTTTAATTAACAATTAAACTAATTTTCCTCTAAAAGGAGAATATTCCCATGGAATATTCCTTATCCCCTTTTTTTCACAATTAAAACTTTCTTTTAATTTGCAAAATATTTTTTATCCTCACCCGTGAAAATATTCCAAAGAATATTCTATCTCCTCCAATCAACTCACTTGGCTTCTTGAGCAAGCTAAACCTTTAACCTTTTGAACAAGTCACCTTTAACCTATGTGAGCAGGTCAAAAGTGTGTTTGTTTGGAGAAAATGTGAGCCTTGATTAAATCCCATCTTGCATTCTCATCCATTGATGAGAATCCATGATCCATGCCTCTTCTTCCTTTCATCTTTGACTGTTGATTGATCTTTTTGATCTCAACCCTCCATTTCTTATTTTCTCTCCTATAAATAAAGCACTATTTGGAGAAAAATGGATCCAACTTTCAATTGCAAACTTATGATGTTGATTTCATTTGCATCCACACTCATAATTTACTCACTTTTAGCTTGTTTTAGTTTATTTCTAATTGCATAATAGCTTAAAGCATCCATTAATGGCTTCCATGAATCCATCTTAGTTTGTATATGAATTAGGGTTTCCATATTTAAGCTTAGAATTAGCTTAGCAATTGCATAATTAGTTCATTTTTAGCATAAAATCATGTTAACTTAGCTTGCATCATGTTTAATTTAGCATAAATTAGATTTTCATCCATTTATCACAATGGTTTCATCGATTCTCTTCCATAGAATCAATTGAAACCGGCTCACTAATCACAGGATTGGGAAAGGGTCATTGTTCCACATCAACACGACACCAATTCCAAAATAGGATAAGTTTCAAATGGGTTAGAGTAGGAATTTAACTGTTTTTGTAGTTTGTAACTTTCAATTTCAATAAATGTTTAGTTTAACTTTCAATTTGAATGATCTTGTTTGTGATTGAGGTGTAGTGGCCAAGTTATCCTTCAATTAATCATGGATCAAGCGTAATCAACCCACCCTGACAATCCTCGTCTCACATGACTAAATCGCCCAGAGGGGCGTATGATTCCCAGTGAGGGTTTTTTTCACAAATTTCAAAAAAAATTAAGTGTTTTCTATGTTTTTTAGTTTGTATGATTTGTAAACTAAATGAAAATGTAGATTTTAGATGATATTAAATGATTCAAGATGCAAAAATGCAACCTATATGCACTTTCACTTATGCAAGATTTAGGAACCCTAGAATGCCAATTAACTAATGCAAACCCTAATGCAATGTTAATGCAAGTTAGATCTAGGATGGTAATGCACTCCAAATCGGAATTAAGATGTTCTAAATGCAAGTTCACCAAAATGAAAGATGGAATTTTGTTGCTTTTATGCTTAGGAGATAGAATAACAATATTCTACACTCTCATTCAAGGAAAACCCTAGAGATCTCAATCTAAAGTATGCAAAGGAGAAAGAGATCTTGCAATAGGGTTGTCCTAGGGTCTGATTATAAACTGAAGAGGGGTTCACCACCAAGCTAAGGCTTGGAAATACTAATGAAAAGTAATACCTAATTCCTAAACCTAACATGATGCAAGAATTCACTAGATGGCCTAAAAATGCATGTAAATCAGAACAGAAAGTTGAGAGATGGAAGGGTGTGCACCTGGAAACCTGTAGAAGCCTAAATGAAGACTTGAAATGCTAAAAATAGTGATTTTAATGCTAGTTGGGACACATACACCAAACTAGGTTATTTAGTCCTAGATTAGGGTTTTTGGGTAGGAACAAAAATCTGGCAGAGAGGTGTCTAGAACTCTTGAAATCTACAAATTTTCCTATACTGGGACTCATACACTAGAAGTGGCATATTGGTCTAGTTAGGGTTTTTTGGATGTTCAAAGTTTGATTATGCTCTTCAATGTCTACTCTGTCCTTTCCACTTGATTTTTAGATACAAAACTCTAATTTGCAACCTGTAGACGTCTTCCAATGATCTCCAATGTAAGGTGATAACTTTGGCAACTTTGAACACTTGAAAAATTTCTCCAAACTTTCTCTTCCATGTGTCTTCAACCTACATTTGCAAATCACACACTAAAGAGAGGGAAAAATGTTGTTTTTTTAGTAGAAAGGGTTTTGTCTTGGTCAAACCCCATTTTGGTAATCAAACCTTGAAATGAAATGAAACAAGATGAAGGAATGATGAATGAACAAAATGTAATGTTGCAACTCACCAAACCCTACCAATAAAGTGTTGCAAACATGTATGAAATGGATCCAATGGATGTAGATATTGACTCTTGCTTGAATGTGATAGATCTTGAATTGAATGCTTGCTTGAATCATAAAACCCTACATCACAAATGTTAGCTCAAAAATAAACATGATGCATGATGACTTTGACATGATGCTTGATGCTTGAATAATGCTCTAAAACACTTGATAATCAGATTTTGAATGCTCTTATAAACTCCAATTCACTATAAGGATGCTTATTCAACTTGCTAGGATGATCTTATGAATGATTAGGTGAAAATGAGTGAAATAACCTTTTATTTATACTTGTTCATGCCAAATTCCCAAAATCACAACACTACAAGTCGACATCAGATCTAGGAGGATAAAATCCTGCCAAGAATTTCAATTAAATTTAATTTTGTGCCACACGAGACTCATACGCCAAAAGTGGTGTATGAGTCCCATTAGGCATTAATTATGGGACACATTTTCAAAAATGTTTATAATGATGTGAAATCAGGATTGGGCCCCGAAACCCTAGGTGGGAATCATACGCCCAAGGTGGTGTATGAGTCCTAGATCACTAAATATGGTCTAGATAACCTAAAAAAACCTAAATTATGATTGGATGTTGATTTATCTTGAGATTATCCTCAAGAATGTGCATTAATTAAGGCTTGTGGATGCAAAATAAAGCCAATTAAAGCATAAAGAAGCCCAATTATTTAATAAAACCATTGAAAAGTGTGAAAGTGTGTTACAACACTTTATAACACTCTAAGTAAGGTACAATTAAGTTCATTTAGTTTACAAGGGCCCAAGACCTAATGTGAGTGTGTTAAACACATTACAACACTAAGTCAAGGCATCATTAAGCTTAATTTTATAAGGAGGTCTCAAAATGTCATAGATAACATTTTTTGACACTACACCCTCAACCCTTAAACCCTTAATCCCTCAACCCTCTACCCTCAACCCAATACCCCAAATCCTCAACCCTATAGGTCCTCAACCCTATACCCTCAATTCTCAACCCTCTACCCTATACATTGGATCCTCCACCCCCATATCTCTCTCCTACCCTCCTCTTCTCTCCTTCTCTCTATCTGACTTCTCCCTCCATCTCTCCCTCCCTCTCTACCCTAATCCCTCTACCCTATACCCTCAACTCTTAAACCCTTAAACCATCAACCCTAAACCCTAAACCCTCTACGCTAAACCCTAATCCCTCAACCCTTAAACCCTTAAACCCTCTACCCTAAAACCTAAACCCTCAACCCTAATCCCTCAACCTTCAACCCTTAAAACCTAAACCCTCAACCCTTAATTCCTCAACCCTAATCCCTCAACCCTTAAAAATTAAAACCTCAACCCCTATAACCTCTACCTCATACATTGGACCCTCAACCCTAATCCCTCAACCCAATATCCTCAAGCCAATACCCTAAACCCTCAACCCTATACCCTCAATTCTCAACCCTCTACCCTATACATTGGATCCTCAACCCTCATCTATCTTTATCCTTCCCTCCTCTTCTATCCTACTCCATATCTCACTTATCCATCCATATCACCCTCCCTCCCTCTCTACCCTAATACCTCAACCCTATACCCTCAACTCTTAAACCCTTAAACCCTAAACCCTAAACCCTAAAATATTAAACCCTAAACCCTTAAACCATCTACCCTCTACCCATAACCCAATACCCTTAACCCTCAACCCTAATCCCTCAACCCTATACCCTCAACCTTAAAATATCTACCCTAAACCCTAAACCCTCAACCCTTAATCCCTTAATCCCTCAACCCTTAAACCATAAACCCTCAACCCTCAACCCTCAATCCTCAACCATCAACCCTCAACCCTCAACCCTCAAACCCTAATCCCTCAACCCTCAACCCTTAAACCCTAATCCCTCAACCCTTAATCCCTTAAAACCTCAACCCTCTACCCTCTACCCTATACATTAAACCCTCAACCCTCAATTCTCAACCCTCTACCCTATACATTGGATCCTCAACCCTAATCCTTCAACCCTATACCCTAAAACCTGTATACTCAACCCTATACCCTCAACCCTCATCCCTAATCCCTCAACCCTAAACCTTTAAACCCTCAACCTCATCCCTAAACTATTAAACCCTCAAACCTTAACTTCTCAACCCTTAAACGCTTAAACCCTCAACCCTCTACCCTATACATTGGACCCTCAACCATAATACCTCAACCCCTATCCCTCTCTCTCTATATATATCTCACCTCTCTCCCTCCTCCCTCCCTCCCTCTATCTCTCTCCTACACCCTCTCCATCACTCCCTCTCTCTCCCACTCCCTCTCTCTCCCTATCTCTTAGGTCTCTCCCTCCCACCCCCCTCTCTCTCAGGTCTCTCCCTCTAGCACCCTACCTAGGTAACTCTCTCTCTCCCCTCTCTCTATTCCTCCAACCATACCTAGATAAGTCCCTCTCACTCCAACCCCCTCTCTCCCACTCCCCCTCTCTCTCTCCCCCTCTCTCAAGTCTCTCCCTCCCACAACTTCTCCCTCTCTTAGGTATCTCTCTCCCACTCCCTCTCTCTCTCCCTATCTCTCGAGTCTCTCCCTCTCACCCCCCTCACACTCTCAAGTCTCTCCCTCTGGCACCCTACCTAGATAACTCTCTCTCTCCCTCTCTCTCATCCCCCCTCTCTGTCTCTCTCGCTCCCTCCCTCTATCCCTCCCACCCTACCTAACTAAGTCCCTCTCACTTTAACCCCTTCTCTCCCACTCCCTCTCTCTTAGGTCTCTCCCTTCCACCCCCTCTCCCTCTCTTAGGTCTCTCTCTCACTACCTCTCTCTCTTAGGTCTCTCCCCCCTTCTCTCCCTCCCACCCTACCTAGATAACTCTCTCTCTCTTTCTTAAAATTCTTCCTCCCTCTAAAGACATACATACATACATATAAGAAAACATACATACATACGTGCATACATCCATACTTACATATATACAAGCATAAATACATATGTAAATACAATCTTACATACATACATACATACATACATACATACATACATAGCATCCATACATACATACATGTCATGCAAGCATACATACATACAAACATACAAATATATATACATATATTTAATAGACTAGAATTTAACATAAAGCAAGATGTAACACGAGCGCGTTATAATGTGCTCGTGTTATGTCTTATTTAGGAAACTCTTGGGCACAAACGCAAAAAAGCATGTCAAAACTATGAAATAATGTGCTCACGTTATTTCTTGCTTTGGGAATCCCGAAGCCTTAGGCTTGGTATTTGCTTTGGAATATCAACCCAAAGGCTTGGAGTGCCTTCCCAACGTCCAAAGACATGTTTTTGCAAATTCTACAATATTTCACATAATCACATTCATGCTAAGCATCAAGTTTGCACATATTTCAATGTCGAACAAATCGAACACCTGGGTAATGTTAGGCTCTCTCTTAGCTTTCTAACGATGTAATTTTTTTCACATTTTGACAATGTTAAGCCTTTGATCTTTAATTTCTTTTGTTTGTGTGTCTGTTTTTTGGAAAAAAAGCAGTGTTTGGTATTTTTTCTTTACAAATTAACCATTCATCGAAATTTCAAATAAATTACATTTTTAGAAACTAGACTCCATTCTACACAAAAAATTAGTATAAAAACAAATATTCATTAAAAAATTATCAAAAAATTGGGCATAAACTACATGCTGCTAGCTAATTTCTCACTAAAGCGATTTTAATGTTGTGAGAATGAAGGTTTTGAAATTGATGTCAACTTGTTAGTTGGTTATCAATTGGTTGTTGTTGTCATTGATGTAATGGATGCAGGTTATTAGTTGTATATGTTAAGGATATTGAGAAAATTATAATGAATAAAGGTTGTAGGTGTTCAGTGGTTGCTTCGGGTTTTGCTCCAGGATTTTCTCCTATTTTAATGTGGTTCATATATGCTGATCATGGTTGTTGGAAGTTGCTATATCCAATTTTTTGGTTTCTAGATCATTGTACAGTGCGAGTTGTGTTCACCAATTGTGAACTATGTTTTTTAGGGTATCTGGTTGAGGTCCGGGAGAAATGTAGTTGCTCTGGATTTCTTCTCAGTTGAGTCTTATGACTTGCAATTCTAGAGTTAAGCTATTATGATCATATTGAAGATAATTTTGTTGTCTGGAAAGATTGGATCGTGTTAAGGGTTGTGTGTGCTTAATTGTTCTATGTGTTTTACATTGGTTTAGCTAACCTTGTGTTAAACACTACTTTCAAAGTTCATCAAGCGTGTTTGTGGGTTGCCCTCATTCTAATTCCACCCTAGAATTTTTTGGCATCAACCTAATGTGAATCTAAATGATGTATGGCCGACTTTGGATATGTTTCAAAGTTGAAGATGGCATAAATACAGGATGAGATATTGGTGAAAAGTGTACAAAGATATAATATGAAGAAATAGAGAAAGATAGATGCAAAGTGGATGTGAAACAGTGTGTATGTGATGTGAGTTTGGCAGATTAGTGTGAAATCTAATTGTTGAGTTTTTGAAAGTAGTGAGTTGAAGGTGTACTCTATCATTCATGCATATCTGTAAGGGGTTAAGTGAATTGTGGAAGAAATCTTTGTTGCATTGAGATTGTCTTCTCTCTGTAACATATCTATTTTATCTTCTTTGTATCTATGTGGCAGTGAGCCCTCCGAGTGGTTAACCCTTGTTGGAAAGTGAGTCCCAATCCAGAAAGTGAGTCCTGTATTTTGGCAGTGAGACTTTGTAATCGGTTTTGATATTCTTTATATTGTGAGCTAATCCTCACCGTGGTTTTTCCCTTATTGGGTTTTCCACATAAATCTAGTGTTACTGTGTATGTGTGATGAATTTTAGTTTCTATCTTTGCACTTAATGTTTAATCATTTTAGTAGAGTAAAGGATTGGTGATTGATCTAATTTTTAGTGAAAGTTTTAAAGGTTAAAGTTTACCACAAATGATTCACCTCCCCTCTCAGTTTTCTTGTTCAACAATTGGTATTAGAGCTTGGTTCCTTGGAGAAGAGCTTAATTGATTGAGGAAGGTTTGGGATGGCTGGAAAAATCACTTTTGAGTATCCGAAGTTCGATGGAACTAATTATGCTATCTGGAAAATATTGATGGAAGAATATTTGGAATATTGTGAATATGATATTGAGAAAGCTTACAAAACTACTTACACTCTTGCTAATGGTCCAAGTACAACTAATGAAATCAAGGCGCATGAAGCGAACAATAAGGCGAAGTTTATTTTGAAGAATAGTCTTGCACATTCTGAGTTAATTAAAGTTCAAAATCTATAGAATGCTATAGAAGTATGAGATGCTTTAGAAAAGGTGCATGAAGGAGATGAAAGGGTCAAATAAGCAAAGTTGCATAATTTGGAGACACATTTTGAGCTCCTGCATATGTTTGAAGATGAGAATGTTAAATTCTATGTACAAAGATTGGATGAGGTAGTAGCTATAATGCAAGGACTCGGTGCTACAATAGATGAATCCAGGATTGTAAAGAAGATTATTAGAACTCTCCTTAATGTATACAAGAAAAAGGTATGTGCTATTGAAAAACATATAGACTACAATACTTACACTAAGGATCAGTTACTGGGAACTTTGATATCTTATGAGATGAGAAATCCGAATTTAAGAAATGGATCCAAATCAAAAACTACTTTTAAGGCTACAAGAGTTGAAGATCCAAATGAAGAAAATCTTGATGAAGTAGAAGCTAACTTTGTGAGAAGGATGAGGAAAGGATTCAAAAAGTATGAAGGTAAGTTACCCTTTAAATACTTTAGTTGTGGAGGAATAGGTCATTATGATTTGAGGTGTTTGGAAAGAGCTAAGAGGAATAAACAAAGATTTAACAAAGAAAACAAAGGTAAGAAGATCAATAGAGCATATTATGTGAATGAGGATGCTAGTATTTCTAATGAGGAATCTGATTATGGAGATCCTGATGACAATGAATGCTTGTTCTTGTCTATAAAATATGAACCTACTTTTGATAACTCTAAAAGACAGGTGAAATAATTTCCTCCGAAGAAAGAGAAAGAGAAAGATACTATAATCTATGCCCTACATGCCAAACATGAAAAAAGCTATTGGGTTGTTGACAGTGGTTGTTCACATCACATGACCAATGATAAGAGTAATTTTGTTAAAATTGAAAAATATGATGGAGGCTTAGTTATGTTTGGAGATGATACTGGAGCTAAGATTTGTGGGATAGGTTCAGTAAGTTTTGATGGAAAGCATAATATTGATGATGTCTACTATGTTAAGAGCTTAAGGCATAATATATTGAGTGTTGGATAGATGTGTAGTAAGGGATATGATATTGTGTTTAAGGATGAGAGATGTGTTCAATCAGGAAAGGATCTAAAACAATGATTGTTGCAGGAAAGAAGTTTGAAGGAAATATATATCAACTTAAGGGTGTTGATGGGCGATGCTTTATGACTTAGATTAATGATAGTTGGTTATGGCATCGAAGAATGTGTCATATTAATTTTGATAACTTTGAAAGGATTAGTGTAGTACAAGCTGTGAGAGATTTACCAAGGATTACAAAGCGTGTTAATGCTATTTGCAGGAATTGCCAGTTCTGAAAGCAGGCAAGAAATAATTTCAGATCAAAGGAATAATATACTATTGGACTACTGGATTTAATTCATACAGACCTATGTGGTCCTACAAGAATGAGAAGTATACAAGGTGAAAGGTACTTTATGCTTTTGATTGATGGTTTCTCTAGGTACACATGGGTTACATTTCTTAGAGAGAAATCTGATGCATTAGATAGATTCAAGACACTCAAAGCTATGGTTGAAAATGAAGTAAAATTGAGAATAAAGTGCATAAGGTCTAACAAAGGTCTAGTGAATTCACCTCCTATGAGTTTAATATGTTTTGTGAAGTTCATGGAATAAAAAGACAGTTATCTACTCTAAGAACTCCTCAGCAGAATTGAGTTGTTGAAAGAAAGAACAAAACAATTCAAGAAGCTGCTAGATCAATGATTACTAAATTTGGTAGCTACCAAAAATTTATTGGAGAGAAGCCATAAATATTGTTGTTTATGTGTTCACTCGAGTTAAAGCAAGGGTTAACAGTACTAAGACCCACTATGAGCTATGATGTAGAAGAATTCCTACTGTTAAGTATTTCAAGGTATTTGGAAGCAAATGTTATATCAGATGGGATGAAGAAAATTTAGGGAAGTTTGATGCTAGAAGTGATGAAGGTATTTTTCTTGGATACTCTACTAAAAGCAGAGCTTATAGATGTTTCAATAAAAGACTGAGAAATATTGTAGAAAGCAAAAATGTCAAGGTTGATGAAGCAATGAAGAATTCAATTGAAATTGATGGATATGTATCTGATGAACTTGATTGCGTAAGGATTGAAGAAGTTGTGGAAGAACAGGAAAAGGATGAGCAAGAGAAGTAGAATGAAGAAGAAGAAGCTCCGGTGGTGTCCCCTAAGACACCTAAATATGTGCAGAAAAATCATTCAAATAGTCAGATCATTGGAGACAAAACAAAAGGAGTATTGACAAGAAGCAAAGCTGCTATTGGTGAGATAAATCTATGTTTACTTTTTGAGATTGAATTGAAGACTGTAGGTGAAGCATGTAAAGATGAACATTGGATGTAAGCTATGAAAGAAGAACTTATGCAGATTTAGAAGAATCAAACTTGGGAATTGATCCCTAGACTGGAAAACAAAAATATAATTGGATCAAAATGGGTATTTAAAAACAAGTTGAATGAGAATGGAGAAGTGGTCAGAAAAAAAAGCAAGGCTTGTGTGTAAGTGCTACTCACAAGTAGAAGGCATAGATTTTCAGGATAATTTTGCTCCGGTGGCAAGAATGGAAGCTATCAAAATGTTCTTAGTGTTTTCTGCTCATAAGGATTTCAAGGTCTATTAGATGGATGTTAAGTCTACATTTTTGAATGGTGAGCTAGAAGAAGAGGTCTACATGGAACAACTAGAAGGATTTCAATTTTCAGATCAACTGAATATGGTATATAGATTAAAGAAATATTTATACAAATTGAAGCAATCTCCTAGAGCTTGGTATACAAGGTTAGACATGTATTTGATTCAACAAGGTTTCGACAAAGGTATGAAAAATAGTAATATGTATTTTCAAATTGAAAATGACAAAATATTGGTTGTGGTCATATATGTTGATGACATTATCTTTGGAGTAAATGAAACTATGTGTAAGATGTTTGTGGAAGAAATGCAAAAATAATTTAAGATGTCAATGTTTGGTGAGATGAATTTCTTTCTTGGGCTACAAATTAATCAAACAAAGAAAGGGATTTTTATTTCACAGTCAAAGTATGTAATAGAGATGTTGAAGGAGTTTGGGATGGATGGTTCCAAACCGATATGCACTCCTATGGTGACTGGTTGCAAATTAAGTAAAGATGATGATTCACCTAAGGCTGATCAGAGAAAATATAGATCTATGATTGGTGGACTATTGTATTTGACTGCTACTAGACTAGATATTATGCATGCAATCTATCTCGTGGCTAGATTTCAAGAAGATCCTAAAGAAAAACATGTTGTTGTTAAGAGAATATTCAGATAATTGAATGGCACTCCAGATTATGGCTTATGGTATCCTAGGGATACTAAATTTACACTAAGTGCTTATATAGATGTAGATTGGGTTGGCTATGTAGATGATAGAAAAAGTACAAGTGGTGGAGCATTCTTTCTTGGTTGTGTAGATTGGTGGCTTGGTTGAGTAAAAATCAAGATTCAGTTTCTTTGTCTACTACTGAAGCTGAGTATATTGCTGCTGCATCTTGTTGTACACAAGTTTTATGGATGAAACAAACATTGAAAGATATCAAAATAATGTATGATGATCCTATTTCTATCTTCTGTGATAATACAAGTATAATTAACATTTCAAAGAATCTAGTGATGCACTCGAGGACAAAGCATATATCTATCAGGTATCAATTTTTGAGAGAGAAGGTTGTGGAGAATGAAATAAAACTTGAGTATGTACCTACAATGGATTAGATTATTGGCATATTTACGAAGGATCTTCCTAAAGATACTTTTGAGTATCTCTGGGAGAAGTTAGGGGTTATTTCCCCTCCTTTCTTGAACTAGATGCATATGGAGATGCATCAGTCCGATGGGTCTATGGATCTATCTTTCTTTTGCATTGATGCTTTTGTGGCTACCTCTCAGGAGGATTAGGTAGTGTCATGTGTTGTCAGTGAAATAGTATTCTATTCTTAATGTCAAAGGGGAAATCAATGTAAAATATCCTTTGCCTTTGCCATTGATGTCAAAGGGGGGGATGAGGATGATGTGAGATGAGGAATATGTGAAAAAAGAGTATCTACTAAGGGGGAGAAACAAAAAGCAAAATCATGAGAAGTGTGTTTAGAACTATTGTGTTATCTTTGATGGTTTTTCACATCATGTGTTGCCATCAATGACAAAGGGGGAGATTGTTGCAAGAATGAAGGTGTTGTCATTGATGTCAACTGGTTGCTATTGTCATTGATGTCATGGATGTACGTTATTGGTTGTAAATGTTGAGGATATTGAGAAAATTGTAATGAAGAAAGCTTGCAAGTGTTTAGTGGTTGCTCTGGGTTTTGCTTTGGGATTCACTTCTATGTTCATGTGGTTTAGATATGTTGATCTCTGGTTGTTGGAAGCTGCTATATCTAGTTTTTGTGTTTCTGGATCGTTGTACAGCGTGAGTTGTGTTCACTAGTTGTGAACTATATTTTTCAGGGTATCTCGCTAAGGTCTAGGGAGAAATGTAGTTGCTCCAGATTTCTTCCCAATTGAGTCTTATGACTTGCAGTTCTAGAGTTAAGCTATTATGATTGTATTGAAGATAATTTTGTTGTTTGGAAAGATTGGATCGTGTTAAGGGTTGTGTGTGCTTAATTTTTCTATTTGTTTTACACTGGTTTGGAAGACCTTGTGTTAAACACTACTTTCAAAGTTCATCAAGTGTGTGTTTGGGTCGCCCTCATTCTAATTCCACCCTAGAATGTTTTGGCACCAACCTAATTTGAATCTAAATTAGGTATGGCCGAATTTGGATATGTTTCAAAGTTGAAGATGGTATAAATACATGATGAGATATTGGTGAAAGGTGTACAAAGAGATAATACGAAGAAATAGGGCAAGATAGATGCGAAGTGCATGTGAAACAATGTGTAGGTGATGCAAGTTTGGTAGATCAGTGCAAAATCTAATTGTTGAGTTTTCTGAAGCAGTGAGCTGAAGGTGTACTCTATCATTCATGCATGTCTACAAGAGGTTTGAGTGAATTGTGGTGGAATCTCTATTGCATTGAGATTATCTTCTCTTTGTAACATGTCTCTTATATCTTCTTTGTATCTGTGTTCCAGTGAGCCCTTCAGGTGGTTAACCCTTGTTGGATAGTGAGTCCTGATTTAGATAGCAATTCCTATATTTTGGTAGTGAGCCTACTCTGGCAATGAGCCCTTCAGGTGGTTAACCCTTGTTGGATAGTGAGTCTTGATTCAGACAGCGATTCCTATATTTTGGTAGTGAGCCTACTCTGGCAGTGATCCTTTGTAATCAGTTTTGATATTCTTTATATTGTGATCTAATCCTCATTGTGGTTTTTCCCATATTGGGTTTTCCACGTAAATCTAGTGTTACTGTGTATGTGTGATGCTTTTCAATTTCTGTCTTTGCACTTAATGTTTAATCATTTTAGTAAAGGATTGGTGATTGATCTAATTTTTGGTGAAAGTTTTAAAGGTTAAATATTTTCACAACTGATTCACCCCCCCTCTCAGTTGTCTTGTTCAACATTTAAAAATACCAAAAAAAATTCAACCTTTTGAGGGAGTCACAAAAGTTGCTATGTTATGTTTTTTTGACAAAAACAACACCAATTTATGTGGCTCCCTCTTTTGAACCCCTTAATCTCTACCATTTTTTTTAAAAAAATAGTAGTTTAGAAAGTAGACTCGGAGCACTACATTCCTTGTTTTTGTTGCATCTAATTTTTTTGAGTGTAACTATCCTCAATTTCACATCCAAGGTCAGTATTTCTTTATTTTTTTTTAAAAAAAAGTGGCCACTTAAGACCCCTTTTTGGCCCCTCATCTTTTTGCACTTACCCAGAGAAATGCGGAGCTATCTCATTTCTCCCATAAAACCTTCTATATAGACACTATATAGACATATGCTCTATTGAACACAACTTCCACAAAAGAATGATCCAGAAAATGAAAATCTAGATATAAGACCTCTAAACACCTCTAATCATCATATCTAAACCGCACAAGCATATCTTCAACCATGAAGAAATGTGGAGCACAACACTAAACACACCTCTGTCACACTACACACTCTTTTATTCAAATTTTCTCAAAATCATTTGGAAACCAAGTGGGTCCAAGCTGCATTAGCAACACCAACACTACACTACAACACCTTCTCATCATGACTACAACATCTACAATACCAAAAATCTCCACACAACACATCCACACTTAGCACCAGTATTGACAACACTAATGACAACACCACCAATAACTCCAAAACTAGCAATCTCCAACAATATCCATAATGTTGACATCAAGGACCAACTGTTGACATCAGTGATAACACTTGCAACAGATTAGAGGTTGTGCAACATTTAGAGATGCACGTTCTATTATTGATTGGTGTAGTTATGCATTGTCATGTGGAGGGACACTTGATTTGAAAGTGTGTAGGTTCTTTTGGTTGGTTGATGAGGGCACAGTGGGGGAGAAATTGGAATGTCAAACAATAAAAGAATCTTCAAAGATGTATTCATTTTGTAGCTCAGATGCAGGTGCATGGACCATATGTTACGAGAGTTGGATTGTGTTTTTCAGAATTGTATTCAGTGTGATTGGGATCAATGTGAGTCAAGTGAGTGGGTAGGTACATAGATTCCATAGTATATAACCCCTTTATCTATATCGCAATCCTCTTTATAATATGAAATGAAAATTTCATTTGACTATGACCATCTTTTAGATCTTATATAGCCAAGATATGTCTGTAGTTTTTGCACCACAAAGGAATGAAGAGGGATTAAACTATTGGTTGGCACGATGTGTACAAGGAAAGAAGAAGTTAACATAGCTACAGGTTAATTTTTTGTTGCTAGAACTTGGTTGTGAATGTATATGATTCAAAAGAATGGCATACCTGCATTTTAAGACTACAAGAAACATAAAACTATTCTCATGTATGTGTACCTTGTTATAGCAATAAACGTTAAGTTATTGAGACATCATGCCAAACCAAGAACAAAGGAACTATGGACAGTTAGTAGTGTCGATCATGAAGCAATACTGGATATTCTAAAGGTAAGGAGCACTTTAGTAACAAATCTTTTTTTGTATGGGATAGGTATGATATTTTTCATCTTATTTAGATTCATGTTATTTCTATGGGTTGGATTAAAAGTACATTAACATCTTGCATAAAAATTAACTGGTATGTAAAAATTTAGGTGTTTTGGTGAATAAAGGTATATTTTCAAGCGATTCAGATCAAAACATCCATAGTAGTTCATGTAGATCAATATATTTTCAAGGTATATTTGATTTGAGAGAATGTTTAGTTCAAAATTTGTAGTTCATGTTGCTTATGCTCAACAATTTATCTCTATTTATATGCAGGTCTACTACACTCAAGTTTGGAGCCTGATGAGGTTACAATTACAATAAATCCACCATTTTTGAGTTTCTAATAGGTCTTGAAGATTGATTTTATTAACAATTCACTTGTTTATATGTGTAGGTTTTTTGGAGTACAAAGGTATATTTTTAAATGATTTAGATCAAAACATCCATGGTTGTGTTAAGAGTACAATGAGGTAATGATGGTAGCAATTCAAAAGTAGGTTATGCGTACCATTTCTAATGAGTATTCTCACATTCTCTCAATTGCTGAATTTTTGAAGGTATTACTATTTAACTTTCACGTGAAAGATCTCATTCAACTTATTTCATTCATGGAGGTTTACTATTGGCAAACATTGTTCATCTTCATTGCTTGGAGGTGATTTTATTTGCATACACTTGCTCTAATCTCTTATTTTTGTTAAGTTTATCCATTGTTTTTATTAGTGTTAACAACTTTGGTATTTTGGATTGTTCTCATTGTTTCATTGTTATTCTTATGTTGTATCTTGTTTAGCATAACTTAACTTATTTCATTTTTCTAAAAAGAATATTTTCAATGGAGTTTCCTATTCTTACTTTTAATTTTGTTTGATGATGACACCACCAAAATGTTGGCCCCTTTATTGGAATAAAATATGAATCCTCTCATAACTTCCAAAAATCTAACTCCTAAGTAGAGACTTCTAGTTATCATTTGATCCATGTGTAATTTTCTAAGATCCAAGGGAAAGTTGGAAATAATGCATTTTGATCTTTCTTGAAGGAGCATGATAATCATTGACAATTGAAAACTACTCACAACATAAAAGACTCTTTTCTCATGACCGTCCTTACACTTGAATATACATTCTTTATCATGATTTGGCACACTCAAATGAATTTAGCACTATTCTTTCCCATTTTTATATGCCTTTCATGCTTTTCACCTACCAAGACTCTATTGACTATCTAATGATTGTGGCATGCTTATTTAGAAAGATAATATGCCTAGGTATTGACTGCCCTATTTGTCTCCCCAAAAAGAGCACCCTAGAATGATCACAATGTGACTAAGGAAATGAAAAGATACCTTCCCTATTATTTACTTGCCTACCTCGGCATGCCTACGCTACCCATTTGTCAAAATTACTGAAAACTTAACAATTTTGCATTTTTTTCTCTTATGACACTTTCAAGACTACCCTGGATTAGTGCACTTCGAAATCACAGGGGGACTTGGGAAAAAAAAGGAGGCCTTTCATAGTTTTTACCTACCCACCTTGATGTGTTGGTATATTTGGTTTCGCTCCATGAAGCACAAAACAAAACAAAAAACACTTCTTTCCATTTTTTCATTGCTTTCCACTAACAAGTTTTGCAAGAATGCATTTGACACTAGAACACATAAACAATGTTGAGTTGACCAAAACTGAGAAAGGTTGGTTTGAAGGGATTCAATATCCACCTATGGGTTCAGACAAATCATTCCTACACACCGCGGGCTCCTAGAATGACTTCATCATAGTTTGACAATTTTTTGCTTTTAGGGCTCTTAAGAGATTACCCTGAAAAGAACACCCCAGAATGATCGGGTGACTTGGGAAATGAAAATAGACCTTCCCTAGTATTTACCTTCCTACCTTGACATTTCCACGCTACCCATTTGTCAAAATTACTAAAAAAAATATAATTTTTACAATTTTTGCTCTTAAGACTCTTAAGAGACTACCCCAAAAAGAGCACCCCAAAATGATCAAGTGAATTGATTAATGAAAAGAGACATTCCATAGTATTTACCTACCTACCTCGACGTGTCCATGCTACCCATTTGTCAAAAATATTGAAAATTTAACATTTTGCATTTTTTGCTCTTACGACACTTTTAAGACTACTTCAGATTAGTGCACTTCGGAATCACAAGGGGACTTGGGAAACAAAAGGATTCCTTACATATCATTTACCTACCCACCTTGATGCGTTGGTATACTTGGTTTTGCTCCATGATGCACAAAACAAAAAAATGCTTTCCATTTTTACACTACTTTCCACTGACAATTTTTGCAAAAATGCATTTGACACAATAACACATAAAAAATGTTGAGTTGACCCAAAATAAAAGAGTTTAGTTTGAAGGGATTCAATATCCACTTGTAGGTCCAAACAAAGCATTCCTACGTGCGACGAGCTCCCAAAACGACTTTGTCAAAGTTTGACAAATTTTTGGCTTTTGGGGCTCTTTAGAGACTACCCCAAAAAGAGCACTATAGAAAAATTGGGTGACCTAGGCAACAAAAAGAGACATTCCCTAGTATTTAACTGGCTACCTTGACATTCCCACACTTCCCATTTATCAAAATTACTAATTTTTTTATAATTTATGATTTTTTTTGCTCTTAAGGCTCTTTAGAGACTACCCCAGAAAGAGCACCCTAGAATAATCGAGTGACTTGGGAAATGAAAAGAGACCTTCCCTAGTATTTAAATTCCTACCTCAACGTGTCCACACTACCCATTTGTCAAAAATACTGAAAATTTAAAAATTGGCATTTTTTGCTCTTATACACTTTTAAGACTACCCTAGGGTAGTGCACTCTGAAATCACGGGGGACTTAGGAAAAAAAAGGATTCCTTTCATAGAATTTACCTTCTCACTTTGATGTGTTGGTATATTTTGTTTTGCTCCATGATGCACAAAACAAAAAAATGCTTCTTTCCATTTTTGCATTACTTTCCACTGACATTTTTTGCAAGAATGCATTTGACACGAGGACACAAAAATGATGTTGAGTTGACCCAAACTGAGAGAGGTTGGTTTGAAGGGATTTTATATCCACGTATAGGTCCATACCAAGCATTCTTACGTGCCATGAGCTCCCAAAACGACTTTGTCTAAGTTTGACAATTTTTTACTTTTAGGGCTCTTTAGAGACTACCCTAGAAAGAGCATCCCAGAATAATTGGGTGACTTGGGAAATGAAAAGAGACCTTCCCTAGTATTTACCTACCTACCTCGACATTTCCACACTATCCATTTTTCAAAATTACTAAAATTTTTACAATTTTTGTATTTTCCAATATTCATGTTTAATTTTAACAATTGTTGAGTCAAAAGTAGGTTCGAGTTTATGTTTCTTAACAATTCTTAAAAGATGTAGGTATTTTTGGTGGACAATACTATTGCATCAAGAAGCGATTCAAAACAAAATTTATAACATGTTGCTTCAACTTTGAGGACACATTCAATGTAATTCATAAGGAGGTATTTTCTTCATATACTTTTATCTCTTGATTTATAATCTTGCATCTGATTTCAAAGAATGATCAGTTGATTTTGTTGTTCATGTTATTTATAATACATAATTTTCTAATATTTATATGTAGGCATTTCTCAACACAAGCTTTGAGTAGGATGTGAGGTTTGGTGGCAATGTATCCAACATAGGAGTTCATGTTGCTTTCATTGTTCAATTACTTTTACTTAGTGTTTTTTCTATTTTTTAACAATTTTTGTAATATTGCAATGCAGAGGTCTTTGAGAGTAGCAATGATTTGAGATGTATGTTATGGAGCGAGGATATCAGGGGCACATATTAGTTGTATATCTAGGATAGCTTGATAGCAAGATGCATTGATGTATTTGTACATGAGGACATTGATAAAATTATATGGGCATTATTAGTTGTATTGATGATTATGATGGCTAAAAGATGATATAAGATGTATTTACACACGAGGACATGAAAAATATGATATATGAGCATTATTGGTTATATTGATGGTAGAATGTATGTAAAATATGATGATTATGAAAGCCATGTGTATGCTAAAAAATGTCACATGTATGTGTAATCATTATCAAGTGTGTCAAACATATGTAAATAATGATGATTATGATGAAAAAATGCATAGACTAAAAAATATTATGTGCATGCACCTATTTATGAATGTTCACGAATGTCGCGTGTATATATTTTCGCATCAAAATCACTCACACATTCTTACATTGTTTCATGTTGGCATTTACTTAATAGTCAAGAAATGGTGAAGATTTTGGACTTGTCTATGAATGAACTCTTTAATGTAATGTATGTGAACCTTAATGTGTGTGGTTCACTCATGATGGAATAGGTTCTAATAGATTAATGTAGCACTCTCATTGTTATAAAATATAATATATGGCCTACATAATTGGAAGAAAGAGAATGACACTTTGCATCTTATTCGGCCAACATATACCTAACTAGAAGCTACTGATAAATTATAACTAGAAGTGGAATTACAATCAAGTAAATCAATTGGCCCATCAAAATTAGTGTACCCAATCAAATAAATATCAACCCCTATTGCATAGAGAATCCCAAAACTATGAGTTCCTTGAGTAAAGTGGAGGAACTAATAGTTTTCCTTCTATAACTAGAGATCATGCCAATGACATATGAAATGCCAAGCTTGGAGTGAATCAAATAATTGAGGTTGTGAATAATATATGAATATATAGTACCATCAACGAATAGTGAATCTAACATCTGACCTAAATTTTGACTTTGGATAGAAAGGGAGTTAGAGTAGGTTTGCAATTGGCCATATGCAATTATGAGAGAAAATTAAGTGTATTTTTGGACTATACAAGGTAGATCTTGGATGTAAAGTTAGTCATAAAAAAAAGCTCAACAAAATCAAATTAGTCATCAAAAAATTATCATGTATAACAATTTCACTATCACAATTGAGGATGAAGAAGTCATTGTGTTCAACAAGTCATCAACATACAAAACTAGGAATATGAGAGACTCATCCTATTACAAGGTGTAAATTTTTAAATTATAATGACATCAAGTGAATTCAATTAAGAGAAATAAATATTCCATCTTGGCATGCCAACTCATGTTTATAGTGGTAGGGATATTATTGTGACCACAATCTTGATCCTTTTAATTGTAAAAAGAAAAAGAAAACATTTAGCTAATTAGCCCATCTCACACTTTGCTACCAAGCCAACTTTGCACAAATGTTCACAATTTACTGTTACATTTTTTTATAAAATGATGTATTTGTAGTCATTTTGATAATGGTAAGGCATTGAAAATTCTTGTAATTTATCCTTTCACATCTACACCTAGGAACAAAAGCATCCATGTTATGATTAATAACATTAGAAAAATAGTCATAAAATTTGGTGAAGTTTCCCAAGGAAACCAAATTTAACACTAACATAGATGGATTACCAATTGTAATTCATAAGTTCTATTAAAGTGCAATTTCATTTATCTATAACATGTTATTGATCATAAATTAAAACCATTCTAAACTGATTATACATTCCAATTTTAAGTTTCAAAGTAGAAAGACATGCACACAAGGAATAAATTATATTGAATATCAATTTTTATATATCAAATTGTAGAATAATTATGTATGTGCATATACAAATTTGGCATATATGCCAACTCAAAACAAGTTTTAAACAATATACATACCGAATAGCTATGTATCAATCCCTAAATGTATCAATCTCTAGCAAATCCTAATCTTATGTTGTATCATCAAAATTGAACCTCCTCAAAGTATTTGGTGGCTCTAAAGTTGTTTGCACAATAACAATTCAAACCAAAAATTAGATTAATTATGTCAATGATTGACAAGTTAGACTACTAAATAGAAACTTATATAATATAATTTAGAATTATCAAATTAACATCAAAATCACTATAGTGAACTATAATTTATCTAAAATAGAATTCTTGATTACTTCAATTCCTGCTCTTTTTTCTGCAAGAGGTTCTGCATATGATTGTCGTGTAGGATGATCAGGAGTCCTAACATATTGAAATGGTCCTGAATTCATCACATTGCTAAATCAGGTAGAGGACTATATAGCAGGTAAAATAAAATTGATACAAAATAATATCTAATTGTTGATAAATAATCATAAAATAAATATATATCTACTCCTATCTAAATGTACATATCTACAATATAAAATAAACACATACCTCTTGTGATGTTTGTTCTCTTGTTGTAGAAGGGCTCATGATGGATGAACCAACTAACATAGTTTCCTATATAAAAAATGACAAGAATGTAAGATTATAAATGCACATGTACATATAATCAAAATGTCGAGAATATAAAAAAAGCATATACCTATTGTGATACTTCTTCCAATGTGTCAAAAGCAGTCACCATGGATGTAAAAGGACCAGGTTGTTGCATAAAAAGAAAGGAATAAATAAGACTATCAATCTATGTACATGTATTTAATCATGATAGATTTGAAAAATTAATATCTAAATCACAATTTAAATGATATGCATATGCAATACAAAAATTGTAAACATGTATGTGCAATAAAGTATACCATATAGTTACTCTCTAGGCTAAATGAAATGGCCAAAATTGTACCCTCTTGGACCTACGAAATTTGATCCTTTGTCAACAACTGTTAAATCCAACATGTATAAATATACATCAGTACTAATATCTCTTATAAAACATTAATTTAAGATAAAATGCACTATGAAATTACTTTAAGTGTTACCGTTACATCCACATCATCTCTTGCACCTGATGACTCTCCTGGATATGCTTCGGCCTATGCTCTCTCATCTCCTACATCTGACATATGATGGATCTCATAGTCAAATGTGTCCATCGGAGCCTCATTAGGTTGTCTAATAGGACCCAAACATACCTAGTTGCACATAATGCAGTGATGGGGCACACTTGAATATGTGGAGAAGAGGAGGGTATACCAATAGCAGTTGATACAATAGGTGTATCACTATCATGCGGCTACATGAACTGTGAGCTTTGTGTGATCAAATGGCCAGTCAAAGCATGTACGACCAAGATACTTGGATGTGCTACATTTGCAATAATCTTTGGGTAAGGTATTAGAGGTGGGGGAGCAATAGGCGGAGGGGGAATAATTGGGGTTAAATTCGATGTGCCCTGAGTCTATCCTAAGGAATTTCTCTACCCACACATTGTAAATCTTGTATATCAAAGTAGTTGACATACTTACCCATGACAAATTCAACATATAGTTTTTTAAGAAAATATTGTGGGACATTAAGATTGTTGTTGGATGGTTTATCAAAAATTATCCACCAATGATCCCATAAATTATCTAGGATACTTCAATGTGTGCACCATTTAATCAAATATTTAGGCTTGCACACATCAACGGGTCGTCTAGTTTTAGAATTGATAAATTGTTGTGCTAATTGGGCTTTGGTAATGTCAAGTTCCCTCACTTGATCGTATGATAAGCCATTGGCATATCATTACCTCATGCCCTCTCACCACTCTAAAAAGGTAATATGTTGGTTAGTAAGAGTTTTAACATTGGAAATTATTGATTCTAAAGTGGCTTTTATTGCAAACAAGTGAGGGTGTCTATTGTATAACTGGAAAATGTTTCTCATTTCAGTTAAATTGCCATGAATTGAGTCATGGATAGAAGGCGGATTTTGTAAGGGAGAATTTGGTGGTGGTGGAGGAATTGGTTGGACAGGATTTTCATCTGAAACAGGATTGGGATTCTCAACCATTGGAAAACCTATTTGATGTTGAAAATTTTAAAAATTAACATTTTTTTTATTACAAACTAAAATGCATATTGAAAAACCTATTTTAAACTAAAATTCTTATAAATTAATGCTAAAATATTTTTTTTTTGAAGAAAAAACATTAAAAGTCAAATACCTATGATTGAAAATGGTTTGGAGGGTGAAATTTGAACTCGGATATCAGAGTGAACGGATATTTGTTAGCTTTTCTTTGCTTTGTTGTGTCACCCAACCAACAAACTGTGAAAATAAGTTTCGGTCCTTTTTTTTAATAATACAGCAAATGGATACTCGTTTCTTTTCATAGGTTTTTTTAAATGATGTTAGGTTTGGTCCCTTATAAACTATACCATGCACAATATAGTTTAAGTTCTATAAAATATAATATATAAACTATAATTTATAATTTATATAACATATAAACTAGAATTTATAATATATAATTTATTATATATAAACTAAAATATATATATATATATATATATATATTATAAATAATATAATATATTTTATATTAATGATATAATATAATATGTTGTATAATATATATTATACTATATTAATATTATTATAATATATATTATATATTAATATTTTTTTATATGATTTCTTTGGAAACTATTTGCTTCCCTCTAGTTCTTACCTTGGCAACATATACTTTTTACTTGATTGTAGTAAAAAGTCAAAGTGGAATTTTGCATTTTTGGGCAAATGAAAAAATGTTTTTTTGTCATATCGCCATTTTTTGGAACCCCGTGATCCACCCACCACATTAGCATGCATTTTGTTGAGGTGTCCAAAAAGGCCCAAAAAAATTTAGACCGATAGTTGTGCACTAAGTCATGTTTTATTAGTGTGCTCATGTAGCATCACATGATTTGTTGCTTTTTAGTTCTAAAGAATGCATTTCATTTAGTTATGGGTACTCATCATCAACACTAACAACTTTAAATTTATAACTATTTTAGTGCAATATTGTTAAAAATATTGAGCATTAAATCAACGAATTCTATAACAACTATTAGAATATACTCCACTATTGGATCCTTTCCCCTAAAGAAAGTAAAATTTGATTGTTTAGAACCTTCTATAATCTAAGTAGTTGCTTCATTATTTTACATTTATTTACATAAGATAGTAATTGTTTCAAGACAAAAAGGGAAAAAAATTCTCAAGACAAAAAAGGAGGCATCACACAGTACGGAGCATAACTATTAGGGATATGTAGCGCATATTATTTGGTCATATGCAATGGGATAAAGGTTGGCCAAGCTCGGGGAACATTACTTGTCACACTTACAATCGGAAAAGCATAGTGGATTATGTTATATGTTCAAAAAATCTTATGGCAAGGTTAATTGAGGTAGAGGTGAGGACTATCCTATAGAAATGAAATCAGATCACAATCCGATATATGTCAAAATCAGCATGCAACAAAACACTCAATATCAGGTTAGGCTGCAACCAAATAAAAAAAGGAGACTATTCATGGCACAATCCTCTTGACACATGAAAACCAAGATATTTTTCGAACAATACTTTAAAAATAGATACAAGAAATAGGAGATATAGAGATGGCCACTATAAACAAAAAAATAATAAGCAGGACAAATTGACTTCAAAATTCACAAGGCGCTCAGTTGGTGCAAAAAGTATAGACCTAAGAGAGGCAACAAAAATAGCTTTCTGGCAAATATGTGTTTTGATGAAGAGTGGGCAGATATGATATGCAGATTTTGTACTTTAGAGCTAGTGGAGACGGAATGGCATAACATCATGGAATGCCTGGCTTACATGGATATTCAGGTCAATTATATCGAGATATTAAATGTGGGCACCTTATGCAACCTGTTTGAAGTAGAGAAAATAACAAAAAGTGCTGATTACTTGATTAAAATACATAGCAAATATCTAAGATCCAAAAGGAAAGGGAGTTCTTTCTGAATTGGTAATTAATTTTATCCCAGACTGTTGTGATGTTCCATTCTGTAAGTGATCTGTAGATCCCATAGACTATTTGATCTCGGTGAAAATCTACTCTTTTCAACAAATACTTCTCCTTAATTGAGTACCACCAAGCTACATCGAAACATCTCACTCCATGGATCACTTTTACGACCTTCGGTGCACTTCTCCAGTCCGTGAATCTCTGATCAAACATAGCACAGGATTAGTGGGGTCCATCAATACTTACATGAGCTCACCTGTGATTTGACACTAGCAAACAAGCAAGGAAAACAATATACTTGCCTGTGAGAATTCGGACCCACAACAGGAGAATCTAAGACAGGAGGAAGGTAGGATAAAGTCATCAAGGATTCCAAATACGAGAGTACAACTGACAAGTAGACAGTCACGAGGGGAAAACTGTAGAGATTCTTTAACATCAATCTTAGAGCTTCCTAAGAACTCTCATTAGTCGATATCCTTCCATGGAATCATTGATTAAACCTCTCTCTCAGATGATCAAACTTAAATATGTTACCCATTGATCTGGTAGTCTGAATGTCTAATAGCCAGTCTGCCCATCAAACTCTATCATCACACGTCTGAGCATCCATTGGCTTAACCAATTATGTCATTTTGTGGTCAGACGATAAAAGCATCAACTTCAATTCCCCACTCATGATCACGGGTTCAGACATAGAAATACAATTGCTTACAAAAAAAAAAGCAATACTTTGATCAGACAGACAAGGGGACAGGATATATCTGACACAAGATTTCCGAAAGATCTCCTTACAAGTTCAGCCTTAACATCTATGCCGCATGTCAAATATTAATTTGAGCACCACGCACTCAGAACAAGGCTTCATTTCCTTAACCCTGATCTCCTCTCTAACAAATACACTGCAGAACTTTATCTACACATTACGATACTGTGTGGCTCAAAAGATAAGTCTTACTGCATTATTAAGACAAATCATAGCTTGAATTAAGGTAGAATACACCTATGTATATCTCTATGTTACTTGGAGGGTCTCCGAAGGAGATAATAGCACACAGGATTCATCTAAGGGTCATTATCCTTTTGATCTACTCATCTCTAACAGAAATAATTCAAGGTTTACTTTGTAAACTACAAATAAGAAATACAACTTAATCCATTCATTTAGCAAAGCCATGCATCCAAACTATGAGAGAAATCCATTTATTTCCACTACCTTAGTTACCTGCACGATCGCTCATGGGTAATAAAATTGTTTAATTGTTGTTGTTCTTGGTATAGTGTGCTAGTTAAGTTGTGATATTGTTGTTGTTGTCATCAAGATTCAAATTTTCATTGGGTTATTGTGATCGCAGGTTTTGTGTTCTTGTTGATCCATTGTGCTGAACCTTTATGTTGAATATTGTTGACATTCAAGCTGTTGACTTTGTGTTCCAAACCCTCATTGAACTAATATGCTTGCAGATTTGACACCCCTACTCAATTATTGTATAATATAAACCAATACAAATTTCATCCTACAAAATACATTAGAACTACTTCACTATTAGCTACCAATAACTACATATGGATTCTCAAAAAGCACATTCAATTGTTACCTTAAGATATATACCTTAAACTACATAATGCAAAGACTTAAAACTATTTCGAATAAACATTCATTTCTAAATATCATTTCAAGATAACACGTGCATAAGAATAAACAAAAACGCATAAATATGTTTCACATGTTAGGGTCTAAGCAAGGATAATTAAGGTTATGGATCATCAAATTAAGCATTGGATCACAAAATTTAAATTACAGTCCAAACTTTAGCAAATATTTTATAGTTATAGAACATTTTAAATTTCTCTTGTATCAAGACATTTATATATAAGTTAGTGTATCCTACTTAAACACTTATTCATATTTTACTAATATTTATAGGTTTATAGATTTTACATGGATAATTTATCCTATGCTACAAAGTGTTATTAATCACATTCATAATTATATATAGAAAACAGGGGAACATGATGAACATAATAAAATTCTTTGATAAAAAAGTAGTGACATAATTCAATATGTTCACCTTATTTGAATGTACACACAAATTTTATATTATTGAGTTGATTTTATTTGAGTCCTCTCTCATCTTCTATACAACCTAATCATCACTTGCTCACTCTTCTTTTACAATCAACTAAGCTCTATTTATTTAGAGGTAACGTAACTCAAAGGTACCTTAGTAATTCTAGAGACTACGAACAATAATGTTAAGATTGTATTTGAAAGATGGTATTGAAAGGGATATGAGAAAATTCTAACCCTTGTTCGATTTGACTCTCATTTATCTTAAATATATTCACTTTTCTTTTCTAGGGTAAAAGTACAAACTTGTGTCACACTTTATAAAGGAATCAGTACACCAAAAAAAAAATTGAACTTTGACCACATAAAAGTGGTCTTTATGTTTTGAATTTCAAAATGATGTAAACTAATAAAATGTAAGGCTCTTGATGATGTAATTTTTTCAATTTTTTAAAAATTGTTTTGATTTTTTTTTTTATCAATTTAAAAGCAGATTTTAGATTTTAGAATGCTGAAAACTTCAGAAAAAAAAAGTGACGTTTCATTGACGTCAAGAAATAAATAGAAAAACACTTCATTTTCTCTAATTTTTTTTCTTCAAATAGGTAACTTTAATATCTAGTGAAGGGGGAAAAAATGAAATTTTAATGTATATTTTTCTCGTAATAATGTTTTAAATTCAAACTTGCCAAAATTTGATAATTTTTATTTGACATCAACTATTGTCTATTTTTTTAATCATTTAAAAAAAAATATGTTTTACTATATTTTTTAAATTTCTAATCAACCTTTTTTTTAACTTTAACAACTTACTTGCATTGTTTTAAAATATTAAATACTTAGTTGAAGTCGAAAGTTTTAGAAAATTCTGAAAAAGGCCGAGTTGGCTGTCAAGTAGGATGTCAACTAGACTGTTTCGGCTGGAATGTTTTCGACCGAGCAAGTTTTGACCAAAACCTAATTGATTGGAAGCCTGTCGACTGAAATCTGTCTGGTCGAAAATATTCATATAATAGTTTTTTTTTTTTAAAGATTTTTTTTCATTTAGAAAATATAGAAAAGGACTTATTTCGATAAGAGAAGGGCTATTTTTTAAGGTGCATTGATCTTCAACTTGTAGTTGATTATGTCACTTTTTTCATGGGTGCATTTGAAGTTATTTTTCACTATTTTTTTATTTTCAATACTTGTTCAATGTCATGGTACACATGCATGGTTATAGCTTAGCATAGATTGTATGAATATGGTTGAGAACTACCTAGTTGTTAGGTTATGATGTACACATACATGGTTATATAACTTAGCATAGATTGTATGAATATGATGTAAGGATTAAGGTTTAGGATTTAATTTTAATATAGCATATTACAAAAATAATAATGTAAATACCAAGTATAGAATAGTGCGAGAATGGGAGCATGGACTAAAGTGATTCCCTTAGAAATAGAAGTAGATTTTCCCCATAGATAAGGCAAAGAATAGAGAAAGGAAATGCAAGGTTTATAACTTGAGAATTAAGAGTAAGAAGATAACATACATGGAGACATGTGAAGTTGAATCATATAAAGGAGTAGAAGATTAGTGTTAAAATGGGAACTTGTGATAGAGGAGCATATAGTAATAGGAAATTTATGAATTTAGTAAGAGGAATATAGGAACCATGGTTTATAACAAGGGGAAATGATAGTAGAAATGGACATAAAATTAAAAAACACAAAAGGCATGAGAACTAGACTAGTGGAAAAATAAGACAATATTAAATCATGGTATTATGCAAATAAAGAAACTAAAATAATGATTTAAATTAATGAATTCAAACAAGAGGGAAGATGGATATCATGTGAAATAGATTATTGGAAAGGAAGTAACATAGGAAATATAACAATTAAAATAGGTATATAAGATGCATCTAGAGAATTTTGATGAAGATTAAAAAAATAAAGGGAACACAACATTGGCATAATAAACATAAAAAAAATTGTGTCTATAGTAGTAAAATAAGAAAATTAGGATTGGCATAGTGTGAGTAGCATGAAGTGTTACCTAAGGCTATCTCCAACTAGCCTAATACTAATTAACAATCACAAGAGTTAGGACTAAAAACATGACATGAAACTCAAGAAAAAGAAGAGATAGACTGAAATTACAAACACAGGCTATGAACCTATAGCTCAATATAACCACTAGATCTAGAATTTGAACCTATCAAAGTGTAGTGTGGGTACAACATTACCGTGTATTAGGTAGTAATAAATAATGTATTGGTATGCATATGCTTTGTAAGCCATCCCATTAGTTAGTTAGAATAAAGTATTTATTTTAGATTCGTGAAATAGTAGTACTTAGCTTAGAAGGCTCTATATATTCCAACAGTTCCATGCAATTGGATTGTGTAATAACTCATCATATCTTAAATAACTACTAAGTCTTGAATTTGTATGACAAGACACCTTGCAAAATAAAAGGAGTAGGTAGTGTGCAATAATTATGCCATTTGTGTAACAACTAGGTAGGGAATGTGAAACTAATGTTTGATGCCTTGTTGTACCTTGCACGTGTCCTAAAACAAATAGAGCATAAGGGAATATCTTATGTAGTGGATGAATGGAATAAACAAAAAGCTTAAAAATCTTGTACATATTGAAACATGTAATGTTGCAACTCAATCCCTTGCATAGCCCAATAGAGAAATGGGCCTATCTATGATTGAGTCCTTTAAATATAAAAAATTAACCTTCAATTGATAGTTTTTCTTTGATCAAAGGTCAAGCTAATGCGATTTCATGTGGCTTTTCCATGACCTCGAATTAAAGAACCTTCAATTAAAGGTGGTCACTTTTTAAGACTTACAAAACTTAGATTTTGGAAATTTGTCACACAAGTGAGATATATCTTTATTCATCCACATAGATATAAGCATATAAGAATCTAGAACCATAGATAATTTGGAAAGAGACGACAAATGAGCTATATTGGATCTGAAATACCTAAAAATTATGAAGCATTAAACCATAAAGCAAGACAGTAGGGTGGTGCAATATTAGATGAGTTCACTAAACTTTCCCTAAGATTAGTTAAGATTAATTAAATAAGATGAATATGTACATAAGCACTTATTAACCTAATATTAAATCAATGATAGATATGGGCATGTGTACTCTAAAGTAATAAATGTTAAACTATAGAAATGCATGCACTAAATTAAGGTACTTATAATCTTTGTAGTTGAAGATGGAATGACCAAAATGAATGCTCTAAATCTATAATATTTGAAGATTAAGAAAAAATAGTGATAATTTACTATTTATCTTGGAATTAGATTTTTTGTTTACTCTTTAAAGGGACAATTTTAGGGATTAGGGACAAGTCCACAATTTTGGATCATTCTTTCACCTCCAAATATTGTACTATGAAATTTGCAAACATATGCTTCACTTCACCTAATTTTCCTTAACTTATTTTGTGCTTTTTAATATCTATCAAGAACTTATTTTATTTAAATGTTGTGAGGAAATGAATTCCAAGGTTAGTGTAGGTATGTATTGTGACATCATTTAAATGAATTTGAAAGATAAAATAAGAGTGCATTATAATTTATTTTTACCATAGGGTAAAGATGTGTACATTTGTGTGCAGGTGAATTCAAATTTGAACAATTTTTGATGGGGAGTAAGGACTAGATCAAGGAAGTATGACTGAAAAAGAAAGAAGAGAAAGTGAATGAAGGAACATCTACTCAAAAAAAACCTATGGAAATTATTGATGACCAAGGTGATGTATAGGTACAAGAAAAAAATCAAGGTAGTAATAGAATTTTTTCTATGGTATGGAAAATTTGATGGAGATGTATGAGGATTCTCTTTTCAATAATATTTCATCTGAAGATATGTTATTTGAAAGCACAATAAAATTACACTCTAAAAGAAAATGAGATAAATTTTTTGAAGAAAAATATCTAATTGGACGAGCACAATTATGTGCAAAGTTATTTAGGCGAAAAGAAATGACCCATGTTTTGGAGTTGTTAGGGGTTGACAATAGGAAAAAATCATTAAGTTCATTAAAACAAACAATTTTTGAAAATCTGCAAGAAGCATTGAAACATATTGAAAGAAAGATTCGAGCTACTGATTTAAGTGTTGCACGTAGAGCATTGATGACTGTAATTTATAGTAAGAAATTATCACATAGAAGACAAGTTCAATCCATTTCCGAATTACTATTTTTTTCGAGGAGAACTATTCAAAGATATATTGTAAAGATAAATAGATTAGATTAAAATATTGAGAATAATTGGGTAAATATTTGTAGGGTTCCCTGAAAAGATAGAATTTAAGAAGATGTAAAGGAATAGGTGATTGAATATTAGACCTACCATAGATCGTGTTTCTTCCAATAGAAGGGAAACTATACAAATAATAGGTGAAGATGATTAGGTATTAAAAAAATTGATCCAAAACATTTTATAGATACCACACAAAGTGAACTTTTTTTAAGCATTCAAGCAAGAATTTTCAAATGTGAAGATTTGTCAAAGGATGTTTGAGAGACTACGACCATCTTTTGTGCATATAATTAAAGTACATGATTGAAATCGTGTTGAATTTCATCTACACCTACAGTCATATAAAAAATTTATGGCAGTAATTAATCCAAATATAGTCATCCCTAGAAGCACAACACAATTTGTGAAGTCTCTTGTATGCAAAAAATCAGAAGATTCAAATGAATTCAATGTACAGTGTATAAAAGATATATGTAATAATTGTGGAAATTTAAAGAATCTTTTACAAGTTGACAATATTGATCATCCAATACAAGTTATTTGGAAGAGATTTGAATATGAGAAATACTCAACGAAGTTGGGAGTTGAGGCCAAAAAAATTGTTCTCAAAGAGAGTGGATTGTCTTACAATGAATTTATGAATAAATTTCACAATATCATATATCCACATAACCAACATTCTCATGGTGCAAGATGGCAACCTGAGCAATTTTGTGACTCAAAGAATTGCTTTCCACCAGGTTGTATTCTCTCTATTGTAGATTTCTCTAAGAATTGTACATTTAGTCCTCAAATTGAGATTCAAATTCAATATTATCACTCAAAGCAAGTTGTTGTACAAGTTTTCTATAGGCATGTCAAGTTACATGTAGATGGTGTATAAAGTATCAAAGATGAACAAATTATCATCAAAGAGGTTCACTTTTATATCAGTGATGATACGGGTCATGATAGAAGCTATGTAGCCCATTGTTTCATAATATTTTTTAAAGACCTAGGATGACGTGACATAAATGCTTCACAACACTGGATATGGTCCAATGGATGTGCTAGCAAGTGTTGGTTTTTTATTAAATTATATAATTATTTATTTATTTACATAACTTTAAGACTTGAATTGTTCAATTACTTATATGTTGTCTACACATATTATTATTTTTTACTAATTTGGTTTGAATGAAATTGTTTGTAACTTTATAGGACAATTTAAGTCTGCAAAATCTTTTAATTGGTTAAGCCAAAAACATGCTAGACGTGACACAATTTTTTTGTGGAATTTTTATGAGATTGGTGATGCAAAGGAAGGACATAGTTTAACAAAACTTAACTGTCTCAAAGCATTCCCTCAAGGACTTCATAGGTAGCAACAAAAGGGGCATCTTAGTACACCTTGTCATAATTGATGACTTGGTTTTTAAAGCATTCATATGAAGGAAAACACACCAATGCGAGGTGGGACAACACAAAATCATGGGAAAACACTATTACAATACCTTTCAACACATTAGGTAACTCCATGCATAAAGACACAATGACAACACCTTAACAATGCAACCAATCTTGAGACTTGCAATCTTGTATTGCTCAACCTAGGTGAGATGATTTCAATGAACTAAGGCAGACCATTAAGGAGTGTTCAAATCCTCAACATAGACTTGGAAACTTCCATCCAACATTCTAAACGTGATTCCACTAATTATTCAATGCCTAGACTCAAGGGCAGATCCTGTCATGCTTGGAAACCAACACAATTCTTATGACTGCATAACTAGATCTCTTGGGACAGTCACAATGTGACTTGTATAAACCTTCAAGAATGTTACAAAAACCATTTGTACAGGTCTATGAGACCTCTCACTGTACTCCCATAATGTTTCTAGTGCTAAACCAATAAGATTCGAGCCTCAAATTCATGAGTTATCTCTTCAATGTTTTCACATAGTTTGATACATGCACATATCAAACTAGTTGTCACTCTAAAGCACGTGCAAGCTTCTTCATGGGACCCTGCAAGCTTGAACCAAGATAAAATACATGCATGCAGACCTCTCCACCCATTTTGATGATTTTACAATGGTGGAGGGTCGAGTTACCACATTATTTTAGCTCACTGGTTACCCTAGGTAGGGTTTTACTAGTCTTCAGTAAAAATAAAATAATTTTCACTAAACTACACCAAAATTGATGAAATAAAAACCAAAATAAATTAGACTAACAGCTTGAAAAACTCCAATAGCTTTCAGACTATTACATGGTCCGTACAGGCAATACAAGAGAGTAGAACAGACCGGAACGTTGGGAAAACACAGAAATCAACTTGTTTTCATTCACCAAATTTCAAAAATCAATTTCACAAAACTTTATTCAACTTGGAAGGTGTCTTTTTCCCATTTACAATTGATCCCCATCATTAGGAATGGTTTCTTGCTTGCATGTTACCATTTCTTGTTTTTTTGACAACTTACCAAAAATTGCATGACAACTTTTGCACATTTGGCAACTTTTAGCAACATTACCAACTTTCTAACCAATGACCCTTAACACTTCAAAAATGGATCAACATGATCCCAAATAGCCATAAATGACTTTATTAAACACCAAAACACACCAATAGCCCAAAAACCAAAAATGACAAATACTTGCTTATGAGGTCCTAGTGACCCTACACCAATTAGGCATGGAAAAGGAGAGCATGATGGAGCAGGAGCATGTGTGAAGCATGCACTTCACCAACATGAACTTGCAAGTAACACCATATGGAATAGAAAAATTTAAATTCTACAACTTTAAATTCTTAAACCTCTTAACCATGAAAAATTTCACCAACATGAACTTGCAGGAAATGTCATACGGAATGCAAATGAAATTGTTGAATGGTGCAAAAATCATTTTGGTGCTCGCGACTCAATATACAACACACACTATTTTTGGGAAGTTAAAGGTGTAGACACCTAAATTTGGACACTTAATTTATCCAAATTTATCCCCTTTCGTCTAAGCATCCCCTTATTTGCATTAATTAAGTAATATCACTATTATTTAATTAATATCCTTAATTCTACCAAATCCCTAAGGTATTTAATTGATAAATAAATACCTTATCTCTTTAATCCTCCTTTTCATCAAATGAATTAAATAAATATGACATTTATTTAATTCCTCATATGTCACATCCTCCATCATTTTTATCTAATCTTAATCCATCTTCTAACCTCATCATTAGGGATGTGCACATGTCTAATCCTTGATTAGGATGTGTCACATCCTCTAAATTTTGCAAGTTGGCCTCTAATCTCTCTTAGCCACCTAACCCTCCTCTAATCCTTCATTAGCTAGCCTAATCAACCTCTCAAGAAATTTTTAATTCCTTTTATCCTTCCAATGAATATTAAATTCATTTTTCTCTTCCCCATGTGATCTTTGACTTGTCACATCAAGCCACATGTAAACTCTTCCCCTTCTCCCACTTGCCTCTAATATGTCATTAATTTGTCTAATCAGGTACTTTCACAACCTTAATCACTTAATTAGGTCAACCTAATCTCCATATCATTTATGGAATGTGTCCTAAGTCAACCTTATTAAAGGCTTTCCTCTCACCCACATGGGGACAAGGACCTCCTTTATGAGGAGATCTTGTCCAAATCCCAAGGTACTATGTAGTACCTCCATGTCATGTACTCTCCTTCCAACTCATTTACACATCATCTTTTTCAAGCCACTTCACATGTCACATGTCAAGATGTGAGGGCTTGTGAGTTATCAACTCACCATAGCCCTACATCTTGGCCTTGTTGGTTTAATCTCAACTGTCCATTTCTCTAGAGAATCCAAAATTCTCTATAAATACCCCCTCTTTTCTCTCATTTTGGGAGGAGATCATACAAGTGTTAGCCAAACTCTTGCAAATTTTTCATTTGAGCCACACTTAGTCAAATTTCTCATTTTCTTGCACTCACCATAGCATTTGCTTCTATTGTTATCCAACTTCAACCATCTTGCATCCTCATTATCCACCATCAAAGGAGCATTCAACATCAAATATCAAAGGGCCAACCAAAAGACAGTTTGACAAGGTGAAATTTTTTATTTTGCTTTGTTAAATTAAACGATTGTCCAATCTTGAGGTGTAGGGTGTTTATATTTGTTGTTTGCACTCTTTTGTTTTCTATTCATTTTCTAACGTATATTTTCACCCGATCACAAAAGGTACATAGTTGAATTTGTTATTTGAATTTCAAAGTGTGTACATGAATTGAATTTTCAAATAAATATATACACTTTTTAATTGGATGTTTGAAATTTACAAATATTGATTGATCAAATCCGTATAATTATCAAACAATTAATGGTATTAGAAGTCTGCATCAAATCATGACAACAAGACATAGCAAGCCTTTTGTAATTCAAGTGAGAGAAAAATCATGTTTTTATGTTGATTGCATTGAGACCAATGCAAATACTCTACAATGTGAGAATATTAGAAATGGGTATGTTTCATAATGGTAAATAAAACAATTAGTATCAATGCCTCCTTTTGAAGATAATGACATTGTCGATGTCTATGGTCCTCTATATTCAGTTGATTTCGAACGTGTATCTGATTTAGTTGTTATAGGTAGATTTTAAAATTTTAAATTAAATTTTAACTTAAAATTAATTTATAAATTCTACCTAAGTTGAGCATGTTTATCTAAATATTTAAATGGTTTTCAAATTAAAACTCTAATTTGATTGTGTATTTACATATGTTTACTACATGGTGTGTACAGGAGATATTTTTGTTGTTGCTGCAAATCCTAACAATGCGGAAGGTGTAGATTACTATCTACTAAGATGTACGTAACCAAAATGCAAATGGTGGAATCAATGACTGATGGTGATGGACAATAGTATCCCAATTGATCATTCGTTATTGAAGGCACATATTATCAACAAATAAAGATAGGTAACAATGGTATTATATTTATTGATTATATGTCAATACAAAAGGTTCTACATGTTGCAAGGTGTCGCCCTTGGTCTCCTCAGCGTGGGTCAGCGTGGCGCTCGAGCTTCATGACATGGCTTAACCGCATCCTATGGATCTTGGATCTTGTATAAATCCAACTGTTGTATTGAGCATTAACAAGTTGATCTTTTGGTGCAACAACAATCGCCTTTGCAACAATTGGTATTAGAGTCGAGGTCATAGGTTTGAACCCCTCACTTTGCTAGGGGGGATTGTTGCAAGGTGTCACCCTTGGTCTCCTAGGTGTGGGCTAGCTCAGTGCTTAGACTTCGTGACATGGCTTAACCGCCTCCTGTGGATCTTGGATCTTGTATAAATCCAATGGTTATATCGGGAATTAACAGGTCAATCTTTTGGTGCAACAGCAGTCGCCTTTGTAACACTACATTATAGTCACTTAGCTATAGCAACAAGAATAAATTTTGAAACTTTACCAAAAGGAGGACGTGGCAAAAAAAAGTGGAGGTTGTGTATTAAAGATCATGAAAATATTTTAGAATTAATTAAATATAGAGAGGATCTAGATTATATGTACCAAGAGCTTTAAGTTATTTATATATACTTATATATTTTAGATATGGCTGGATATATACATGTAACATTTGGACCTAATTTTGAAAATCTTTTTATTACATATTTGAATTCAAATAATTTTTTATTCCATGTGGTGATCTACATTTATATTTTTTGTTGGATTAGATGTATATTTTCAGGCTTGGTCAACTTTAGATATAGGTAGATATATATGTAGAATATTTTTACATGTATATAATTAGATAGACATTGAATGAATTAGTAGTACATGAAGCTTTCTTTTCTATGATCTTATTTGCTTATAAAGCTTTCTTACTTGGTGTCTTTAGTGGAGTCATCAAATCCCATTACAATGTTTTCTATAGAAATTTGTTTAGCACTAGCTAAACTTGGTAGAATGGTAGTAGATACAAATGTTTTTTGTAGTAGCTTTTTAAACTAGTAGATAAGAATCAACCTACAAGTAGGATTTACCTAAGATCATGTGTCAATCAAATCTATAATTATCATATAATTTGAAATAGGATAAGGTTATTTAAGTTTTCATATTCATGGTTTCCATAATGCAAAAGAGATCGAGAATATGCTATATGGTGAACTATCAATGATTATTTTCCCATAAGATCATGAAGCACCTAAGTTATAATTAAAAGAATCTGATGTCATTTTTATTAGATACATAATTAAAGATGTCATGTTTTAGAGAAAGTTCAACATAAAATGAATTGATAATGATATACTAATTTTAAGCCTTTTAATTTTTAATTGTATCATGAAATCAATTATAACTTATATAATGAAATAATCAATATTCATGCAATCACAAACACCACAAATGTGATATTTTAAGGAGTTTAAGATAAATATTTGTAGCTAAAAATATAAAACCACCATATTGAATGCACACGTATTTTACACTTAACTCTATATCAAAGCACATCCAAGATCTCACCATGTTATTCAACTTTAAAGGGAATGTACAACAAAGATGTACATCACCATTAAGGTTGGGAACCAATAGAAGTAAGCATGACCCTTTGATTGATTTAAAATTGAAAAACTATAACCTTCAATAGGATTTCCCGCACTAAAAATTTAATAGTTGAATTTATATAAATCATAATTTGGGCACCTACTTCACTAATTCAAAATCATAATTTGGGCAGGTCTTAACACCTATAATTTTATTAGAAAATGAAAAACTGATTCATTAATGAGTGACTTGGTTTCTACTAGTTTGAACTATTTTTTCCATGTGAATATCAAAACAAGAACCCTTAGAAGCCAAAATAGAATTATAAAATAGGAAATTTATATAGGTTGGAATCAATTTTGAATGTGAATTTACATGATATTGAATAATCATTTACAATCCATAGAAGTTAATAAAACTAAGATTTGAAATATTTAGGAAAGAAAAAGATGAATTTTCTATTAAGGTTTTTAGATAATAAATTTTGATTTGACATGTAATAGAGTTAGTATAGTTTTAAAGTTAAACAATCTACTACTATGAACAAATACAATCTAAATTTAATCAAAGCTTATTCTAAATTTACAAATTAAATTAATATGTACTCTAATTTTGATTTAACATATAAGAAAAACAAAATTTAATCTAAGGTACTTGCTAAATAAATGAGAACCAAAAGCTATGAGATCATAATAAGTACATGGTTGTGTAACTAAAGATGTAACCATAATAAATAAATTTAATTGAATTTAATTTAATTGGTTGATAATTCATTATAACTAGAGATCATTAATTTAAATAAATCATATTCAAACCATAACATGAAAAATCACAATATAAAATGTATATATAAGTATATAATGTGGTCCAAACCATAATAAGAAACATAACACATGGCACACCATAACAAGAAATGTATATATATAAGTGTACATATAACATGTGACAAACCATAATGTAAAATGCATATAATGTGACAAATCATAATAAGAGTGAACCATAATGTCTAAAGATATATAACACATGTGCGTGCATGTAAAACAACTCAAAGAGGAGGATGTCTAATATGACTACTATGGATAGATGAATCTGATCCCTATCTTGATCCATGTCTTGATCCCTGCCTTGATCCAGGCTGTCTCGATCCTTGTCCTGATCCCTGTCTCGATCCCTATCATGATCCCTATCTAATACTTACAATGTACAAGTTCAATGTGTGAATGTATCAAGTAATTTAAATATTATTTGTGTACCTCAAATGTATAATGCATAGGATCGCCAACATGCTCCAAATCTCCAAAGCCTAGAAAATCACCATACTACTAGATATTTCCAAATACATGATTTCAATCAAGAGTTAGAACTACTTTAAAATTAATTTTATTTAATATACATATGAATTTTTTGAACATAATTTATATATAAATTATTCAAGTACATGTGTTGCATCCCGGAGGGCTCTACCAATCCCACAAATATTACAAGAATGCAAGGACATCTTGGGGGCATTTGTACATGGTACAGTATTAGTTCCAAAAAGAAGTGTGCTATATGTACTAGGAACAAGATCAGTTGCAGTAACCTCAACCTTATCTAGAACATGTTGAGAGCCTGGACAATCTACATGATTAGTTAGAACATGTTGCGTAGGGTAACCTGTAGGATGGTGTGGAATATCCTGGTACCCTCCTGTACCATGTGAAGCTACCTCCCCTCGGCTCATCTGTGTAGCAAGATATCGACATCTAATATGGGCTTCTATACCATCCAGAGGATCCCATGCTCCTCACTAATGAACCGATGTAATGCTAGTAAATCAATAATAGAGACTACACACACAGTTGTGTCACTCATATGTGCCACATCTAATGGTGATGGTAGATTGGTATGAATAAATAGATCATAAGTATTAGATGTAGCCTCAGTGGGAGGAAGGCTAATATGTGGTCATAATAAGTATCTACCAACACAATCAGATGGCATACGATCGATCTGTGTAATAATGGTGGCAATACCATCAAAAATATTAGATTTGGTAGGCCCTACTACTACTAGTTCCAAACATTTTGGAAGAACCAAAAGGTTTGGACCAACTAATGCCCTCTTGTTGATGGGTGGTAGCAAATTTGGACGTCTATATTAAAGTTTTTCAGAAAACTTGCCTCTGCCCTATCCAACATGTTGAGAAAAAGATGTGTAGTCCACATCTAGCTGTAAATGAAACTTCACATATAATTATTTACAAAAATAAAGTGGAAACTCATCATTATGAGGCCATCTATGATGAGTTTCCAACCATCTAGGATATATAAATGGAGCAACAAGCTCATCTATTCACCTAGTAACTGTATATCCTCTAATTCTATCTTTTCCCTTATAAAAAGGGAACATGTTATGCACATTATCTAATGAAACTATCCTATTAATAGATGTAAATTTCTCAGTGCCAGTAACACTCCTGGCAAGAGACAAATAAAAGTACTCAGTGCTAATGTCATCATAAGGATTGAATGATTGAATCACATCAATCATACGTGTAATCTAATCTCTAATGGTAACTAATATGTCTCTATTGGACATATTAGGGGAGTTATGAATAGTTTGCTCTAAACATCTCAAAGCATTTTCTAATCTCCTAACGTTGTCCTCATAAAAATTAGACCTAGTCTGAGCATGCTCCTCAGATTGAGGAGAATGATGAGAACCCTGATTATTAGCCATATGTATATAAATAAAGAGATTTGCATATAATTAAAAAAAAAAAAAATTAATTACAAATTTATCTTTTCAAAACTAAAACATTTTTAATATACAAGTTGAACTTTAAAACCATAAATAGTTTAATCTTGCACAATTTAAATTTATTTACATGAACAATCATGTCATGCGTGCAAAAATTCAAGATTCATTCACATGAAATTATTCAATAATATAAGGAAGATATGGATATTCTTATAAGGAACACATTACATGACATCTATTCAATTATAAGGAAGACATTAAACTAGTTTTATACATCTAATGAGATAGAAAGTTATCTCTCTAACAAATTTGTAATAATGAAACAATTAATAAAATATGACAAGTTGTATCAATTCCATGAGGCATGTCTAAAATGAAAATGAGATTTTATCTATTTAAAATGCAATCTCATAGAGCATTGTAAAATTGCAAGATATTAATTTGTAAATATCTTAGCATTTCTTCTACATGCATCTCTCTAGTCATGACACAATATTGGAAAAATAACTCATAGTATTATAAGATGGATGGGATGAGAAGAAATTAAGAGTGCAAAGACAAGGGAAAGAAATTGCAAATTTTAATGATTAGAAATATTATGTTTTGGTCATTGTAACTTGGGTTTGATTTATGGACCACTGGTATTTGCTTGGCAGTCTTCTACATGATAGCATATGATTGAGCACCTTATCATATATATTTCTTTAGATCTTGTGAATTAGTTTATGCCTCTACTTATGTCATTAGGTCTGATATAAATATGCTTTATATCCTTACAAGTATTCATGGAGTTAGAGCAATCAGATGTTTCAAATTTGATTGTGGTGTATGATAGAGCAATGTAGATCCAAGAATGAGAAGACTATAGAGAGGGAGTGATACAAGCTAGATTTAGTGATCTTTGTGTTTTTTCAAAATTTCTATATTTTTTATGCATAGTATTTATAATACCTCAAGATGAATTATATATGTAGAACATATTCAAAATTGTATTTGAATTAAAAAAAAAAACTTGTATAATAATTTCAAATGGCTCGATCAAAGAAAGCTTGTATTGTTTTCTTCGATGAAGTGGATACCATAGTTGGGGCTCGCTTTGATGATGGTTTAGGTGGTGATAATGAAGTACAATGTACTATGCTTGAAATAGTGAATCAACTAGATGATTTTGATGCGTGAGGAAATATTAAAGTTATGATGGCAAATAGCAGGCCTGATTGACCCCCTAATAGGCCTAATTTATAACAATATGTTTGATGTATTTGTATTGGTATAGTCATGGGCTGAAAATTTTGAGTTTCTTAGGTTCCAAGTGTGTTGTATTTCTTTTTAAAGTTCCTCTAGGAAAGCATGGTTCGTTCTCTTATCTGTGTATAAAGTTTTCATATGGGTATTTAGAATACCCATTACAGGAAGCCCAGAACGATGGTTGTATGTCATTATAGTTTGAAATTAGAGCATTTGGAGCTACACAGGGTTACAAATAACCCAAGTAGCCTTTAAGAGTAGAGCAACATCCAGGTGAGTCTGATATTTAACCACATTAATATTGGGCCACTAATCATTATTTGATCTTTGTAAAATATGTAACACCATCTTATATTAATGTAGTCAAGATTTGTAGTTTTGGAAAATTTGTCAACTATGTTACTTTTTGTCATTTGGTTCTTCTGGAGTTTTCATATTGGTATGTTTACCATGAGTTTTTATTATTCCATTTCTTTGAGAAAGTGATATAATTTGTGTCATGAACTTAATTCCATATAAATATAGTCAAGTTTTATAGTTTTGGCATATCTGACAGCTATGTTACTTTTTGTCATTTGGTTCTTTTGGAGTTTTCACATTGGTATGTTTTTGAGCTTTTGAAGCATCATGAGTTTTTATTATTCCAATTCTTTGAGAAAGTTATATGCATTTCCATTTACACTCTTAAGGGCATAATTGATTTGGAACTATTTGATCCTGATTTAAATCAATGGTTGGCAAGCATAAATCTTGGGCTATCAAATCTCAAACTGTACATAATTATATTTATTGCAAAGCTATGTTGAAGACAATAATAGTATCTTTCTTAGGATTAGCTCTAATCTATTAATTCATTGCCACACATCTGCATATCCAGGTCAGTCCTACTAATTTAGAGGTAATAAGTTTCATGCAAAAATTTGATTGGCCTATTCAGCCAAGAGGTTCTAGTAAACCATAAACATTCAAGTTGTAGTTGATCTTGATGGTGCTTCTAAAATAAAGGACATGGAAAACTATGAAGAACAACAAAGCAGACACATACATCAAATATTCAAATGGGTGATGATGTACCTTATTTGTAGCTTACATTATGTTTAAAATTGTTTGAGTTAGGCTTACTCATTGATCAACTTCTTATTATCTAATATATTGAAGTTTTTTTACTAAGTTGCTTTGACACAAGTGGACAAGACTATTACTACTTACAATAGGTTCATCGATGAGAAACATGATTCTACAAAAACTAATTTGTATATTATATATGATCTTCCACAACAACTATTTTATGTTTTGTTTTCTAATAGCTAAATAATTTTATCTTTTATGTCAATTTTGAAGGCAGAACACTCACACTTCATCTTGAAGTTGGAAAGTTAGATAAAATTATTGCATTAATTGTAATACTGCAATAATCTAATGTGCATTTTGAGCTTGTTGAGAAACATTCAAATTTGATCTCCTTATTGAAATTTACTAATGTATTGCATTTCAGTCATAATAAAGAGATAATAAACATGAATACTTAAGTGTACCATTTAGCACTAACTTAACACAGTAGTATTTCTCGTAGAAAACAATAAAAAAAATTTCTGTAAAGATTGAGATTCCTAGCTCCCCATACTATTCCTACTATTGACCATAATCCCAAGCATGCTTCTGCATTTTTTAGCTCTCTATGCATAGAGCCTTAGTAAATATATCCAAAGCAATAAACTAGTTTAATATCTCTAGTGTTTAACTTATCTTAAATTAATCACTTAGGTACATCTTCACAATACACTGAGTTCTTTGCAAATATGGTGAATTCTCATCAAACTCGTGAGTAAGTCTACAAGACAAGTAACTTGTAAATGACTTGTGAGTCAAGCACTGTAGAAACTCCTAAGAATGCAATTTAATTTAGAATGGAAGTGTCTTGGTCTAATTTTTTATGTCATTGCAACCTAACTGAACCTTCCATGTAAGTTCTATTTTATGATTTTAAGAGCTAGAGCCAAAAAAGTTAAAGCTAGAGTCAAAAAAGTTAGATTTGGAATGAGAAATGTGCACACTTTGTTGTTTATTCCATAAAATAATGCAAAATGCATTTCTCCTAAAACCAAATGATGTAAACCCATATCCATCTTTTCCACATACACATCAAGATTAACATTAGTTTATGAATAAAGAATTACGCTCTTAATTATTACTGCTATGATAATAGGTATCCTTCCATTGGTCCATCTCTTGGAAATCCTAAAAAATGTTGTATATAGTTGATGACAATAATCTTATATAGGAGAAAAAAAATCAAGAAAAAATATGACATGATCTGCAAATGGGCATTCAAATATCTCCACAATATTACTTCAGCACAAAAGTAAAACTTGAAAGAAGGGACAAGAAAGCATTGAGCAAACTGCAATTGCTTCTACAATATTATATAACTATTACATAAAATTGTTACACCCCGTGTGTTATTACCTATTTACTATTACCTTGTTTGGTAAAATTGTTTTAAATATATGTGAATGTGTTTTGTATGTGAATCTTGATGGGAATATGATGAATGAATGTTTGATTCAATTTAATACTTTATAATTATTTTGTATATGAAATATATGTGATGCATATGAATGTATTGCTTTCGACTAACTATTGTTATGATGTACTAAGTTGAATGCAGGAACAGGTCCAAACCTCTGAAAGAGAGGGGAAGCATCACTCAGGAGAAGAACTTGTTTCAGTAACCTTTAATTCTGCCTAACTAAGCATTCACACACTCACATCCTAGTTAGTCTTAGTTAAGTCAAGTCAGTTCGAGTAAATGGTAAGTGATCTTTAGTCTTGGTTGTGAATGTTTATATTGGTTTGCAATCTTGTTTATGAATGTTTGGATTGTGGAATGTGATTAAGTCTTGACGTCGAGTGAAATTCCTTGTTTGTTTATTTTTGAATCAATGAGGTGTATATATTATATGTATATATGTGTGTGTCTATGATAAACTCATACATGTGAGTGAATACGTACATGAGTATACGTAGGTAGACGTATCTACGCATGCTCATGGATGAATTACCCATATGCATGGGAATACCAATTATATGTATATATATGTATATATTTTGATATATACATATATATGTGTGTGCGTGTATATATATATGGATATATATATATATATATAATATATATATATGATAGTTATTTGATATATATTCAATTGCATTATACAACGCTAAATTTGATAGTAATGAAGCACTTAAAATGCAGCTTATGTGCATATAGTGTTGCCTTGTATAAATGTGTTGCATGGTGTTTAAACCAGCGCATGAAACAAAGTGTCGATCAAGTCAACAGGCTACGCATGTTTATTGGATTTAAGTGAACCATTGGCAAAGGAAATGTAAACAGTTTAAACGTTGGAAGAAGTCAGCACTAGTGCTATCTATAAGGGCACCAAAACATGAAATGTGGTACCAATACCTATAGCGTTTTGGAAGCAAAATGGAGTCTTAAACCTGTAGATGAGTATGAACTCAATCAATGATAAGTTGGAAACATTATAGAGGGGTAGTCGACTTTTAAACCAAGTAGGAAACCTGCTTAATAGCTTGTTGTTCATTTGACTCAGTAAAAGAGTCTTGTTGTCTCTTGAAATAAGTGACTCGGCCATTTGAAAGATGAGGACTATTATGTGTTGCAAATCTGTAAGTTATTTTGATGAGTCATTGTATGGGGATAGAAATGTGGTAGAAGTGTTAGCTTATTTGTAGCTTTTGGTTGCTCAAATTTTAGTATAAATAGAGGTGCTTATTCTACCATTTGCTACACTTTTCAATCTGATTATTTCATTGTTATTATGTTGCATTTTTTGTGCAAAGTGAGGTGGAGAGCTTGAGATTTAGTGAGTTTTTTTCTATTTTGCATTAGTGTTGTTGAGAGATTTGGTAAGAGGCTAGAAGTGGAAATTTTATTATTCTTAGAGGAAGTTGCAAGCGAGCTTGAGCTATTAAGCTAGGAGGGAAGAATTATTAGTTGGATATTTTATATAGGAATGTTGATTTCTACTCCTTTGTTATTATGTTGGAAAGATTGTTTATTCATGTTGCCTTGTTTGGTAAGAATTTATTTTATGTGTTTTATGATGCTTCAATATGCTTGCATGGTTCTTGATTGTTTCTTGTATTGGTGAAACCTTTCTTTTTGGTTTATACTTATATAGATATTTATACTATATTAGATTTTATACAAATGTAATATATTTGTACTATACATAGATTGTTAGTACTATACATAGTATGTCAATACTCTAAGTGCATAGCATAAGATAGAGTTTCTTTGAGATACTTAGTAGCAATGTCATTTAAATATGAGTTAATGGGAAGGTTATTCATGGGTTAGGATAATCCACTGGAAAGAGGATATCCTTCAAATAGAATACTAATGGTCATAAACAAAATGAGCAATTATTGTGGTAAAATAGATGATCCTCACTCAAAGTATTGGGTGATGAATCTTTGGCCAAGGTAGTGTAAGTAGCCACTATTTACACTATCAGTTCACTGTGATCTAATTTACATTCTAGGTTGGGTATATCATACATGTAGTTGTAGACACATTATGGAAGCTCTAGATATATAAGACACATCACTATGCTTAGGAAAGTCTATATGAAGGATGAGGTTACCAAACCAATCTCTTTGTTAAAGGGAGGGTCATCTTACCAAGTTTAGTAGATGTGCAGGGGACTATACTAAGTCCATGGTTGGCTGAAAAGTGCTTGAGTGATGCTTCTCTGTTAAACAGGAGCATAACAACTGAGAGGGGGGGTGAATTAGTTGTCACACAAATTCAAACTTAAAACTTTATCACTTATCAAATCTTCAACCACACTATTATGTTATTAAATATGAGCATGAAACACAAACAACGGAAAGTAAACCAACACAATGAACACCAAATTTTTACGTGGAAAACCCAATAAGGGAAAAACCACGGTGATGGTTAACTCACAATATAAAGATTATAGACTAAATACAAAGGCTCACTACCAAGGGCTCACTGTCCAAAAGAGGACTCACTATCCAAATACAAAGGCTCATTTCCTACAAAGGACTCACTGTCCAACAGGGAGGCTCACTACCTACAGATACAAAAGAGAACAAAAGATCCACCACAACAATTAAAGCACATTCGCAAGATTACAGAAACCTTCAATTCACTGCCTTTAGTACACTGAAAAACTTCTACTACAACTCACTCACACACACTTCTACTCTTATGATTTGTGGCACACTTTCGTCACTTTGCATCACATTGTCATACAATTCTTCACAACTTGCCTTCCTTTTATACCGTTCTCAACCTTAGAAACATTTACCAAGGTTGGCCACAATACATCATTTCATAAATTCAAATTCAAGTCGGCAACTCTAAATTCTCGTGGTGGAAAGGAATAAGAGTGGACCAATAAAAACATAAAACTAATATTCTTGAATCTTCTACATGCTTCCTCAATTTAAATTTTATTCTTCGAATGAAGTGTAGACACTAGGTCAGCTAAACCTAATGAAAACACAAATTATCAATGATGCACACGCTTCCCAACAAGAAGATGACATGCAGACGTCACAACACGCTTCATTATGCACGAGAATACATCTCAAAATCTTCCAGATACATCCGCGGAAAAAACAACAGGCTTCAAGCACTGAACTCCTTTCACCGGTCAATTTGGGTTGTGCAGACACACACAAGAATACTAAAACATGATTTTCGGATCACCAAACTCCAAAAATCTTCACCAGAGCATAGGAAAGACCTTCACAAGACATCTACCAGATCCGCACGATCTGAAACAAAACAGTGGAGAACTATAGAGCAAAAATATTTATCCCAGTCCACATAACATAGACACTGCCAGTAGAACACATATACCAATGGACACAACTTTCACGTACCATCTCACTAGAAATTGAAACTCAGACTATATCACCATCAACATTCCTTCAGATCCACAAAGGCATAGGATCAACTCGGGAGAAATGTGGAGCACGTACTGAAGCACACACTCAACACTTTGACTTCTCTTCTTTATTAATTTTCTCAAAAGCACTTGGAAACTCATCAAACCAACATATCTGCAACACCATAAAGATAGCTCCACATCTCAATAGCATCTCAACCATACATGTACAATCTGCAACATACTAAATAGTGTTGACATCAATGACAACACCACTAGACAAGCTCATAATTGCAACAATCTCCCCCTTTGTCATTGATGGCAACACATAACCTTTTCTCCCCCTTTACATCAATTGCAAAGAACAACTGCTCTGATTACTCCCCCTTAGGAGTACACTCATACTGCAACAATGAAAATATTTTCTACTCCCCCTGCAGAGTAGACCCATCAATCAGTCTAGGTGAATGAAGAATCTGTGAATTCACTAGACTAAATGCACCTTCATGTGCACCTAGTTAGGAGGGCCAATGACCCTCAACCTCTCCCTAAGATGCTCGAAAATATCCTTCGTAAGAGCCTTAGTAAATATGTCTGCAATTTGTTCCTTTGTAGTTACATACTCCAATCTGACCTTATTCTCCAACACTTTCTCTCTCATAAAATGATACTTGATAGATATTTTCTTCATTCTTGAATGCATAACCGGATTCTTCAAAATGTTTATTGCACTTGTATTATCATAGAAAATAGGAATAGGTTCATCACATATCACACCAATGTCTTTCAAAGTTTGTTTCATCCACAAACCTTGTGTACAACAAGATGTTGCAACAATATATTCAGCCTCTATAGTGGATAAAGAAACTGACTCTTTCTTTTTACTTAGCCATGAAACTAGTCTTCCGCCAAGAAAGAAAGCACCGCCACTGGTACTCTTTCAGTCATCTACACATCCAGCCGAATCAACATCTATATAAGCACTCAAGGTGAAATCATTACTCTTAGGGCACCATAGTCTATAATCCAGTGTGCCTTTAAGATATCTAAATATTCTTTTAACAGCCATAAGATGTGCTTCTCTAGGATTTGCTTGGAATCTAGCAACTAAACACACTACATGCATATATCTGGTTTGGGAGTAGTGAGATACAGAAATCCGCCAATCATGGATTTGTATTTGCTTTGATCAGTCTTAGCAAATTCATCATCCTTGCTCAGTTTACATCTGGTTACCATAGGAGTACAAACCGGTTTAGAATCCTTCATCCCAAACCTTTTCAACAACTCTTTTACATACTTAGATTGTGAAATAAATATCCCTTTGTCAGTTTGATTCACTTGTAGACCAAGAAATAAAATCAATTTACCAATCATAGACATCTCAAATTCTTTCTGCATTTCTTCAGCAAACTTTTTACACATGGCTTCATTTCCTCCAAAAATGATGTCATCAACATAAACTACTACAATCAACATCTTATTACCTTGCACTTTGAAGTAGAGATTGTTGTCAGCAGAACCTTTGTTGAATTCTTGCTTCGTCAAATATTTGTCCATTCTTGCATACGAAGCTCTACGAGCTTACTTCAATCCATACAATGCCTCCTTCAATTTACAAACCATGTCCGGCTTTTCAAACAACTGAAACCCTTCGGGTTGCTCCATGTATACTTCTTCCTCCAACTCACCATTCAGAAAGGCTGACTTAACATCCATCTGATATACTTTGAATTCCTTGTGTGCAAAAAATGCCAAAAACATTCTAATAGCTTCCATTCTGGCCACAAGAGCAAATGTTTCCTCAAAATCTATTCCTTCAACTTGTGAATATCCTTTGCATACCAATCTTTCCTTATTCCTCACTACTTCTCCATTTTCATTTAGCTTATTTCTGAATACCCATTTCGAACCAATCACATTCTTGTTCACAGGTCTAGGGACTAGTTCCCATGTCTGATTCTTTTCTATCTCCTGCAATTCCTCTTTCATAGCTCTCATCCAACTTTCATCTTCACATGCTTCCTTTACAAATTTCGGTTCTATTTTAGAAAGTAAACAGAAATTTCTCGCAGCTGCAACTCTGCTTCTTGTCTTTACACCTTCACTCTTGTCTCCAATTATATGATCTTCCAGATGATTCTTCTATACATATTTAGGAGTCCTAGCAATAGGTTCTAGTTCATTTTATTCTTCTTCTTCTACTTGTTCTTCTTATTTTTCTTCTTCTTTTTCCTTCTCCTTATTTTCTTCAGGTATATGTTTGCAGATAGGATCATCAGGTTCAACTTCACTTATCTCAATAGATTTGTGTATGTCTTCATCAACTTTCACATTAGCACTTTCAATAATCTTCCTTAATCTTTTGTTAAAGCATATGTATGCCTTGCTAGTGGTAGAGTATCCAAGAAATATTCCTTCATCACATCTAGCATCAAACTTTCCAAGATTTTCATCATCTCTTTTAATATAGCATATGCTTCCAAATACCTTGAAATATTTCACAGTAGGAATCTTACTAGTCCATAACTCAAAAGGTTTCTTTTTGTTATTGTGTTTAATCTGAACTCTATTAAGAACATAAACAGCAGTATGTATCGCTTCTCTCCAATATACATCTGGTACATTAGATTCTTTCATCAAAGTTCTAGCAGCTTCCTGTACTGTCCTATTTTTCCTTTCAACTACTCCATTCTACTGAGGGGTTCTCAGAGCAGAAAACTATCTTTTTATGCCATGCATCTCACATAATGCATTAAATTCACCAAAAGTGAATTCACCACCTCTATCTGATCTTAAACATTTGATTTTTAGATTTACTTCATTCTCCACTCTTGCTTTGAATGCCTTAAACCTATCCAAGGCCTGATTCTTTTCTCTGAGAAAAGCAACCCATGTCATTCGAGTGTAATCATCAATAAGCAACATGAAATATCTATCACCATTCAGGATCCCGTTCTTAGTCGGACCACATAGATCAGTATGTACCAACTCCAACATACCAATAGTAGAATATTCCTTTCCTTTAAAGCTACATCTTGTCTGCTTTCCCAGTTGACAACTTCTGCAGATAGCATTAGCAGGTCTTGAGATTCTAGGCAGTCCTCATACTATTTCCTTTTTATTGATCTTGACCAAGTTATCAAAGTTCACATGTCCCATTCTTCGGTGCCATAACCAACTTTCATTGATCTGAGATACAAGGCAATGACCATCAACTCCTTTCAACTGATAGATGTTTCCATGATTTCTTCTTCCAATAGCAATCATATCTCCATTTCCAGATCCTTTTCTGATTTCACAGGTATTGTTCTGAAACACAAGCTTAAATCCATTGCTACACATTTGACAAGCACTCAAAAGATTGTCGCAAACCCTTCACATAATATACATCATCAGTACTATGCACTCCATCAAAACTAATTGAACCTTTACCACAGATCTTAGCTCTTGAATCATCACTGAACATGACTAACCCGCCATCATATTTTTCAAGTTTAGTGAACTTACTCTTATCTCCAGTCATGTGATTTGAACATCCACTGTCAATTACCCAGTAGTCTTCATCATATCTTGCATGAAATGTGGTAACCAGAGTACCTTCCATCCTATTCTTCTTAACTTCTGGAGCTCTTTTCCTTACACACTTTCTAGGGTTAGTGGATACAAATTTATTTTCCAAAGCTAAGAATAAGCATTCACTATCATCAACCTCATTTTCAGATTCATCATTAGAAATACCTACCTCTTCCTTAACATAGTACAACTTCTTATACTTCTTATCCTTCCTATCCTTATCCTTATAATCCTTGCTCTTTTTATGTGTAGCCCTATTCGGACATCTTGAAGCATAATGACCAATATTACCACAACTAAAACATTTAAAGGGAAACATACCTTTATACTTTTTGGTACCTTTCTTCAATTTCTTGGTGAAGTTAGCTTCCAACTCATCAACATCATCGCTATCTGGTTCCTCTTCAATCTTCATTGCCTTAAATGTTGTTTTTTTCTTTTCTTCTATCTTCTCATCTTTCCAGAACTTTCTCAATTCAAATGCTTGCAAGGTGTCGAACAAGTGTTCCAAGGTGTACTTCTTAGGGTCATGCATTTCTTCAATCACCGAGATCTTATCATTGTAGCAGTCTGGTAGGGTGATCAAAATCTTCTCTATTATGTCTTCATCTGCTAGCTTTCCTCCTTGATTTCTAACCTCATTTGCAATTTATTCAACCTTGTGAAGGAAACTTGTAAATTCTTCACCATCTGCCATTTTCAGGTTCACAAATCTACGCTTTTCCGCCAGTCTCTTTGTCAATTTCACTTTTTCATTCCCTTCATACATGTCTTCTAGCTTCTTCTAGACATCATATGCAGTGTCCAATGAATTAACCTTGATTCGCTCATTTTTAGATAAACCATTGCAAATTGCATAATTCACCCTCTCATTTTCTTCATAAGCAGAGATCTCATTTGCAGTATTAACACCACCGGACGGAAGTGTATACTTATTCTCAACAGCCTTCCAAGTCTTGAAACCAAGAGAGATAATATATCCTCTCATCTATCCCTTCCAATCTTTGTAGTTAGTTCCATCAAACATAGGGATCGACAACTTGTGCACCATTGGATCTTCCTTAAGCGGTTAAGCTCTACATCAAGGAACCAGGGCTCTGATGCCAATTGTTAAACAGGCGCAGGACAACTAAGAGGGGGGGTGAATCAGTTGTCACACAAATTCAAACTTAAAACTTTGTCACTTATCAAATCTTCAACCACACTATTTTGTTATTAAATATGAGCATGAAACACAGACAATAGAAAGTAAATCAACATAATGAACACCATATTTTTACGTGGAAAACCCAATAAGGGAAAAACCACGTTGAGGGTTAACTCACAATATAAAGATTATAAACTGAATACAAAGGCTCACTACCCAAAAAAGAACTCACTGTCCAAATATAAAGGCTCATTGCCTACAAAGAACTCATTGTCCAACAGGGAGGCTCACTACCTATAGATACAAAAGAGAACAAAAGATCCACCACAACAATTAAATCACATTCGCAGGATTACAGAAACCTTCAATTCACTGCCTTCAGCACACTGAAAAACTTTTATCACAACTCACTCACACACACTTCTACGCTTATGATTTGTGGCACACTTTCGTCACTTTGCATCACACTATCATACAATTCTTCACAACTCGCCTTGCTTTTATACTGTTCTCAACCTTAGAAACATTTACCAAGGTTGTCCACAATACATCGTTTCATAAATTCAAATTCAAGTCGGCAACTCTAAATTCCCGCAGTGGAAAGGAATAAAAGTGGACCAATAAAAACATAAAAATAATATTCTTGAATCTTCTACATGCTTCCTCAATTTAAATTTTATTCTTTGAATGAAGTGTAGACACTAGATCGGCCAAACCTAATGAAAACACAAATTATCAATGATGCACATGCTTCCCAACAAGAAGATGACACACGAACACCACAACACACTTCATTATGCACAAGAATACATCTCAAAATCTTCCAGATACATCCACGGTAAACTAAAATAGGCTTCAAACACTAAACTCCTTTCACCAGTCAATTTGGGCTGTGCAGACACACACAGGAATACTAAAACATGATTTTCGGATCACCAAACTCCAAAAATCTTCACTAGAGGATAGGAAAGACCTTCACAAGACATCTACCAAATCTGCACGATCTGAAACAAAACAATGGAGAACTACAGAGCAAAAAGATTTCTCCCAGTCCACGGAACACAGACACTGTCGGTAGAACACATATACCGGTGGACACAACTTTCACATACCATCTCACCATAAACTAAAACTCGGACTATATCACCATCAGATCACCATCAACACGACTTCAGATCCACACAAGCATAGGATCAACTCAGGAGAAATGCAGAGCACATACCAAAGCACACACTGAACACACTCAACACTCTGACTTCTGTTCTTTATTAATTTTCTCAAAAGCACTTGGAAACTCATCAAACCAACATATATACAACACCATATAGATAGCTCCACATCTCAATAGCATCTCAACCATACATGTACAATCTGCAACATATTGAATAGTGTTGACATCAATGACAACAATAATGACAACACCGCCAGACAATCTCATATTTGCAACATTCTCCTCATGCAGTTGACGGCCAAGATTTGGGAGGACATTTTGGACCATTTGTATTTCTAGTTCATGTAAGCTTGTTGAAGCTATGTATGTAATCATGTATCCATCTATATGGAAATTCTAAATGTGAAATGTTATCTTGAATGTATTATTACATTGGTGGTTGTCATTGCACCAAAAGATGGACTTGTTAATGTCCAATACAACCACCAGATTTATACAAGATCCACAAGAGGCGGTTAAGCCATGTCACGAACCCAAGCGTCGTGTTGCACAAGGAAGACCAAGGGACACACTATCTTGCAACAATCCCACCCCCAGCACAAGCGAGGGGTTCGAACTTGTGACCTCTGCTTTGATACCAATTGTTACATTGGTGGTTGTCGTTGCACCAAAAGATCGACCTGTTAATGCCCAATACAACCGCCAGATTTATACAAGATCCACAGGAGGCGATTAAGCCATGTCACAAACCCAAGTGTTGCACTACACAAGGAAGACCAAGGGACACACCATCTTGTAACATATATGAAAAGTGAAATCATACTTTTATTGTTGAAAAGATTCTTTGATCATGCAATGGAAAATTTTGGAAAGGTTATGTTTCAAATGGTGCATTTATTATTAAAAAGAAAAGAAAAGTTATTTCTCATAATGTTAGATGCATAAGCTATTCACTTGTGGGTAAAACATAGTAAAATTATTGGGTAGAACAACGTGCATGTTACAAAAAGGATGTATTTCTATGTCAAGGCTTTAAAGACATGAATCAAATTCCAATATCAAATAAAACATGGCAGGTAGCTAATTGCATTTCCAACCCCAACAAAAAAACTACAATGCAGCAAAACATGCAGTTGCCCGTGGAAGAGGAAAAATGAGGAATAACGTAGCATGAACAAAGTTGCAAGTTCGAATGAATCTTACTTGGTCTCGATGGATAGTTTATACTGCTTGAAACCCTTTCTCATTTGAATTCATCCCTCCCTAGGTTGATTTGGTTGAACAAGCTGGGAAACATAAAATAGGGTGACCCACATTTTTTTTAATTTTATATTTGCATGTTTCGGTTGATACCTATTCGACCGAAAGGGTTTCATCTAAAACCCTTTAGGCCAAAATAAACTACCATGTCACTGCCACATGGTTTCAATTGAAGCCTTCTCGATCAAACCCTTTCCGGCCAAAAATGGTTCACTCAAAACCATTTAATTGGTCGAAAGTGTGACACAACTTTGTTCTTTTACCCTAGTGTAGCAAGTACACTAACCTTTTAAGGGGGGCATATAGTCCACACTCATTGTTTGTATAAGAAATGGTCCCTTCTTAGTGATCATAGCATACATCTCTTAGGAAGTGTGACCTTGTCAACCAAAGTGTGGCCTTCTTAATCCGTGTGATGTGTCTCCTTTTTTATGATATTGGACTCAATGTCCCATAAGAGTGTGACCTTTCTAGGCATATGATGTTCCCCTTAGTGGTAATGCTATGGTTTGCATACCCTAAGGCGTTATCTTTAATTCCTCAACTAGTCCTCTCTTGATGGTGATGTTCCCTAAGGTGTGACCTTCATGTATTAAGCAAATCCCCTTTGATTGTTACCTTTTGTGGTGATGTTATTACAACATCCCTTGAGCTTTTAAAACCTTATCATATTTGTCATCGTGTGATGTTAAACCTTGTCATATTCATGAAACTTACCATAATACAACTTGCTAGCCATGTGCAAACCTTTTTATTTTATGGAACCTGGCATAATACAGCTTATCAGCCATGTGTAGTTCCTTTTTCTTCTCTTTTTTCACAAGGGTTGAACTTATTGTAGCATTGGCATAGCATCTTGATCATTTTGTGGCACCTTATCAAGATTCTCAAGGAGTATAACTCTTGGTATGGATGTTATGGGCACACCTTGTAGACCTAGTGTGTGTTTCTCATTTTTGTCACCTTGTTATGGGCACACCTTGTAGACCTAGTGTGTGTCTCTTATTTTACCTTGTCTTGGGGGCTCACCTAGTGAATATTGAACTTCACTAGCATGTGTGTCTCTCAATTTGTGATTCACCTAGAAAATATCAGACTTTGCTATTGTGTGAGTCATGAACACCTTTTAACATGGCCACCTAGAATAATACAACTTGCTTTCTAGCGGAGCCATGTGTTCCATGAGTGATGTGTATGACTTCAGTTATCATGGAGCATTTTGTTCTTTATTTGATGGATGATGTTTGATATTTGAGACAATTTAAGACTGAGGTCCCTTTGCCTTACCGACTCGAATCTTTTAGTGCTAACCTATTTGTTGTGTTTTTCACATGTTCTTTGTGTTTAAACCGTGTTTGTTTTCGTTTTATCATCATTTTTATGTTCCATGGTAGATCATGAGTGTTTTCATCATGTATGCTTCATGTTTTCTGACATGTATGCTTGTGTATGGTGTTTTGTTGCATATCATGCATGTGTGTTACTTTGTGCTTATGTTAGTTTTCCATAGGATCTTGGATCTTGAGGTCTTGGCCATCTCCCTTGATCCTTTGTCATCTTATCTCTTCAACATTTGTACATCTGAACCCCTCTTGACGCATATTTCTCTACTTTAATATCAATATGAGCGTAAGTTCATACTCTCACTAAAGTGGGGGCTAAATGTAGTGTCAAAAATTGTCACCCTTAACAATTTCACATTATGTTTTTCCCCCCTAAATTATTGGACTTAGTTAAACGCCTAATTTTCCAAATTATGCATTACAAGGCTTAATTTTTACTATTTTTTTAAGGATTACAAGCATTGAATCAATGCCATCAATTGTTATTTGCTCCCAACTAAGTGTGTCCTAGAAATTTGGGCCAAGGCCCATTCGCCCATGTGCAAATGGATCCCCCTTCTTAGTGAGGACCCAAATTCAAAAATGTTGTTGACGACATTTTAACATCCAAAATTCAAATATCAAGTGTCAGCTTTTGGAATCTATTTTACGAGAAATTAGTACAATTGCATATAAATACTTAGTTATTTTATCATTTGAAATCTAACAACTAGAACAATTATTCATGAGAAAATACTATTGTCAAGAGCAAGTCAAGAGCAGCATATTTCACAGCTTTATTTCAACAATCCAAGATCCTAACATCATGTCAAATTCTATGTGAGTTTATGTGTGTTCATATTCATTGTTTTGTGAAGGCTAACCCTTGTTGTAGGTCTCCAAAACATTCAAGGAAAGCAAAATCCAAATCCTTGAGGTGATGTGTATGACTTCAGTCCTTCAAGAAAGCCATTAAAGGGTGGTGAGTTGTAGCATTTTTCTCATTCAACATTCCTTCATTTTGATTATTATTCCTATCATTAGCATTTCCATTGTGGAAGTGGAAACACTTACACAGGGTTTGACTGAGGAAAGCCCCTAAATGGCCCAATATTTTCTCCCTCTTTTAATGTGCAAGTTATAGGTTTGAAGAGGATAAAGGAAATTTTGAAGGAAAATTCTCCATTGTTGCATTCAAAGCCCTAAAAGTTGTCAAACTACAAAAACAATTATAAAATTTATTGATGAAATCCTGACAATTCTACAAACAGGAATCAAAAGCTTAGATCCAACATCAAAGGATTGTAAAAGTAGTTTTAGGACCCCTCATCAAAGACTAGTTTTCCCAAGGGTGACTGAGTCCCTCTACACATGCCAAATCTTGCTTTTGGTGACAAGTACATATCATTTGACACTTCCTAGATCCACCTACAATTTACAAATTTAGATTGTGTATCTTCATATTATTGTATTTTTTATATTAGGTCATATAGTTCAATTAGTTCAATCATTCCAAATCATTTTCAATTAATTTCTAAGACTCAAAAGGATCAAATCCAAATATATTTGGTTCACCTTTGAGGTTGAAATTCAATCTTTATACCTTGTAGATTTGCATCCTAATGAAACACCCTTAGAAAAGTGGAATTGCTACTAGGTTCTTTGCATTTAGAACTGGTCCATCAACCCCTCCATTTTTCTATGTTTCAATAAGATATGCTAGAAAGGTTTATCCATGATGCCCCACTATTACATGATATTTACATCAATACCTACATTCCCCCTACTCTAACTTGGAGAGATATATCATGACATTCAACAATAGTCTCCACATAAAACATTTGTGCACAAAGAAAATAGTGCTAGAGAGCTAACATCACACATTTTACCCTTGTGAGAAGATAACAATAGTTGATGTCAACAAAGACAAACCAAGATCAAACTTTGCAACAAGGATTGAATGGATTGCATTGTGCATACACTTTGATAGTGCTACTAACTAATTTGTCTTACATGACATTAAAAGTATCATCATCAATTAGGAACCTCTAATTGGAAATTAAGCCAACCCCATTAACACATACCAAAAGAGCTTATTTTGGAAAGTCTATGATGGAAAAGATGATTTATTTCAAAAGGCTCTCCAAAAGCAAGCTTGGTGGAGAATGACCTACCTCATGACCATAGATGGATTGATCAAAAATAAGCTAATAACTCAATGGTAGAGCGCCCCAATAACAAATGTAAAATCCTAGGTTCAATTCCTAACTAGTTTATGAAAAACTTTAATATATTATCAAAGCCAAAACAAGGCTTCAAGCTCGAGGGTGTTCAAGAATGAGCCACACCCAAACCATAGATGGGTTGATCACAAGCGGGCCAATAGCTTAGTGATAGACCATCCCAACAACAAATGGGTGGTCCCAAGTTCAAGTCCTAGTTGATCCACAAAAAGAGTTCAATATGGTATCAAAGCCAAACCAAAGCTAAAAGAGGTTGAGTGATCGAAGATTGAGGCGGGCGTAAGCGAGCAATGGTTGCTAGGGTTTCATCGTGCAGTGGTGGTGGGGGAGGCACAACCCTCCCCCATGCAGGTTTGGTTTTTTATGACCTAATTTATTGTCGTCCTTGTTTATGTGCATTTTTTTGCTTTCATTGTATGTGGCATTCTAATCTGCTTTGGGCTTGGTTACTCTCTGGCTTCAAGGGTTGTCTCAAGCATGTGTGTTATTGGAGGGGGTACAACCCCTCCCCCCGCCTCCCATGAAAAAATATCAAAGGATGTGGATAGCAATACTAACCACACTAAATCCTTTCGGTACGTTGTCAACAAGCCCTTGCCTTACTCTACAGAAGTGAAGTTCTTCATCCAGCCAAGTGGTAGCGAAGGGGAAGCCGTAACCAATGGAGGGAGGCAAAGTACCTCTCAGGCCCTCACGACTCTATCATTATTGCTCCAAATAAAGAAATGTTTAATTCTATCTACAAAGAGAGGAATAGGTTGTCTGGTGTCATCATTTTCATGGTTGTCGTTGATTGTGCTAATCTGCCTACTAGAAAATTCTTAGATAACTGATTTAATACTATTTTGCAGAAGAAATCAAATGTGCAAATTTCCTTTTGTAGAATGATTCAATGTGGTTTTTTTTAATCTTTCTTAAGAATCATGAAATTCAAGAAAAGGTTTTGAAAAAACCCTATTGGAGCTAGGGAAAAGCATTTTTAGGGTTCTTGGTTGTTCTTGTGGGGCCAATGGACATGAAATCATGGCACTGTTGTGCCCTAGGTAGTTGCTTATAAAGGGTGTATCCCCAAACCTCTGGTCATTCATTCTGCAAGTTTTGGTGCCCTTCGGGAACATCATAAGAGTTGATAAACCTAGGGTTTCTCTCCCTGATTTGAAAGTTCGTGTTTTAATTTCCATAAACTTGGGGATTGAAATCCTAGGAACCTTGGGTACCAATCTTGGTGAGTCACTATAATTTTTTCCAATTGAATTGTTGCGGGGGTTGAGCACATGTTATTTGTGCAGAAGGGAGGGTCACATTAGAAAGAATTGCCCCATCATTCGAAAGGCTACCAACAGAGCCCCTTTAGGTGTGAATGTTGAAAAAAAATTGGTTGTCACAACTGGAGGTGGAGACCCTAGCATTGGAAGCTTTGCTACAAGCATTAGTGCTCCAAATTTGGGGGTCGATGCCTCGGTTGCAAGTCCTTCGGCCATTCCCACGAACAATGGAAACTTGTCCCTAGAATCTTCAAATTTTGAACCGTCTTTCATAGTTTCTAGTGAGTCGATGCCTAGTGCTCCCAATGGAGCCTCCAATTCTCCCTCCCCAAGGGTCCAATGTTGTGATCCTGCCCAAAATGTGGTCCAATCTGGTGTGTGCATGGAAAATTATTATGAGCCTCTTCTGGTCGAGGAAGGTTTCAACCCAAATCAACCAATGGCGCCCCCAAGTTCTAACCCTAGTGTGTTTCTCTCTGCTCTAGTTAGTGGTAGTAACATTTTGAATATTGTTCTTGTTCCTTCTAAAATGAATTCTCACCAAATTGTGCTTGAGAAAATAAAAATATTGAATTAAACAAACTCTCTAGTAACAAAAGCTAGAATAACAAACCTAAAGAAATAGAAGTGTTTATAAATGGGGGGAATGCAAATGTTAACCCAAAAGTTCCAAAAGTAACGCCTAATAAGTCAATTGAAGAAAATAGCAGAAGCCCATCAAGGGTTAAAAATTTAATCTTTGAAATTGAGTACAAGGGACAAAGTAATAAGAGCCTTCAATATACTAGCACCCATATGGGCTCATGCAACCATGACCCTAATAATGACCAAGTGGGAAATAATAAACATATGGGTGTCTTGAACCAGCTGGATACTAGTGTTTTGGAGTATCCTACTACTCTAGACAACTGCAAAAAAGTTGAACCTTCAAGAGGAAAATATTTTTTGCAAGATAATGATAACAATAATTGTAAGGAAGAATACACAAACATTGGAAATAGGAATAATAAAGTGAGTCCCCTCTCGGTTGTGGTGATAGCAAAACCCAACCCCTTGGGGGAAACCTAGATTCTATAATTGAAATGATCAATAAATGGTTTGTTGATAAGGCTGAAAATGTAAAATGGATTAATGAAGTTTTCAACCCCCACCCCCCCTCCGCCCCTCCCGCCCCCGCCCCTCGCACATTGAACCTGCAAACATTATTAGCAACGTGAATACTAAAGCCAACTTGGGTAACACTGAGGAAACCCCCAAGGGCATCAAAATCTTTGAAGCAAAGAAGGAAAGTGATCATGAAGACCTTATTGGGAAAAGGCAGGAAGCTAATTCGATGCCCCCTAATGAACCCAAGAAAAGGGGTAGGAAGAAAGGGAAAGAAATCTCCCTTAACAGAGGCAACATTTGCATAGGCAAAGGCAAATGGAAGAAAAAAAGTATTGTACTCCCAACTCCCTCTTCAAAAAAGGCAGAGTGTAAAGATAAAGCCCCTAAATACTTTGAGCTATTTAGGAATGGTAAGGAGCCCTCAACCAATATTGTTAATAATGATTCTTAACTGCACTTTATGGAACATAAGGGGTTTGGAATATCCCTAATCAGGAAATATACTATAACTCTAAATTTGGTGTATGTTCAATATATGCCCTAAATGATTATAAAAACATAACTGAGTTATGGAAATGGTTACTTAACCTACCTGACATCCCTTGGATTGTAGGTGGTGGTTTTAATATGGTTGAAAAAAATGAAAATGAAAAAGGGGGCTTAATATGGAATCGAAGGGCAGTGAAAAACACTACTGGATGAGGTTGAAAGCCAAACTCAACCTATGTGACCCCCTAGAAGGAATGAAGGATGGCATTAGCACCATTTGGTACACTTGGTGCAATGCTTAGAAAGGGGGGAGGAGTATCTATTGCAGGCTAGACAAGTTCTATGCTAACAAAGACTTCTTCAATTTGAGCCCCTCAATGATGGTAGTAAACTGATGGTGTACCCCTACACCCTCTCCAGGATGAGCTACTAGAGGTTGAAAACAGAATACAAAATGAACTCTAGATGAAAAGCTAGATGAAGAACTCAATAAGGCAAAGGCTCATTGAGAAGGTTGCAAACTAATAAAATTCGAGGGCTTAGAATCAAAGCCAAGCTTAACTAGTTAAGTAATGGGGACAAAGGCTCGAAATTCTTCTTTAGATATATCAAAGAGAGAGGAATGAAAGAGAAAATTGATCAAATTTGCCACAATGGTGTTGCCTTGTCAAACCAGGAAGAAATTTTGCAACAATTCTTCCTGTTTTACAAAGAGTTATTCACTTCATAAGGCAATAAGGAGGAATGTCATAATGCTAGATCTATAATTAAACAATTGATTCTCGTCAAGATCTCTAAAGAAGATGTAACCAAATTGTCAGAAGCTATATCCAAAGAGAATATTAGAAAGGCCATTAACTCCATGAGCAATGACAAGTCACCAGGTGCAGATGGGTTATTTGTTGAGTTCTATAAGACCAGTGATTGGGTTTGTGAGGATCTACATTAGGTCTACATGCAAGCATTAAGCAAAGGATCACTAGGTTAAAGCATAAATAAAGGGCTCATAAAGCTTTTGCAAAAGGTAGGAGACAAAACCTTGATCAAGAACTGGAGGCCAATCACCTTATTAAATGTCTACTACAAATTTTGGCAAAAATATTTGCAATAAAGCTAATAAACATCCTCCCCAGGTTTACAAACAATACTTAGACAGGCTTCATCAAAGGAAGGTATATCCTTGAGAACCTGATAACAAGTTGGGAGGCCATGCAATGGGCCAGGCAATCTAAACAAAATGTGGTCATCCTCCTACTTGACTTCAAGAAGGCATATGAGTGGAAATTCCTTAGAATAACTCTGGAAGCCTTTGGGTTTCCACAAGCCTTCTGCAATATGGTTGACACCCTCGTAAAGGATGCAGCTCCCCAAGTTGAGGTTAATGGATCCCTCTCTGAAGTCTTTAATTTGGAAAGGTTCATTAGACAGGGGTGCCCCCTGGCACCTGCCCTATTTGTCATTGCAATGGATGCCCTACACTATCTACTAAGAAAAAGCAATAGCTCACCCAAGGTCAAAGGACTAGTGCTACCTAACCATGATGAGCTCCTTAACATTCAATTTGTAGATGACACTGCAATCTTTATAGACATTGATGAGGAAAATCTAGAGAACCTGATGAACAAGCTCAACTTGTTCTATTTGGCATCAGGGGCAAAGGTTTCAAGGATGAAATCCATAACGTTGGGATGGTCAAAAACACCCCTAGTTTGGTTGTAAAAGTTTGATTTCCAATGGGGTGGCCCTAATAAGCAAGTCAAGTATCTCAAGATCCCATTCTCTGTTTGTCCCAACCTCAAGACAATGTGGTTGTGGATCAAATCCAAAATTGATAAGAAGATTGATAGTTGGAATAGGTAGCGCAGTTATGGCTTCTAAGCCAAAAATAACAAGGTTGTTAAAAAGAAAAAGATAAGACAAATGTCAATATAATATTAATTAAAGAGAAATTAATTGAAGGGTTACTTTTAGAGATAGTGGCCGAAGCAAAAATAAACAAACCGGTAAACCTAAAGTTGGAGTTACTCATGCTGCACCTTACAGATGTTGGCCAAGACATAATCAATAATTTGAAAGGCAATGAAATGCATCCCAAAAGCATGGCCATTCATGCAGAATTGTCTTTCATACAAGGGCACAAGTCAATATTCATCAAATAAAAAGAATTATAAGAACTAACATCTTGCTTATTGGTAGAATCCCCTTTTACTAAAAGTATTTTTAAACTGGTAAAAATATACAGTCCATCTGAGGGTTTCAAATCCATGCAATAGGCTAGATTGCAGATTGTTAAGAACGGCAGATATATACAAAGCTCACAAAACCTTTACAGAAACAGAGCTTATAAAAATGGATCCATGGTTGTAAATTCACAGGAAGATGTATTAATCGTACTTAAAAGTTCCATCTGGACAGGTCATCTAAGCAAACTGACAAAAATTAGACTGAGAGCAGCGGGATTGTACACTTGAATCTCCCTAGCCATCAAAATTAAAAACATCTACAGCCATGAGTTGTATTATAAATTTCTGCAGCAATTCATGACTAAAGTTAGAAGAAAATGCACTGTCAACAGATCTGACTCAATAATGAAGCCTGCACAAGTCCCATCCCATGTTTGGAAATGGCAATGCAAATCACACCACTCCAGAAGGAAGTCGCAGCACCAGTTGACCACCTACAACACTGTAAACAATTTTCTCTATAAGAGTGAAAATTATAGTTACACTTTGATAATCAACGACAAGCCTAAAACTTACAAATTATCCAGTATCTTAAATAGACAAACTGTACAGCTGAAAATAACTGACATGAAGAAATTACCTTTTAACATAGTAGTAACAGAAGTCAGCCAAAATAAAAGTCTGAACAATTTCTGACAAGAGCACCATGGATGGCCATAAGCCATGGCCCAAAGCAGTCAACAAGTACCCACGGCTATCCAAAACCTGCAAGTTCCGGGCAGATCATAAAGTTCTAAAGATCAACATTTGTGTTTAATCATAAAACAAGCTAAAAAGTAGAAAATCTATACATGGTACACTATCCATACAGCATTTAATAATTGTTTATGCAGGACCATTAAGCATAGATCTAGTAATCCCTATTCATGAATCTCAACCTTAAATATTTCTTTGATTAGTACCATAATGTTGCAAATGTTAGTATATTACTCTTCCCAATTAATAGATCTCAAAGTTTAAAAAATCCATTATTAGAATCATAATTTTGCACTCAGGCGAAAGGTTAAAAAACAATTCATCCAAATATTTTCTTCTTCCTGGTGAAACCAGCAATGTAATGGCACTTCTAACCTTGTGCCTATCCACGTTGATGATTCATTTTTCATCTGAAGCAGGCAAAATAAATCATTTTGATAAACAATTATGGTTATTATCCAAACTCTCTTTGATTTCTACTAAACGCTACCTAAACCTACTTGCACACTCATACACTCAATGTGGTATGATGCATAACCCATACATGTTATATCTGTCAGTTTTTCCTCTAGATAAAGGAGAGATGAGATAAAGAGATCCCTGAAAGAGCAAAGTAACTAAAAGTCCTTCATTTTTCCAATGAAATTGTCAATCTGTTCAATCTCCGAGAAGAGTTAGTGCTTATGCATCAGTAGTCCAGCCCATTTAACATAAAGCTTGGACTGTAGATGAAACTTGTTCATAGATTTTTTGTTTGTGATGAAATAGGAGACTCACCTATCTCACAGTGCAAACCCACTTAATCTCTTCACTTGTTTTCCTTTTTATTTCTTTACTTCAAAGGAATTTGAGATTTTTCTATACTCAAGTCCCTCTATCAAGCCTTACCTACGTCCCTGAGAATATTGCATTAGCCTGCTGGTTCTTATGGTTTGCATAAATGCTTCTCCCTGTTTTATCAGGAGGAATTGATTTAAATATTCTGAAAAGAAATACATTTGCAATCTCGTTCTTTTTCCTGGTAGATCATGATTATATTTACATCCAAGAAACATGTTTTATCACATTACTCATTAGGAGTTCTCAGTAACAGCAACTGGCTATTTGGGTCTATAAAGATGGTTGACCTATTGATACTGCCAGACATAGTACCAAAAAGAAACTCCAGATTTAGGGAAAAACTATGCTCTTCCACTTTTTTGGCCTTACATATAAAACCCAGTTTTGGGAGACAATGGGTCAACGTTAAGTTGTATGTTGACCCAGTCTCACATACCTTAATAGTTAATTGACACTATATTGAAGTTCTATGTAAAGTTCTACAAGCTTTGGGATATTTGCTAGAAAAGACTTGTCATTATTTCTTGTCTCCTCCCAAGTTGTTTTGTTTGAATGTATTTCACATTTCTTTGAACCTCTTATATTTCAATTTTTTTTCAACAAACATGGCTTCTGTGCTGCAAGGATTGAAGCAAATAGTCAAACATACTTCACAAATTATTTTTCTCTGTCTGAGCTAAATAAGCTCGAACGAGCATCATAGATCCTGCAATATACATTCAAAAGCCCTTTCTTATTACTTCTAATCTTAAAAAAAATGTTGCCTCTGATACAATCACATCAACTACTTCAGAACTAGGGTTTGATTGCTTGTTGACTAGTTGCTAACAAAATTCTATCAGCATTAGTGGCCCCATGCCTGCAACCTATCTCACAAGATTCATGTTCAACAAAGATAATATTCTGATCAAGCTCATAACAAAATTTGCAAAAAAATCATAATTAAACTCAACTATAAATCTAATTTTAATATTTTAAATATATTAAATTAAACTTATTGAATTTATATATAAATAAATAAATATATGAAATATAATAAAATTAGTAGTACCTAAATAAATATATTAAAATTAACTATATATAGTAATATATAAGTATTTGTAATATATATAATCAATAAAAATTATGAATAAAGAAACGCTAAGTCTAACAAAAGTGTCAAATAGAATGACCAAAAAGGAAAATAATGAAAATATAAATATAATAGATATAATCGAGAAACTTCAAAAATCATAACTGTGGTCTCAAAAGGGCACGGCAACAAAATTGAAAATAAGAAGGGAACGGCAATGAGCTGGACTTCACTTAAAATAATCATCCATGTTTGACTCTCATGACGATTTCCCTTCCCTCAGCAAGAGAAAAACATATGTGCACCTCCAATCCCTGCAGCTGGAATTTGGGCTCTTCTTTATCGCATGTTGTGGATTCAACTGATGTTTATCATCATTACCATTGCTTGCACCATGGACGAAAGAACACATAGGTTAAGTTATGAGGCTGCTCAAATGCAGAATGTAATCAAGGAAGCCCAGGCCACTCTTTGGACGAACCTAGAGCAGTTCCAGCCCCATATCTGAGCCTGAACCAAATTAAAAGGCCCAAAGCCCTTATCCGTACAAATTTTAGGGCAAACTGAAATTGTCTTTTTAGATTTTTTTTATGTTTGCCAAATTTCTAACTTCATGGATTAAAATTTGGCGAACCCTGTGACATAGACTGCAACTATAGTGGTCCCGTCTCCTTTCTAATAGTTGCTCTAAAGACCCAGGTTCAGAATTTGGGCAAGAGTCAAGACCCTATGTTGTATAGCCCAAGACAACTAATGATTATAACATATATTACAAGTATGTTTCTGCATGCTAAGGAATTTGCCTAATTGCATATGCAGATAATTTTGCTTACCTGTGTGCACTAAGAAGGGACTCTACTAAACAAGCCTCTAAATGGGTAAAAGGTAGACGGCCTATTTTTATGCAGACAAGGGATACTATGCAAGGCTGTAGATATAGCAATCTGGAAAGCGGTAAGAAAATAATAAAGGCTGTAGATAAAGCAATCTATAGTATGCATATGTGCAAAGAAATATGAAAAAACGATAAATATGGCAATTTGGTAGATTAAGTATGCATGCATGAAACAGAAGGGAGTGGAACAAAGGAATACATAGTGTCGCTTTTTGGACCATTAATCTCCTCTGTTAATTTGAGCAATCTTATCATAGAGAAACATGTAATAGGTGAAGTCAAGAACAATGGAGAAATCCAAGCAGCCCACAGTAGTTGTCTGTTATGACTTGCTGTACTTCACCAGTGTTCTCTCTACTCGTATCTCTAAAGGCTATATTGAGGCTGATCTTCCTTTGGTGAAGCACCCATGGAGGAATTTGATGTTTTGTGAGCACAGAGCAAAGGATGTAATCATCCTTCCTTCAGCAATGAGCTCAGGATTCAAGTATTTAGAGAGGAACCATATTTTAAGTCCAAAGTCCAAAGGCTGAAGGGACTGGCCAGGCCAATACATTCATTCTGGATAAACATCAAAGAAAGTTACATTGTCCATAGCTGGTGTAGTGGGCCTAAATGGAACATGATAGAGCAATGATGGCAGAAAGTTTATACATAGAGGCACAGTAGAGGTGCTGAGGCAGAAAGAAAGGCATAAAGTAAGGACCCACAACACATCTCGTGTAAGATTACTCCAATGATGGCAGAAAGTTTATACATAGAGGCACAGTAGAGGTGCTGAGGCAGAAAAAAAGGCATAAAGTAAGGACCCACAACACATCTCTTGTGCAAGATTACTCCAACCAGTCCATCCCAGCCCTAATTGGGAGATCAATACACAAACAAGTCCCTCAGAAAGAAATGCTAGAAATACAACCATGGAGTGCATACATGTTCAGTATAGTCTTAAATGCAACTACTATTCTGAGGCCTTTGAAACCATACATAGATGGCAATGTCCTAATGAAGCTTAGAATCCTGTTAAATTGAAAACAAAGAGGTAAAATCAGAGATAAGGATAGAAATGGCAGATGAAACAATAGCTATTTTGTATAGTCCTGCTAGAAAGGATAGGTACTCCATCAGCTAGAGGCGCCCAATCAAATGGGTAGAAGAGTATATGAAGCTTAGCTCTTCAGATTGGCAAATAACCACATAAATATTGGGTAAAAAAAACACAGCAAATATTATTCCTACAACATGATTTCATACATTCATTATACATGTATGAACATAATGATGCCCTCGAAGAAGAAATAAGAGCAGTAACTCACAGGGACTCACCCCTTAAGTGTAGAAGATTTTGAGGACAGGGGGTGGGTTTCAGGGACGGCAGGTGGGATAGCTATAACAATAATATATTAAGTTTTAACATTTGAATTTTTAGAATACAAATAAATTTTAAATACCTAAAATCTGACACAGACTAAAAGTCTGAAATTTTATAATGCAAGCATTTAAAAATATATCCACTCAAAATATAAGCAAAAGCCCATAAAATGTAAGTCTGTATTGGATTCAATTATGATGTCAATTAATTTAACTCATTTGACATGGGATTGTCTAGTCTCATAGACACATTGAAGTCATCATTTACAAAAAATTAAGTTTGAACTGTTAAATGTATCTCCTCTGGAAAACATGAGGATAAGGATCTCTTCAAGTGGCAGCCTCCCACGCTTTAGTAATTTATTAATTTAACATTGACTTAAGCTTCATCTAGAACCCTGGCTCTTACCTAGCACTTGAATAAACTACTGACCATTGCCAATAATATGAGATCACAAGTTTACTTTCAATTCAACAAGTCCATGGCTTTCATTAATGGCTGTGTGTTTTATAATTTATTCCTTGCTTCTAACCAGCAATGCCCTCCAACCTAAGCTCTTGTGAAAGCATTTTGGTTCAATTGGAGTTTGTCAAAAGAATGAGCCTTCCCAACTCACATGCAAACAGATTGGAAAAGCATTGATATAATTTCAGCAGTTGAATGCTATCAATTTAGCTTCCATAAATCTGGAAGGCCACCTACAGTCTTCACTCACCTCTCTACTTTGCGTAAGGCTTGATCTCAGTTGCAACATGCACATGAGATGCCTCCCATGGTTTTTTTGCCCTTTAAGGTGCAAATGTGGGGTACTGCCTTGTTGAAACCTCCATTCTAATATGTACTAGGTATTGGTTAGTATAAGTTGGGTGCATATGCTTTGTAAGTCATTCATATAGTAATTACAATAAAAGTAATTTCCCACATGCATGGGAAGGTAGTAGTTGTTTTTAGCTATAAACTCTATAAACTGTGATGACTTCCCTAATGTAAAGCATCTTGGAAGTTATAATTGAGGTTTATGCTCTATTGGGAAGATTCTCCCCTCAAAGTAGCACTGTGAAGATAATATAAAAGCTTTTTGTTGCTCCCATTTTGCAAATATCTGTGTATTATCCTTACTTTGCTTGTGGGTTCATTACAAGTGGTATCAAAGCTCTCTTTCGAAGGCCACATTCTTTAGCAATATCACAAGTTTATGGTCTTCTACATCTGTCCACCATATCCCCTCACCTCACCCTCTAGGCATCTCGGTGATCAACATGTAGCTACAATATAGTAGTTGCACTAAGCATCTTGCCTGAAAGTGCAAAAGAAAAATATCCATTAGTATTTTTATTTTTGTTTTCAAAAATCCTTAAAAAGAATTCTCATTATTGGATAAGCTACATTCCCATAAACAGTCTAATGAAGTGGGGAGTATTTAGCTTCCAATACCCAGGCATAAACAACCTCTGTATTTCTCCAAAACTAGGAAGAAATTGAAATTTCTGTTTGAAAATTTTGCCTATTGGGTCTTTTCTCTTCTTATAGAAAATAAATAAAAAATAAAAAGTCTAGGCCAACGTTCACCCATCCAAGCAATTGTCTCATTGCAATCCTCTCTTTGAACTAATTATTTTGAGACAACTCTAGGAACGCTTTTTGGTCGGCCCAGGCTATTTTCCGTGCCACCTACCACATTACAATAGTCTTTCTGCACTAATCATTTTGCCATGTAACTCCAATAACCTTTCTGGTACCCAAGGTGATCACTATGACAAGCAGTCATAAATCATAAGACCAACGGGAGCTTTCTTATTGAGTTCTACTATAGTCTAATATGGAGGCATGTATGACCAAGCTAGACATGTTCAATGAAATCAATTAAACATGCTCGCTTCCATGTTCACAACCATAACCAACAAGCTCAACATTTCACATCCAGATATGGATCAACATTCTAACACTAATGAACACCTAAACTGGACTTTCCAATTTCCAAAATTAAAGAACCTACCAACTAGTATTCTATAGCCCATCAAATTCCTATTAGTCAAAAGCTCTCTATAACTTCTCTTCCCCAAGAGAATGAAGCCATTCAATGGTTTCAATGGTTGGAAAAATCTGAACCATTTCTCACATGGGTAGACTTACGTAAGGAAGTCCTCGGCCACATTGTCCAAGTGCATGTGAGGACTTTACAGAAGTCCTCATTAAATTGCACCAAACACATTTAGTTCAGGAATACCAAACAAAGTTTGAGAAATTAGCTAATCAGACAAGTGGCCTTGATGAACACTTTTTCAAAAGTTGTTTTATCAGTGATATCAAAGAAGATATCCAAGTTGAAGTTCAAATGTTTGTGCCTGCCACATTTTAAGATGCTCTTGGTTTAGCTTGCTTAGCAAAGGATTAATTTGCAGCACCAAAAAAATCTTTAGGATCCTCTCCTCAATCCTTCAAGTATAAAAGGAATTTAAAGATCAAGGGAATAAGCCCACCAATACTCACAGGTTATCTAGAGAAGGGTTGGCTAAGAAAAAAGCCAAAGGGATATGTTTCAGTTGTGACCAAAAGTGGGAAAAAAGTCACTGATGTAAGGAACAATGACCATATCTCATTGATTCTGCAGGGGTGCCCAGTGCCGCTGAGGAATCTTTAGAAGAGGAAGAAGTTGCTTTATCAGAAAGTGAGTTAACTAAGGACGCCCACATTTCCATTCATGCTCTTGCTGGATTCTCTTCCCCCCAAACACTTAAAGTCATTGGCTACATCAAAAGCCAAAGGATGTTGGTCCTATTAATGTTGGCAATACTCATAACTTCATTAGAAATAAATTCTATGTCCATGCCAAATTATGGTGGCCAATGGGAATACCATGTCATGTGGTGGCAAATGTCATAATGTCAACCTTACAATGGGAGAATATCAACTAGCTGCTAATATGCATGCACTTTCCTTGGGAGGCCTAATGTAGTGTTGGGAGTACAATGGGTACAAACATTAGGGCAACTCAATTTTGGCTATTTCCAACAGTGGATAAAATTTATTCAAGAAGGCAGGGATATACCTAACAAGGTTTAAAGGTTGGCAATATTCAAATCGTCAGTCTCACAACATGGAGAAGCTGTTAAAGAAAGGCCATTATTCAAGCTCAACCTCCTTTCACATCCTTCTCCCATATCTGATTTGCAAAAGCTAATGGATTAGTATTACTAAGTGCTTGAGGAACCCAAAGGGTTGCCTACCCACAATCCCATGACCATGCCATTCTCCTCATTCCTAGTAATCAACCTCCAAATATTTAGCCCTATTGATATCCTTTTCAACAAAGAATAAAATCAAAAAGATGGTTAAAGAGCAAGTGTGAACCGGATGTAGTACCAATCCTTATTCATCTAATATGGTGATGGTTCCCAAGAAAAATAGTAGACGGTAAATTTGCCCTGATTTCTCAAAACTCAATAAATTGACCATCAAGGATAAGTTCCATATTCCAATCATTGATGACTTGTCGGATGAGCTTTCTAGAGCCAATTTTTTAATAAAACTGGATCTTCACTCTAGCTATCAACAAATTCATGTCAAAAAGGATATTCCCAAAACAACCTTCTAAACTCATGACAATCACCATGAATTCTTGGTGATGCTCTTTAGTTTAACTAATGCTCCTTCTACCTTTCAGAGGTTAAAGTATAAGGTGTTCTTAAGCTGTCTCCACAAATTCATCCTGATCTTCTTTGATGACATTCTAATTTATAATTGCAATGGGCTGATCATCTAAAGCATGTGGATATAGCTCTCAAGACTTTAAAGGATCATTCCCTTTTCCCCAAGCGCTCTAAGTGTGCCTTAGGAGTTCAACAAGTGGAGTATCTAGGCCACATGTTTTTGCAAGAGAGAGTGCAAGTCAATTTGAAAAAGATTGAGGCAATGCATGAGTGGCCTAAACCCAAATCCATCAAGAGTTTAAGGGGTTTCCTACGCTTGACCAGGTACAATCACAAGTTTGTCAACAACTATGGTAAAATTGCAAGACCTTTGATAGCACTGCTAAAGAATTCCTTTGTCTAGACCATAGAAGCTGATATGGCCTTCCTTGCACTCAAAGCTGCCATGTGTTCCATTCTAAGTAGCCGGTTCGGGTTCGGGTTCGGGGTTCGGTTCGCCGGTTCGGCAAAATTTTTTGGGGGTGGGTTCGGTTCGTCTTGGGTTCGTTAGTACAAATTACAAAATATGTAAAAAATATATATATATATATATATATATATGCAGCCTAGAAGCATGAATTAGGATTAGAATTTAGAATATCACATAACTGATAACATCATATAAACAACAAAACCACCATAAACTTGAATGTCATTTAAAACATGCATGATAAATATTCATTGTTCAAACTTCAAGCTCAATATTACAACACTTTCAAAGTTTTAATCATCATATGGATTCTCTAGATCATCCATATCAATGTCAACATTGACATTAGATGAAGTAGGAAGACTAGATGAATCACAAGTGCCAATGGCACCATCACTAGCACTACTAATGTGCCCATGCCCCTGTTGGATATCCTCATCCTCATATGCAATATGTTGGGAACTGCAAGCATCCAAGTCAGTATCCTCTGGCACTATATCCCACAACTTCGTCTCCCCGTCCTTGTAGTTAGGTTGTTTGTGTGAAAGGAGACGCAAGTTGGAATGCACATATACTAAGTTCTCCGCTTTTTTTGACAGCAATTTATTGCGCTTTACTGAGTGGATGAAAGAATATGTGCTCCAATTCCTCTCAGATGCGGATGAACTAGCAACCTATGAAGACAAAGTAAACAATTAAAAATTTATAAATGGAATTATGAAACTTTTAAAACTAAAATATGAAAATTTATTAAACTTACTTGTGATAAAATTTTGATTGCAAGGGGCTGCAAATTTTGGAAGTATTGTCCATGGAAGTACCACCAAGAATGAACATCCTTTAAGAACCTATCACGGGAGGCATCAACATCTAGATGATTTGAGTGCACAAAATTAGTGAACTCATCCGTGACTACACTCCGCAAATCTCGATCAGGGAAGAGTCTCACAAATGCTGCCTTGTACCCTTCAACCACTTCTAAATCTCTATATGGAGGAAGCCTTCCTGGTTGTGAAAGAACCTGAGAGCTGTAGTATTTTGGAGTCAATGCAAAGGCAAGAAGGTGTAATGGAGTTGTCATTTTGTTCCATCTTTCTTCAACAATTGTATGCACTTGTTTGAAGAAAGTCTCTTCAGGGTCTTGCTCTCTTGCATTTATGATGCACTTGATCTTCTCAATCATTGAGTCTATACCATCATATATTTGTCCAATGCATGGCTTGTCCATGTCAGTATAGCGAATCATACTCAAAATGGGCTCGGTGAAGCTAAGGAGATACTCCACACGATCCCACCATGAGTCATCTAATATCAGGCTCTTAATTCTTGTTGCTCTTTCAGTGCTGCTTTGCCTCCATATAGACCAATTGGTGCTAATTACCATGCTAGAAAGTGCTTGCCTAACTTTCACAAGTCGTCTCAAGACGATTGTATTAGAGGCAAAGCGGGTTTCTGCAACCTATTGCAAATTAAAAATAATAATTAATATTTAAAAATAAACTTTAAAGAAGAATTTAAATTAGATTGAACAATCAAATTATGAAAATCAGAAAATGACAAATGTAAATATTACTTCTCTTACCTTCAATAGCTCCAATTTTGAAAATGTTCTAAAGATCCCTTGAGACAAGTGGTGGTTGGTGACGAACATCTGAATGTCCTCAGCCTCAGTATACAATTGTTTGATCCATTCAATTTTATTCCCAATCTTTTGCAGCATAAGATTGAGTGAATGGACCGCACAAGGTGTCCAAAAGATATGTGAATATCTTTCCTCAACCAACAACCCTGCAGCTCTACAATTCTTTGCGTTGTCCGTTACAACTTGAACAACATTGCGGGCTCCCACTTGCTCAATGGCTGCAATAAGAATATTAGCAATAAATTGCCCATCTTTTACTTGCCCCTCACAATCCACGGCTTTCAAAAACATTGCCCCTTTAGGGGACACCGCTATGACATTGATCAAAGGCCGATTTTTTGAGTCCTTCCAACCATCTGAAACAATGGACACACCTGTCTCAACCCATGAATCTCTTATTGGCTTCAATGCATCTTCAACCAACTCAACCTCCTTTTCCAATAAAGTGCTACGCACCTTCTCATAACCCGGGCCCTTGTACCCTTTTGGAGCTTCATTAACCGCTCTCAACATCTCTTTCCAATATGGAGAACGAACAACATTAAAAGATAGTCCATTGGCATATATGCATCTTGCTACACATTGGTCGGCAAGGGCTCTACTCTCATTTTGAAATGCAACTTCCAAAGGTCCCTTTGCTCTCTTGTTTGCAAAAGGTTGTGCACTTTGAGCTTGAAGATTTGGAATGGCCATAAATGGGTGGTCTTCTACCACAATATTGGGATTGGGATTAGATGGGGGCTGCATTCCCTTTGATTTTTTATTTGACAAAGGGTGATTTCCTTTTTGGGCTTCCCGTTGATCTGCTAGTTCTTGCTCCATAATGTATTTTGCAATTGTCTCAGGTTGAATAGGGGCATCTTTCTTTCCAGGGCAAGGTGAGATGCCTTTTCCAGTTATGCCACACAAATGTGCTTTCACCCTATGGTATGAACTAGAATATTGAACATCACACCCATTGCATTTCCAAACATAACCACCACCACCTGGAAGCTGTCTTATCATTTCAACATACTGCCATAGAGGAGAATTTGCATTTGTTTTGAACTTTGGGTTTGGTTTAGCTATGGAGCCGGAGGTAGAACCCATTGACATTGTGATTCCTATGGCAATTTGTTTTGCAAACAACACATTCAAAATTTGAATGAAAACAAAATATAATAATTTTTTAAAAATTAAAACCTAGCTCTTTTGAATCTTGCACAATGTATACATTCATAGAAGAACAGAAAAAAAAAGATGCAAAACAAAGTTTCTGTTTGTAAAACAAAAAAAAAAGAATGAAAAAATGAGAAAAAAATGAGAAAAACATACCTTTTTGCAAAAATAATCTTCAACAATCTTTGTAGCAGCCAATGAACACTTGCAAATCTGTAGGAATGGCAATGCAATCGTTGTAGAAGCTTCAACAATCAATATTCAACTCCTTTTGTCAATCCAACAAGTTAAAATAAGAAGTCAGCCTCTTGGAATGAAAATGCTTGTTTGCAAAACAAATGAATGAAAATGAGGCAGTTTAGGTGTTTAACATGTTTTAGAGGTCACTTTTAGGGTTCCCATGGGCGTGGGTCAAAGTCAAAGGGAAGGAAACATTAAAAAAAACAAAAAATCACTTTTTGCCCCGCCCGGGTTACGGTTCGCGAGACCAAGGCGGCGGATGGCAGAAGTGACCGGGACCCGGAGGCGGACCGGACCGGGGGAACTGAGAACCGGCTACATAGGTTCCATTCCAATTTGGCCATGCTCAATTTTTATGAACCCTTTGTTCTAGAATGTGATGCATCAAGAACAAGTATGGGTATTGTGTTGATGCAAGAGGGTCAGCCACTTGCCTTCACCAGCAAGCATTTGACAAGGCAAAATCTCGTTAAGTGTGCCTGTGAAAAAGAGATGATGGCTATTCTCCAAGTTGATCAACAATGGTTTCTTTACCTCTTGGACTCCAAATTTTAGATAAAAACCACTCATCACAATTTTAAATATCTTTTGAGGCCACTCTCGTTGTTGACCAGTGGGCTTGTATGCGGGCTACGGCGTCCACCCGCAGGCAGCTAGTCTCACCCCAGCTTGCCCCAGGTACCCAAGGTATGGGCTGCTGGGCTGATGGGCTGAGTCGCAGGGACACCCTTGCCGCATAAAAAAATATATATATCTTTTGAAGCAAAGGGTGTCCTCTCTTGAACAAAGGTGAGTAGCTAAAATGTTTAGCTATGATTATGAGATCATTTATAAAAAAGTCAAAGAAAATGTTGGGGCTGATGCACTTTCACACAAAAATAAAGAGAGAGGTTCATTGTTTTTATCTCTGTTTGCTAATACCCACTTGGATGGAAGGGGTTAATCAAGAACTGGCAACTAATCCCAAAATTTAGGACATTATTCGTAATTTGGAACAATATCCTCAATTAGTGTTGGACTTTCAATGACAAGGGCAAGTACTGAAATATCATGACCACATTTCTATATGTCGCAACCCTCACTTCAAACCTCACTAAAAGAACTTCATTCCTCCCCAATTGTAGGTCACCCAAGTTTTTTGAAGACATACAAGCATGTCAAGTGGGATTTATTTTGAGATGGACTTAAGCACGATGTGAATACCTTCATGGTTGAGAATGGTATGTGCTAGCATAACAAAGGGGAGAATTCAAGATTTCGGGATCTTTTCAACCCCCTCATATTCCAAACATGGCTTGGGCAGATATTTCTATAGATTTCATTTTATTGTTGGGCTTTCCAAGCCAAGTGGAAGACAAATCATTCTGGCCATTGTTGACTATTTGACTAAACATGCTCACTTGTGCCTTACCTCGCCCTTACATAGTTGTTGTAGCACAACACTTCGTGGAATCGGTCTCAAGCTTCTTGGGATGCCCTGCTCCATTGTCACTCATCATGATCCTACTTTCACAAGCAACTTCCGGCAATAATTATTTAAGTTATATGGAACTCAATTGAACATGAGTTCAACCTATCAACCTCAAACTGATGACCAAACTAAGGTTGTAAATAGATGCTTAGAAACTTACTTACGTTGTTTTGTCTCAAAGCAACAAGCACAATGGGCAAGGTGGTGGCCACTAGCTGAATGGTGGTACTGTACAACTTATCACAGTTCATTCAAGATGACTACATATGAGGCTCTGTATGGTTAACACCCACCTTTGGCTTCTTATGTTCCATGTTCTTCTTGGGTACAAGCAATTGATAGCTCCCTTTCCCAACAAGAGAAAATCCTCGGTGTCCTTAAGAGCAATTCGTTACAGACACAAAACTTCATGAAACAAGTAGAACAGCATAGGTCCAAGCATATCTTTGCAGTTTGCAATTGGTCTTTCTACATCTCCAGGCTTACAAGCAATTATATTTGAAGGACAAGGTGAGTCATAAGTTAGGTCCAAAATTTTATGGCCCCAGTCAAGTGGTGCAACACATGGTTGAGGTGGTGTATAAGCTTGCACTTCCCTCCTTTTTAAAGATCCATCCAGTCTTTCATGTCTCTTGCCTCAAGAGAATCATTGGACAAGCAACATGCATCTTGACAAACTCCCAAAATTAGATGAGGTCTCCATCTTTCTAGAAACAAAGGCAATCCTGGACAAGCATTATGAGCAACTCCGCACGTGTACTATTGAAGAAGTTATGGTCCAAACTGTGAGACTATTAAGACATTTAGTTTTTTTGTCTTTGGCTATTCCTAGCCAATGGTGAGAAGAGGTCTCCATGGATTTCATCATAGGCCTACCAAAGTCTAAAAGGAAGAATGTCATCATGGTAGTGGTGTATAGACTCACCAAATATGCCCATTTTTTATGCATTGTCACATCCTTGTGCAGCAAGTACAGTGGCAAAAGCCTTTATAAAGAAAACACAAAAGTTACATGGTACCCCAGAGGTTATTGTAAGTGATCGTGATCCTATATTTACTAGTAAGTTTTTAACAGATTTATTCTATTGTTTGGGTACTTGGCTAAAATGTTGATCTTTGTATCATCATCGATCAAATGGGCAAACTAAGGTAGTCAACAAGTGATCAAAGGGGTATTTACATTGTTTTCTTCAAATACACAATCTTAGTGGGTGGCTTGGCTACCCTAAGGAATATGGCGGCATAAAACTTACATCCATAGTGCTTTGAAAATGTCCCCATTTATGGCATTATATGGAAACCATCCTCCATCCATCATATCATTATTGAAGCTTCCACCAAGAGTTTATGCTATGGAAGATCAAATTCAACATCAACAATTGGTACTTTCTAGTCTCAAGGAGAATTTGGCCATGGCACATAACAGAATGAAGCAGCAAACTGACCAACACTATGGTAAAAGGAGTTTTGAGGTGGAAGAATAGGTTTTTTCGAGGTTGCAACCATATAAGGAAATGTCCCTGAAGCAATAAAAGAAGACTAACATGCTCTCACCCACATACTGTGGTGCTTATCAAATTTTGCGAAAAATTGGCAATGTGGCATACAAGCTACAGTGACCTCAACAACAAAAATACATCCAGATTTTCATGTCTCTTGTTTAAAGAAGATTATTGGGCAATAGATTCTAGGACAAGCAATGTTACCTAAGGTCAATGAAGAGGGAAAAATGCATACAAGCTACAGTGACCTCAACAACAAAAACACATCCAGATTTTCATGTCTCTTGTTTAAAGAAGATTATTGGGCAATAGATTCTAGGACAAGCAATGTTACCTAAGGTCAATGAAGAGGGAAAAATTATCTTGGATCCTGAGTTAACTCTCCAAATAGGCACAAAGAAGTAAGGATAGGACAATCATAAAATATCTCATGAAATGGAAGAATTGCCTATTGAAAACGCACAATATAAACCATATCCTTTTTATTAAGCTGCATCAGGACAAGCATGCAGGAAACATCAATGTATGAACATAAGTATGTAGAAAAGCTAACTCACACACCTGGAGTACCCAATGAGCACAACTCAAAAATCTTGCAATGCCCAATGCAAACACGTAATGGGCTGTAAACGGTTCAATAATCTGCCACCAAAAAAATGCATATCAGGTGACATCAAAAAAATTAACAATGCATCTGATATAAATACAAACAGAAATGTATATACCTTTGTATTTTGCATCACACGAAGCTGGGGCAATACTGCTACAGCTTCAAGATACACACAAAAGGCCCAAAGAATCCTGTTTACAATATTATGGTGTGTGGTTGGATGGATAGCAAGTGCAAGCACTGCACACGGAAGCACCTGCATTCAACCAACCAAATTTGACTTCAGCATTTAATTTCTGATTGTTCAATTTCCACCTTTAAGAGAATATAATTAACATTGTTATTACTGCATTTATTAATATTACAACAAGACTCTCAACAGAAACTTAATAAGAAACCATTCTTTAAAGATGTTGCTATTCATTGACAAGCAACGATGAAAATTCTTTAAGACAGAAAGATATGGATCTGAACACAAACAGCTCACTCTCACTTGACAAAAATACAAATACAAGTTGGAAAGAGACGTTTTCAAAATCAAAAAGAGAATCATAATCCCTACGCCAGCGTTTGAGGTTCATTTTCTAAAACTAGCTCAAGAAAGGATTTCAAGCACTAGCTGAAGACATGCTATGAAAAGCTTGATTACCAATTAGGGTCTTCATTCAAATAACCAAGCATGAATAATAAATAGGATCCTACATCAAGCAGAATTTTAAAAAAGAACTATTAAATCAAATATGCTATTATCAATCATTTATCGACCTTGTTTTTCTTCCTTATGAGTGACATCCCACACTTGGCATTTTTTGAAGGATTCAAGGCAGAAGATGTAAACATATAATACAACCTCAACATTTTCATGCCCATAACTCCTGAAAACATCCTTAAAAAATAACCAGACAGATATTCTCTCCCAAAGAAAACACGGCACAAAGTCAAAACAATACGAAACAGGTTTTTAACAGCCGTTTTGCTTTTAGGGCTTGGTACACCACAATTCTGACTTCTGACACATTTATTGACATCTTTTGTCGTGTCCCTTGTTAGTGTGAAAAGAAGTATTATCAAACTAGTTAGCTTTTACCCTACTTAGTAGAGTCCCATTCATACTACACTTAAGCTCACTTAGAGGTTATCTAGACTTTTGTCTCACTCATGTAGACTCACCAAGCATCTCAACACTTGACCATAGAGTCCTACACTTGTTTCATACTTCGGAGGGGTAGTCAAAGTTTGACTCCTACCTTCTCACCTCTTCTTGCTTGCCTTTTATAAGAAAGGCTCATTTGTACATTTTGCAACACATTACATGCTTATGATATTTTCTCATTTTGCATATGTTTATTTGTGTATTATTTTGAGTTTGCAAGCTTATCTTGGCTGCTCCAACATCCCCTCCCTAGCTGGGTTGGCCAGCACCCAGAACTAACAAAGGAGTTTTTTAACACCCTTATAAATTAATAAATGCTTTTTAAAAAAACTTAATATTTTAAATTTAAATTTGGCACCTAGTTTTAGGCCAACCTATATTTTAAATAGAAATAAGTTCAAATTGCAGGTTGGCCTTGTTTGGGTCCCAAGCACCCCACACCAGCCCACATATATAAAGTTTTTGTTTTCAAATCAGAAGGTAAGAAGAAACTTGGCAGAATTTATCCTGAACCTGCATTTTTAGGATGAAAACGCTAAAGATGCTAACCCTGAGGTAGGACGAAAACTCTCCCTTAGTTCCTTCTAACAAATCAAACTTCAAAAAGGTGATTAGCAGGGCTAATATTGGAAATTTTTATCTTGTTACAGGAGGTGATCAGCAGTGGTGGAGGGCAGTGATTACCAACGCCATACTTGCCCAGTTGGGCAGGCAATCCAAGTGCCTAGATCTGCAACTTTTACCCTAAGCACCAGGAAACAGCAGTGAACCAGAACCGAGTTATTTATCCAACGCCAAATTTACAGGTGGTTGCTAGCATACAAGGTGATCTCCACATGCCACTCCCTGATCTACACATGTGCAACCATTAATACTAGCATTCAGGACACTACAAGTGGTGGGTGTTCCCCCTACAAGGTGAAAGGAAGCACAACCTTCAGCATGACCAAGGGGGGATCTGCTACCAAGATCTGAGAGTGCCCTAAACAAAGGAAAAAAAGGTAACAGCTAATCAGCAACACTGCTTCCATCAGCAGCACAATAACACTAAATTTTAGGGTAACTGAATCTATACACTGCCAGCCTAGTGTTTTGACAATAATATTTGTTTATTATCCTGCTATTCAGTTTCTGATTGTAACGGTTAAAGGCTATTCAGTTCAAATAAATTCAAAAGAATTCAGAATTATCAGTTATTTCTTGCATAGTTCCCCATTCCAATTTATTTGTTGAATCAATCAGAATTGAGGGTTTTTTTAGACTCTGTTAAGGGATATTACAGTGGTATCAGAGCCACTCTTTCTGCTAGCATGTGGATGTGTGATGCAGATTTATGCAGAAAAGTGATTGGTAAATCAGGTACCAATGAACAAAAAAGAGAAATAAAGAAGCCATGGGTGATATGAATGAGGGAATCAACCCCCAAAGGTCATTAGCAATGAAAACAAAGAGCTAGCCAGAGAGTTTCAGTCCACCATGAGAGAGTCTATGGCAGAGATTGTGAGGACTTTGAGAGGAATGAATCAAAAATGCAACATTGGGATGTCTAATCCAAATGGTGCTGAAAGAAGTCACTCAACCAATAATGGGGTTTCAGTCAATCCACCAACCAAGACATTCAGGGCCAAATTTTTGCAAAGAGAAGAGGATCCATTTGAGGAAGAGAAACAAGTTCCACCAAGACTTGAGGATGATATGGCAAGTTATCATGCAGAATATAGCGCCCTGAACCCAGCCATCTACCGTGACATGTCATTCATGGAGTATTATAATATGAAAACAAGAAATGATCATCATACAGGAAGAAGATATCAGGATCAGCCAACAAGAGATATACAACAATGGTTGGAAAAGATGACTATACCCACCTGTGATGGATCCAATGAGGTCACAAGTAGAGCTTGGTTGCAAAAATTGGATACCTATTTCTCCTTAAACCCCATGTATGAAGAGGAAGCAAATCAAGTTTGCAACACTTTACCTAGAGGGTATGGCTCATGAGCGGTGGTACCATGGCATGGTGACCCAAGGGCAGGGCTCAATCACTACCCTAGAGGAATTCGGCCAGAGATTGATGGAGACGTTTGACAGAAATGATCCGGAGATTCACTTCAGGGAGCTAGCACAATTGAGGCAAGAGGGCACAATTGAGCACCATGTGGCAAAATTTCAAAGGCTGCCAATGATGATTCTAGATGTGACAAAGTAGAGACTCATTGTCCTTTTTGTAGAGGGTCTATCCAAACCACTCGAGGGTTTAGTAAGGGCATTTAATTTAAAAAGCCTTGCAAAAAGCCTTTAAGAGAGCCCAAAATTTGGAGGATTTAGTGACAAAAACAAATTCTACTCCAAGAATGCATCATTACTTCAACATAACAAGCCTCCTCATAAGAGTTTCCCTCAACATAAGGCATTACCCTCAAAACCCAACAAGGTTGCGTAATCCAAGAATGAAATTTGAAGGAAAAAACTATGCTTCATTTGTAGGGAGCCATGGCAACCAGGTCACAGGTGTTTGGGAAAAGGATAGATACACTACATTGAGGTGGCTTCCAATGAGGATTCTAAAGCAAGAGAATTTGAACCCAAGGTTGTTGTTGATGAGGATGAGCATGAGGATCAAGCAGGAGAGCATTTGGATGGCACACTTGCAACACTTTTAGGAGCACCTAGATATCACCCTCTTCGGGTTAAAAGAGTCTTGCAAGGGCATAGGGTGACAGTTTTGATTGGTAGTGGAGCAACCCACAACTTCATTGATGAGGGATTGGTAGCTAAGATGGGTTTGAGGACAAAAAATTTTGAGGGGTATAATGTTACAATGGTTAATGAATTTACTATTCCATGCAACTAAAGGATTCAACAATTGGAGTTGACTCTAGGAGGGCACAAAATGTGAGATGACTTCTGGCATTGGTGAGACGGATTTAGTATTGGGAGTGAAACGGTTGTACTCACTTGGTGAGCACACACAAGATTATCAGACTTTGGAGTTGAAAACCAAATCTGATGGGAAGGAGTTAGTTCTTTGTGGCCTTTCCAATGGGGGTCCCATGATGGTTTCAGCCAAGAGGGTGGAGAGAGTTTTTCATAGAAACCAAGTTGCTTGGGCAGCAAAGTGCTTGACTACAGAGATGGATTCATTCAAGCATGGGAGGTCTTATCATGTTGACATCCAATCCATTTTGGATAAACATAGCAAGGTGTTCAACAAAATTCCTCCAAGTTTACCACCAAATAGGGGCTTTCAGCATGTAATTGAACTTGAGGAAGGACCAAAACCTGTCATCACTATACCTTATCATCATCCTAGGAAGTACAAGAAGGAGATTGAGAAGGAAATTAAAGAGTTGTTAAACATGGGACACATAAGTCCTAGCTCTAAACCATTTGCTTCCTCTATGGTGTTGGTAAGGAAAAAAGATGGTACCTTGAAGATGTGCATTGATTATAGAGCCTTCAATAAAATGGCAATAAAGAATCACTAGCCTATACCCAAGATCGATGAGTTGATAAATGAGCTCCATGAATTGTATACTTCTCCAAGATTGATTTACAATTAGGGTAACATCAAATTAAGATTGGAGATGACAATGTGCACAAAACAGCTTTCAAGTGTCACTATAGCACTAGGAGTTCTTGGTCATGCCATTTGGATTTACTAATGCACCTGCCACCTTCCAATCATACATGAACCAAGTATTTATTTGACAATTGAGGAAATTTGTATCAGTTTTCTTTCATGACATCTTGATTTATAGTACATAAATCACTTGAAACACATAAATGAGGTGCTTGGCATACTAGAGCAGCATTCATTCTATGCCAAAGCATCCAAAAGTGAATTTCATTTTACAGAAATATTGTATTTGGAGCATAAGATTAGTGCCCAAGGAGTTGCCGTGGATGAGGAGAAGATAAAGGCAATAAAGGGTTGGCCTAGTCCTAGGACTTTGTCACATTTGACGAGATTTGTGGGACTTTGCAGCTACTATAGGAGGTTTGTCAAGCAAGGTTGCATGGACACGGATACGGATACGGATACAATATCGGATACAATGAAGGCATTTTTAAGACCTCTCATATGGATACGGTAGGATACGACATTCATAAAACACACACACACGTATATATATGTATATACTGTGTTACTGGGTTCGCGCTACCAGCACTAGGTTCGCGTCGGGTCCTGGTCCTAGTCCGGTCCCTCTGTGGGTTCAACCAGGGTCCGTGTTTTGGAGGCCTGGTTCGCCGATGGAGAACCTGGGCGAACCTGGGGAGAACCCAAGTCAAACCCGGGAGAACCAAAGCAGAACCGACGGGTTTGGGCGCCCAAAAAGCTTCTTTTTTTTTTGCATTTTTTTAATAATTTCTCCAGTTTGACTTTGACCCACGCCCAAGGGAACCCTAAAAATGACCTCTAAAACACTTTAAACACCTAAAATACCTCATTTTCATTCATTTGTTTTGCAAACAAGCATTTTCATTCCAAGAGGCTAAGTTCTCATTTTTGCTTGTTGGATTGACAAAAGGAGTTGAAGATTGATCATTGAAGCTTCTACAAACGATTGCATTGCTATTCCTACAAATTTGCAAGTGTTCATTGGCTGCCACAAAGATTGTTGAAGGATTTTTTTGCAAAGAGGTAAGTTTTTCTCTCTCTTTTTTGAGTTTTTTCATCCATTTTTTTTTTTACAAACTAGAAACTTTGTTTTGTTTCATTTTATGACTTATCTATGTTTTTTATTTCCATTCTTCTATGAGTGTAAAAGAGCTAGGTTTTATAAAAAATTTATATTTTGTTTTCATTCAAATTTTGAATGTGTTGTTTGCAAAACAAATTGCCAAAGGAATCACAATGTCAATGGGTTCTACCTTCGGCTCCGTAGCTAAACCAAACTCAAAGTTCAAAAACAAATCCAAATTCTCCTCTATGGAAGTATGTTGAAATAATAAGACAGATTCCAAGTGGTGGCGGTTATGTTTGGAAATGCAGTGGGTGTGAAGTTACATATTCTAGTTCATACCATAGGGTGAAAGCACATTTGTGTGGCATAGGTGGAAAAGGCATCACGGCTTGCCTTGGAAAAGAAGGTGTACCTATTCCACCTGAGACAGTTGAAAATACATTATGGAGCAAGATGCAGCAAATCAACGTGAAGCCCAAAAAGGAAATCACCCTTTGTTAAAAAAAAAAATCAAAGGGAATGCAGCCCCCATCTAATCGCAATATTGTGGTAGAAGACCACCCATTTATGGCTACTCCGGATCCTCAAGCTCAAAGTGCACAACCAATTGCAAACAAGAGAACAAAGGGGCCTTTGGAAGTTGCATTTCAAAATGAGAGTAGAGCCCTTGCCGACCAATGTGTAGCAAGATGCATATATGCCAATGGATTAGCTTTTAATGTTGTTCATTCTCCATATTGGAAAGAGATGTTGAGAACGGTTAATGAAGCTACAAGGGCCCAGGTTATGAGAAGGTGTGTGGCTCTTTATTGGAAAAGGAGGTTGAGTTGGTTGAAGATGCATTGAAGCCTATAAGAGATTCATGGGTTGAGACAAGTGTGTCCATTGTTTCAGATGGTTGGAAGTACTCAAGAAATCGGCCTTTGATCAATGTCATAGCGGTGTCCCCTAAAGGGGCAATGTTTTTGAAAGCCGTGGATTGTGAGGGGCAAGTAAAAGATGGACAATTTATTGCTAATATTCTCATTGCAGCCATTGAGCAAGTGGGACCCCGCAATGTTGTTCAAGTTGTAACGGACAATGCCAAGAATTGTAGAGCTGCAGGGTTGTTGGTTGAGGAAAGATATTCACATATCTTTTGGACACCTTGTGCGGTCCATTCACTCAATCTTATGCTGCAAAAGATTGGGAATAAAACTGCATGGATCAAACAATTGTATGTTGAGGCTGAGGACATTCAAATGTTCGTCACCAACCACCACTTGTCTCAAGGGATCTTTAGATCATTTTCAAAATTGGAGCTATTGAAGGTAAGTGAAATAATATTTACATTTGTCATTTTCTGATTTTCATAATTTGATTGTGCATTCTAATTTAAATTCTTCTTTAAAGTTTATTTTTAAATTTTAATTATTATTTTTAATTTGCAATAGGTTGCAGAGACCCGCTTTGCCTCTAACACAATCGTCTTGAGACGACTTGTGAAAGTTAGACAGGCACTTTCTAGCATGGTGATTAGCAACAATTGGTCTATATGGAGGCAAAGCAGCACTGAAAGAGCAACAAAAATTAAGAGCATGATATTAGATGACTCATGGTGGGATCGTGTGGAGTATCTCCTTAGCTTCACCGAGCCCATTTTGAGTATGATTCGCTATACTGACATGGACAAGCCATGCATTGGAGAGATATATGATGGTATAGACTCAATGCTTGAGAAGATCAAGTGCACCATCAATGCAAGAGAGCAAGACCCTAAAGAGACTTTCTTCAAACAAGTGCAAACAATTATTGAAGAAAGATGGAACAAAATGACAACTCCATTACACCTTGCCTTGGCATTGACTCTAAAATAGTAGTCAGATTCTTTCAGTGCCAGGAAGGCTTCCTCCATATAGAGATTTAGAAGTGGCTGAAGGGTACAAGGCAGCATTTGTGAGACTCTTCCCTGATCAAGATTTGCGAAGTGTAGTCACGAATGAGTTCATTGATTTTGTGCACTCAAATGGTCTAGGTGTTGATGCTCTTTGTGACAGGTTCTTAAAGGATGCTCATAGTTGGTGGTACTTCCATGGACAATACTTCCAACATTTGCAGCCCCTTGCAATCAAAGTTTTATCACAAGTAAGTTTAATTAATTTTCATATTTTAGTTATAAAAGTTTCATAATTTCATTTATAATTTATAATTTTTTAATTGTTTACTTTGTCTTCATAGGTTGCTAGTTCATCCGCATCTAAGAGGAATTGGAGCACATATTCTTTCATCCACTCAGTAAAGCGCAATAAATTGCTCTCAAAAAGAGCAGAGGACTTAGTAATATGTGCATTCCAACTTGCGTCTCCTTTCACACAAACAACGTAACTACAAGGAAGGGGAGACAAAGTTGTGGGATATAGTGCCAAAGGATACTGACTTGGATGCTTCCACTTCTCACCAGATTGCATATGAGGAATCTGATATCCAACAGGGGCATGGGCACAATACTAGTGCTAGTGACAGTGCCATTGGCACTACTTGTGATTCATCTAGTCTTCCTACTTCATCTAATGTCAATGTTGACATTGATATGGATGAATTTGATGATTAAAACTTTAAAAGTGTTGTAATATTGAACTTGAAGTTTGAACGATGAATATTTATAATGCATGTTTGAAAAATTAAATGTTTTAACTTTTAAATGATATTATGATGTTATGTGATGTTCTAATCCTAATTCATGCTTCTAGGATATATATATATATAGTTTTAACTTTTAAATGATATTCAAGTTTATGGTGGTTTTGATATTATGATGTTATGTGATGTTCTAATCCTAATTCATGCTTCTAGGATATATATATATATATATTTTATTTTTATACTAACGAACCCAAAACGAACCGAACCCACCCTCCAAAAAATTTGGCCGAACTGGCAAACCGAACCCTCGAACCTGAACCGGAACCGGTAACTTAGTGTATATATATATAACACAAATTTCTAAGTTATTAGAGAAGATTTTCATCACTTTAGAAACAATATACACAAAATTGCTACATATTTTCATATTCCAAAATGTTTATGTTTAAATATAGTTTTATTATAACTTTCAAATTAAATCTAAATTAAGTTTAAACTAAAGTAAATATTTATTAATAATTTAATATTTTTTATTAAAAATGTATTAAAATTTATTTTATTTTTATATAAAATTATAAATATAAATATTCTATTTTTTTTATTTGTAAAAATAGAATATTTATATTTTATAGATAAAAAATAATAATTAAAATAGAATATTAGAATATTTATATTTAAATAGAACTTTTAAATTAACTTTTTAACAGTATTAAATATAGTCATATGTTTTTTAATTTAAAAAATATTTTATTTTAAAGAAAATTAAAAATAGAATAACTAAATTATATTTTACAATCAACATTATAAAAATAAATAATATCATTAACATTTTGAAAAGGTTAAAATCTTAATAAGAAAATGAAGTTTTTAAAAAATATAAGTTGAAAGGGCAAAAAACGTTGGAAGAAAACTTACGGGAATGAAATTATTTTAAAGCTTTTGTGCAGGTTTTAGGGGAAAAGCACAAACAGCAACGATACATTCACGACAGCCCAAAAAAGACAAGAACAATGCAAAATAAAATTAACTGACAATCAAGCATAGCTGATGAAATCGTGTCACACTAGTAGCAAGGAAAAATTGGCGAAAAACTGGGAACGATGAAGTCACGTAACACTGGTAGCAAGGAAAAATTGCTGGAAAATTGAGAACGTTGTACAAATTCATCTCAGCAAGGGTTTTAAAACCAAAAAAAAAATCAATTTTAGCTCCCTAAATTTAGATTTTACAGCAATTAACATAAGATTTGGGTCAAATTTTTTAGGCATCCTAATCCCTGCGAATCCGGCATGGTTAAAAATAGGGGTTTTTTTTGGCACATGAAGGCACGGTATCCCCACCATACCAATGTGGTACTGTATCCGTATCTGTACCAGATACGGCGGTACACATATCTGAGGAAGGAGGGTGTCGTATCCTACAACTCTGTTGTCAAGAGGTTTTCACAGCTTGCAACCCCATTTAGAAATTTGACGATAAAAAGGGCCTTCTCTTGGAGCACTTCAGCACAAAGAGCTTTCAACACACTCAAGGAGGTAATGAGTTCATATCCTGTTTTGGCTATTTTAGATTTTTCCCTTCCTTTTTTTTTAGAATGTGATGCTTCAGAAGAGGGGATTGAAGCAGTTTTGATACAAAAAAGACACCCTATAACATTTGAAAGTAGAAAACTCAAGGAAACAAAGAGAAGCTTTTCCATTTATGACAAAGAGATGTTAGCCAACATGCATGCATTAGCCAAATTCAAGCAACAATTGGTTTGTGGGAAGTTTGTGGTGAAAATGGATCATAACAACTTAAAGTTTTTCCTCAATTAGAAGGATTTAAATAATAGATAGCAAAAATGGGTAAGTAAACTACAAGCCTATGATTTTGACATTGAATATGTTAAGGGAAAGAATTATGTGGTTGTTGATGTACTCTCTAGGAAACCTTATTTATGCTCTATAGATGATAATATCTGCTAATTGGAAGGTTTCTATAATAGCTAAATATGCCAAGAACACATTTGCTATTGACATTTTGGAAGGGAAGCTACAAGATGACAGATACAAAGGACCAGGTGTATCTTGTACCAAAATCAAAGGTGAAGGAAAGAATTTTGAGGGCATGTCATGGCACACCTCTTGGTAGTCATCCAAGGTACTATAAGACATACAAACAAGTAAGGGAGTGTTTCTCATGGATGTGGCTCAAAAGTCTTGAGGCATGTTAAGAAGTGTTTGGTTTGTCAACAAAACAAAACAAAGCATGTATTTCCAATTGGTTTGTTGCAGCCCCTACCCATTCCAAAGCAAAAGTGGAAGAGTATCTCCATGGATTTCACCACAGAACTTCCACAGGTGCAAGGTAGGTATTGTATCTATGTGGTTGTTGATAGACTCACTAAATGAGCTCATTTTTATGCTATATCTTCAGAGTACAAGGTACAAGGCTCCACAAATGGCAGATTTGTTCTTTACAGAGATTTTTAGTCTCCATGGGCTGCCAAGGAATATCATAAATGATAGGGGTAGCAAATTTATCAGCTTTTGCCAAGAACTCTTTCGATTGACAAATACGGAGTTGACCCTGTTGATGTTATTGAGCAGCGTTGGGATCTTCTTCCAGCCGATCTCCTTCGCATTAATGATAAATTAAATAATAGCCCTTGGCTATTTAATTTATGTTGATAAAAGTTATGAGGAGGCGCCTCATTTATTTAATATCTAGTTTATTGAGACACACGATGTGAAGAGTCACATCTCTTGTAAACTAAATAATGTTTATTAATATTTATGTATTGAGGCTGACTTCCTTCTAATCGGCGATTTACTTTAAGAGACACATACTTCATTTAGGCCGACCATTCACCTTGTGGAATCGTGTCCTTTGAAGACCTCCTCTTCGAATAGTATTTATTGGAGATACTATTCGATCATTGTAAGATATTCACTTGTTCATCTTCGATTATCATTTGTGCGAGTTCATCCTTTACATAGGCTGTGAGTTACAAGAGCGATCTACTTCAAGGACAGGTCAATATATTAAGAAGTCAAATCGGAGGTTTCAAGAAGGCTGAACCTGTGATCAAGAAAATGTGATTTTCTTGAAGAAGCAGATCGATATATTGAAGAGGATGATCATAGATATACTTCATGAGCAGATCGTTATATTGAAGAGGCTGATCATAGATATACTTCATGAGCAAATCCTTATATTGAAGAGGCTGAACATAGATATATTTCATGAGCAGATCGATATATTGAAGAAGCTGATCACAGCATTACAGAAGGCTGAGGTTGTCATCAGTATAAGCATCATATTTTTTCTGTGTTAGCATCAGATTGTGGTGCTCTTACTTGGCCTCCATATCGGCCTCCTTGTAAAGGAGACTTTTGTTTATCATTCAATATATAAGTGATATATTGTTGCTGGGTTTTTCTCCCTCAAGAGGAGGGTTTTCCCAGGGTATATTCTGTGTTGTGTGTCTGATTTTTGAATTAAATTTTTGCTCTTACATCTGATCATAAAAAAACTAACAGACCCCAAGCACTAGCTATCATCCTCAAACTGATGGGCAAATGAAAATTATGAACAAATGGATAGAAGGGTATTTGAGGAACCATGTTACAAGGTAGCAAAAAGCTTGGGTTAAGTGGCTCCACCTTAGAGAGTATTGCTAAAATTCTACTCATCACATGTCTATAGGTATGACTCCTTTCAAGGCCCTCTATGGTTATGATGCTATTTCTTTTCTTGGATTTGATTCTCACAAATAGTAGAATTCCTAGGGCTAGAGATTTGGTTCAGCAAAGCATAGATATTATGAATGTGCTCAAAGAAAACCTACAGCAGTCCCAAAACCAGAAAAAAATGTATGTTGATCGCCACTAAATAGAGAGTGTTTTTGAGATGGGAAACATGGTCTTCTTGAGGCTATAGCCCTATAGACAATCTTCCCTCAAGGAAAGTGGTGCAGATAAAATCAAGCCACGGCTTTTTGGACCCTATAAGGTCATAAGGAGAATTGGTAAGGTTGTGTATGAGCTGGAACTTCCCATAAATAGCAGAATTCACAGTGTTTTTCACATATCATGTTTGAAGAAAGCCCTTGGACAACGAGTTACACCTTCGTTAGAGCTGCCACCACTTGATAATGAAGGGAAGTTGGTTTTGGAGCTCGAAGCCATCATTGACGTGAGTGAAAAGAAGTTGAGAAAAGGTCATTAAAGAATATTTGGTGAAATGAAAGAATCTCCCACTTGAGGAGACTACATGAGAAGGAGTGGAGAATTTTTAGCACCCGGGTCTGAAATTGCTTGAGGGCAAGCAATTTGGGGGAGGACCGTCGTGTCCCCTCCCTAGTTGGATCAGCTAGCACCCAAACAAACAAGGATATTTTTAACACCATTATAAATTAATAAATATTTTTTTAAAAATTTAAAAAGCTTATATTTGAAATTTAAATCTAGCACCTAGTTTTGAGCTGATCAATATTTTAAATAAAAATAAATTCAAATTGCAGGTCAACCTTTGTTTGGGTCCCAAGCGCCCCACACAATCCCATATATATAAAAAAATTGTTTTCAAATCAGAAGGTAAGAAGAAAATTGCCAGATTTTATCCTGAACCTGCATTTTTAGGACGAGAACACTAAAGGTGCTAACCCTGAGGTAGTATGAAAACTCTCCCTCGGTTCCTTCTAATAAAATTATAAATCAGACTTCAAAAAGGTGATTAGCAGGGCTAAGATTGGAGTTTTTTTATCTTATTACAGGAGGTGATCAGCAGTAGTGAAGGGCAGTCATTACCAACACCACACTTGCAATCCAAACACCCACATCTGTAACTTTTACCCTAAGCACCAGGAAACAGCAGTGAACCAGATCTGAGTTATTTATCCAGCGCCAGATTTAGAAGAGGTTGCCAGCATACAAGGTGATTTCCACACACCACTCGCTGATCTATGCCTATGCAGCCATTATACCAGTACCCAGAGCACCCAGGGAGATCTGCAAGGAGGGTACACCTGGATAAGCTATACAGGCGGTAGGCATTCCAGTGTTGACCCTACAAGGTGCAAGGAAGCACAACCTTCAACATGAAAGAGGGGAGATATGCTGCCCAGATCTGAGACAGCCCAAAACAAAGGAAAAAAGGTGACCACTAATCAGCAACAGTGCTTCCATCAGCAGCACAATAACACCAAATTTTAGGGTAACTGAATCTATATGCTGCCAGCCTAGCGTAGGCAATAATATCTGTTTATTATTCTGCTTTTCATTTTCCGATTGTAAGGGTTAAAAACTTAAAGGCTTTTCAGTTCAAATAAATTCAAAAAAATTCAGAATTACTTCAGTTATTTCTTGCATATTTCCCGTTCCAATTTATTTGTTGAATGAGAATCAATCAGAATTGAGGGTTTATTTAGATTCTGTTAAGGGATATTACATCTTCATCAAGGCTTCTTTTGAGCACAAAAATATTTTAGGCAATATAACTCACCAAACTGCTCAAAAACCAAAATGTCAGTAGCGTTCACAAGGAAGATGACCATGCAAGCAGCACACAGATATATTCCCAGCCCATCCTTCATCTCCTAATAAAACACAAGGTACACGTCTCTCATCCGTAGCACATCATACATGTCCCCTAGGTTTAGGACAACCCCATGTGACATTGCTCCAGCAAAAAGAGATCCTAATGGCCAACTAGACTTAAATTACACACCATACAACCACCCAATGGAGTCATGGACAGTAAACTTGGGAAAGGCATAAATGTACTAAAATGATTTGAGATTTGCAACTATCATTGTTAAGACAAACTTAAAACTTGTACTAAGAAACATATTGAAGAAAAACAAACTAGTATCTCCGATGAAACTTACCACATAATGTATTGGGAAGTTATCCAAATCCTCCACATGTGTTGCCTTCAGCTTGAACCGTATCATGTAAATCACCCACAAAGTAGTTGCTAATGTTGCAGTATCAAGCACTGTGTGTATATCATATTCCATAACAAAACTACAATACACTCGAACTGCTAAGAACATAGCAGTAAGCTCCTGAGATTTGAGTGATAAGCCTGCACATACAGCAGAAGATACAAACCAATTAAAAGATAAGTACATACAAACCAATTAAGAAGAATCCATCCTAAATGATTGAAGGAAATGAAACACACCCAATAAAATTACCATGAAAGAAATATCGATAATCCATGATAAGCTTGAACTCGGTACTCAAGAACAGTCTTACAAATATAATTTGAGAGACTACAAATTTAACAAAAAGGGCAGCTAAACCCCGATTCCTTCCATGCAACATACTATGCTAAGTTGCTAACTGCTATAGTAAACATTGATCCTACATGACAGTGACCTACGAGTACCAAACCAAATGCCATTTCTTGGGTACAAATTGGTAAGAAGATTCAAATTATCATGATTTCTGTAAGTTAAGGGTAGTAAAATAATTCACGGTAGGAAGAGTCACTTTCAATCCACAAAGTGACAACATGTAAAACAAATGATCCACCAATTAAAATAATCAACTAGCTGAAATTGTGTGCCAACTGTTTCTTTTAATTGATCATATATAAGTTAAAGAAACAACAGACCTAAGTGCCTGACCCATAAAAAATCTATCTTGCACAGGTTAAGATTAGAGAAATGGGAAAAACAAAAAAGAGTTTTTTCTATACTGTGCTGATTCCATTTGTAACTCTACTAATGTCAAAGTGATTTTCACCAAAAGCTAAGAGGTTTGATAGCTTTCGAGAACTGTGTTCTACTTGAATTTGGGTTTACAACACTCATGTAACATTTTCTTTTTAAATTATGTGTCATGCACTTATTTTAAAATAAATATTTCACATATTGGGCATTGCAAGCTATACCTAAGAGCTGTTTACACAAATAGTATAAGTCGCAGAACCCATGTCTTAATATCAATGTAGCTTATATCAACCATTCTCTGTCTTTAGCATTGCTTGTACCAGAAAGAAATGAAACTTTCCATAAGGAAACAATATTGACAAGGATCATTCTTGTATTCATCTCTTTTCACTTCATGCATCTTAAACCGACTAAGGCGTAGTCTGCATCCTCAGTTCTAGGAAACTTTGCATGTGTTTAGCTCACCCAGTGAGCACTCACCCTCATCCTCGTGAATGTTTTTAAGCATACTAATAAAGAACATACACACTGTTTTACTTGTACGGTTGTACCTATACAAAAAAAATCATATAGTCATTTTTCAAGTCAAACATAAGCCATGTCTCATTTAGCGAGTCATTATGCATGTTTCCCTAGTTCACAAATGTCACACTTTCAAGCTCTAATCAATGCCTTTGCATTGTTAACCAAAGACACTTTCCAATGCATCAAACAAAACAAAGATTGGAGTCTGTATGCGATAATAAAGTCATGGAGAATTGGCGTGCCAATAGTGAGGCACAGGCCCATCCACAAGCCTGCAAAAAAAATTTATGCCAAAAGTGGCATCCCAAACTTGGAGCATGTGCCAACCCATTAGAATGTTAAGAAGTTGAAAATTTTCAAAATCAGTATCCCAATGCAGGAGCATGCACCAATATATATGAGAGTCAAAAACTGGAAAAAAGTACACAAAATTGGCATCCCAAAAACCTTGGTACATGCCTCTACTCAGCCATGAAAAAAAGATGTAAAAACAAAAAAAGGGACCTCCTAGAACCCAAGTGCACATCATTACATGTGCCACTACACAACATTGCCACTTTTGAACCAAAACAAAAAAAAAAATGACAAGAACACCTATGGCACATGCTCATATGGGATTTGCCATATATTCTATTAAAACAAAAAAGGTCTAGAAACACCTAAAGTGTGTGCACAATTGGTTAAAGCAAAAAATAGAAGGAACGTAATTGAAGGGCGACTTGATGTTTGTACTATATGTTCCTCTTGTTCTCACTCCACACTTTCTCTCTTTTGGAAACAGCAGAGAGGACTTTCAGCAGGTTGTCAAGGGATTCAAGCGCCATTGTTTGCCTTTGTTGGAGATTTTCATGCTTTTCTTGCAGGTTTTTCAAGAGTTGTATTATCTTCAGGTAAAACGCACCATTGTCAAAGAGTTTTTCAGGCATTCAAAGGGCGACATACAGCAGTTCTCATAATTCTTTTAAAGCACCTAAAATTTCACACCAGTATTGTCATTTTCCATTCAAGCACCTAGGGTTTGTTGAGCAGATTTTCAGCTCTTTGAGGATGTGATGAAGACAATAAGAAAAAATAAGAGCAAGCTTGATGAAACTTGGCAAGATATTGTTTCTTATATATCTGCTATTCCATGTACTTTCTGAGATGAGGACAAACAAGAGATTGAGCATGTTTGAGGTCAGAACCAAGCTCCAGAAGTTAGTAAAAGAAAAACTTTGAGGGGCACAAATTCTGAATCAAGGCCATATGGATAAATTGGCTGGTATCTCCAGAAACGTTTGGAAAGCCAAAAAAGGACAGGTTCAGATTGATACTCTAATAACCAAGAGTGAGTACATCCTAGAGGTCCAGGTCATCCATATAAGTAATTTCCCATTGCCTGAGGATGCTCAGGTTCAGAGGTTCATTGGCAAATTTCTGGCAGCTCTGAGTACTCAGGACACTGCTGCTGCACAACGCTTGCCAATTGATGTTTTTGAATAGCTATTTTGGAGGATGGCTGGTTTTAGATAACTTTCTAGAAGGTCTATTTTGATACTTGATATATTTTGCAGAAATTTATTTCAAGATTTATTTATTTAGATGTTTTATTTTCAAACAACTTTTGCAATTAGAGCTTGCTTTGTGTGCAAGCATTCTATTTTCAGCATAGAGCTTCAATAGTTTATTTTGTATTTATCCTGAATAAGTTGCATTGCATGAGCATGTACAACTTTGTATACACTGATGAATAAATGATTTATGTACTTAGATTGAAGCCAATAGTAATTTTATGCCTACTTGCTGCTGATTTGTGTAATTTTGTGTAAGTGTTTTTGTGAGTTGAACAAAGTTAAATAATTATTGCAAGCTTTGTATTGCATTTTTTGCTGATTTGAGTATTTGTAGCGTTGTATGTGAATCTCCAATATTTAACTCAATGTCTTGTGTTCATTTTTAATTCAATTATTATGAACTCATTCTTTTTGGTTTCTTCTTTTAGCCAGGAAGTGTGAGCATTTTTAACTGTTATAGGTTAGGTCATAAAATTTTGAAATTTCTCGTCTTGTGTAGATGAGTTATTTAGCTTTGTACCCCTACCCGAGAACAAAAATACAAGTAGTTACTTTAGTTTGTTTGCATTGCGTGTTGAAAACCAAAAGTTTATTTTGTGCATATTGGAGAAAGCTAAAACCTGTTCCCATAATTTCTCATGATTTAGTTTAATTTTTAGTTGCATAAGAGCTCCCCTTCTAATTTGACAAAAGGTTTATCTTTACACATTGTTCTGTGTTGCATTGTCCTAAAAGGGGCAAAATAAAATGCTAACAATTTTTGGTGCTCACCACAGGACTCAAGGGAATTCAAAGGCCCATCTATGGAGATAAATGACCATTTGAGATAGAAACTCTCTTCCACTCCAACCAAATCTGAATTAGACTGAAACAAATAAAGAAAATATTTTGGACAGCTTGAGGTGATCCATTTTTTATTAGAGGAAGAACCCTAAATTTTAAAGATGGTGTACAATAGCACTTAATGCATCTCGTACATTCACAAGTCGTCTTAAGATGAGTGCATGAGACGCAAATCAATTTTCAACAACCTAACATAGTGTAAAAAAATACATCGAATAATAACAATTAAAAATTAGAAACTATATTAAATAATAAAAAATTAAATTTAAATTACCTTCACCAACTCCAACTTGGAGAAGGTCCTAAAAATGCCTTGTGACATATGATGATTAGTTGCAAACATTTGAATCTCCTTGGCCTCTATGTAGATTTGTTTGACCCACTCATTTTATGTGCCAATCATTTGCAATATCAAATTGAGTGAATGGACAACACATGGCGTCCAAAAAATGTGTGAACATATGTACCCTCCACTATAGAACCAACTGCCCTACAATTTTTAGCATTGTTCGTTATGACTGACAACATTTTCAAGGCCCACCATTTCAATGGATTCTATGAGGATGTTGGCAATGAAAGTTGCATCCTTCACTTGCCCCTCACAACCCACTACCTTCAAAAACATTGCCCTTTAGGGGACATTGCTATGACAATGATCAACGGTCTATTTTTGCAATCTTTCCATCCATCAAAAATGATGGGCACACCTATTTTGGGCAATGTATCTTTGATTGCTCCCAACGATGCTTCTACTGAAGCTTTCTCCTTCCCCAATAAAATGGTTTACACCTTTTCATACCTAGGACTAACATAATAAGAAGGTGCACTAGCAATGGCCATCACCATATCCCACCAATATGGTGATCTAACAAGGTTAAAACGAAGCCCATTGCCACAAATGCAACAAGCAATGCTCTCATCTGCAACCTCCCTCACTTCATTCTTGAAGCCTTTTTCCAATGGGCCTCGTTTATGCAAAGTCGAATCATTCTCTTCTCCAAAAGATGGTGGCAATGGCATGAAAGATGTCGGCTAGCCAATTGTGATAAGCCACTAGGATGTGCTCTTTCCTTTGATCTATTACTTAACATGTTGGCATTCTCTTGTTCTTTAATATAAGCCAATATTTGATGCTTTGATAACCCTTTTTTATTTGGCCCAGAACAAACTATTATTCTCATGTAAGGAATAGCGCAGAAGTGAGCTTTCACTCAAGAGTACAAGCTCTTATACTCATTTCCACATTGGCTACAATGCCAAAGATATCCCACACCACCAAGAAGTTGTTCAATCATTATCATACATCGCCAAAGAGGTGACGATGCATCAAATTTAACTGAACTCTCTGCATTTGGGGCAACTAAAGTAGAACTACCAAACATTTTGTATGAACCTAAAACAAACAAAAAAAATCTTACAAATTTAACAACCCTACAACTTAAAAAATATAAAATATAAAATCGGCATTAAAATCCCTTAATATGTGTAAAAAGTTCAAAAAAATATTCAAAACTTACCCAAAAAAAACTTGAAAAATCTTCAAAAAAATTATTCAAAACTTTAAAAAAAATAAAAGATTCATTCACCTTTTTTTATGGTTAAATCTTCTTTGTGCAGCTATTTCTCCCCTATTGATGTAGATTTGACTCTCCTATAACCCTCACCTTTGGAAAAAAATGCATTTTTTGGTCTTTTGTGTTTGTCAAATGAGTTGAATGAAGTGTTATGCCCTCACTTTAGGGCAAGCAATGCTTTTAGGTAAGTTTTTTTAATACTTTTCAAAGCATTTTTTTTAATTTTGGGCCCACTGACCACGGGTACCCCTGGGTTCATCCAAGTACGTCCCCAGTTTGCCCAAGTGGTACCTGGGAGAACTGGCGGTCGAACCAAGACCAAACCCATACCAGTACTATGGGGGAGTTCTAGGTGAACCCAGTAACATAATAATGTCAGGAGATAATGAGAAGAATAAAACCTTTACAGCATTATCACCTGCAATTGTCAAATGTGGATAAGGAACAGGGAGATTTTTTTTAACACGGTACAGGTGTATAAATAAGGTTATGCTTTATTACATGCATTATAACCTGGAATTATGATATCTAATCGCCAGGAGATAAAGGTATATACACACAGACCATGAATCCAAGTTTCTTGGTGAATATGCTTTACAGACAGAAGTCTCCATGTGTAATCTTGAGGCTACTAGCAAGAAGATGGATCACAGCAGGAAAACATACAGACAGAAATAAGTGTAAAGGGTGGATCACGAATAGCACAAAGCACCATCCCTTCGATCAACACAGCAAACAGAAATAGACCAACTTTCTGTTTCAAATTCGCACACATAACTAAACATTTACAGATAGAAAACCCTAAACTACAGCAACGAAATGTATACCCACAAGCGCAAAGTCTACACGTACAGATACATAACATACCCACAAATATATCATGTGGGTATAGGTGTAGTTGTGCACATAAATCAAATTACATGGTTTTAAGCTACATAGGTCCGGGCGTCTGTATATCTTTGAGTGTGTGTATAAATTATACCTTTTTTAAGACATCTGGGTATTAATATCTGTTACTGTTAAATAAAACGAAACGGCCGATGTAGAAAAAATGCAAGACTTACCTGCACATGTTTTCTCCTTCATGAGCTTGTAGATCAAGACAGCGATACCAACAGCGTGAATCGCTTCGGCAGCAATGAAGAGATTGTCATGGTTGTGAACGAGGAATCTGAGAATGACAAGAGCGAGGATGCCACTCACTACTGCTAAAAATGCTTTCACCTTGGGAGGCTGCCTTGTTATCCATCCCCACATCGCATTAATGGGATTTCTCCTTGATTTCCTCGTGGTCACCATTTCTGATATCCAATGTACACACAATCCCCAATTCAATTCACTTCAACCCGACCCACAACAAGAAATGAACACACTAAACCTCCCAAATTGTTGATTTTTCAATCCAAAAAAAGTAAGTTGCCTGTGGCACTACGGAATCCTCCTTTATTTCTTCGCTACCATTCTCGCAAAGCGGGACCAAACAATGTTTTTTTACGCCGCCATAGCCAACGGGACAAGCATCCTTCCTAGTAACGACATTTTCATGGTATCTAATGTTTTAACATTTTGATTGGGCACTTAAATACTGAAATTTTGTCTCTGATTATTTTCATTAGCGAGTTATCTTATGGTCGTCCGCCAACTCCCTACCCATCCAATTGCTCATTAATGGGATTGATTTAAAAAACTGAGCAATTGAAGCTTCATGATTTTATTGTTTGTTTTATAAATTTTATGTCATTAAGGGAGAGGAGCCTATAATGGGCCACCCTAATTTGAGGCTTCTCAAAGTCTTATGTGACAATTTCAAATTACTCCCAAATTTGTACAAGAGCTTATGTGGCAAGTCCTCTCCTTATAAAAATTGGTTTCAAGGCCACATCATCAAATATGACACCACATCAGCATGTTTTTTGTCGAGGTATCCAAAAAGGCCCAAAAAAAAGGAGACCGATAGTGGGTCACTAAGTCATGTATAATTGGTGCACTGATGTGGCATCACATGATTTGTCAGTCTGTGTACTTTATAGATAAAAGTATTTTGCAATTGGATATTAAGTGTTTTGCAATTGAATATTAAGCCTGCCCACTATGAGACCCACTCAAACCTACTTCTATACCCACCATTAGACCCCTACCCACTATGGGTTCCTTTCCCTTATTTCAATTTTGTGTTATTATTTATAGATATGTTTCTTAATAATTATATAGTAATGTAGTGGGTGAAATTATTATATTTATATCGATTTTTATACAAATTTTATGTCTATTTTGATGGAATGTTTTTAATATAATTATATATTAATACATGATCTTTTTTTTCTAAGTTTATGGTTTATCCTTATACATGCTCTATTTATCCTACATGTTCCTACACATTCTTTATTTATTTGACCTTGTCATATCCCTACTTACATATACTCTCATTCATTTATCACTTATTATTCATTTATGCATCTCTATTCATATCACTTTTCATACATTCATTTCACCTCAAATTGTCATGTTCCTTACCTGTTAGATATTTGTGAGGCATGAGATTAACCTAGTTTGATCCTAAAGAGCACATAATAGAATCTTAATTCAAAATTCCCTCCCAATTCGACTAGTTGTTATGAGTTAACTTGACACACATTTGTATGACTTATTATTATGTTTTGGTATTTAAAGGCTTTCAGTGTGTAATTAATTCACATGGTTAAATGAGGAAAAATCACTTTATGAGCATTTGTATTTAGAACTTAATGGCGCCCAATTTTGGGATTTTATTTTGGAAAATAAGAATTTAAATTTATTTAATTTTAGGGGTCGGCCCCTCTAAGATGGTGTCCCAACTTTGGGCAAGGAAAATAAAAAATAAAATAAAATTTATAGGTTTGGGCCAACTAGCATTGACGAGTTGTAACCTTTCATTTGAGGAGGCACTTCATGAGTATAAATGAAGGAAGTTTCGAGGTCATTTTAATCGACCATTCATTGCATATCTTTCCTATTTCAAGAACATATATAGAGCAAAAAATGTAGCAGACTTATGAGTAAAAATCAGACATTTGGATGAGCAAATCTATGTAGAAAAGAGTAGAGTTATAAGCAAAAATCAAACATATATTGAGTAGACTTAATGCAGATTTTATGAGGATAAATTCTAGATTTGAGAGCATTTATTGAAAAACATTATTACAGATCTGAGTGGAGTTTTCAAGAGGTTCAAGGCAGATTTGTGAGAAAAAGTGGGTGATTCATTGAAGTCTTTAAAGGGATCTAGGGTTGATCCAACAACATTACAATCACTTTGCTTTTTAAAGGTTGGTCCCTTCTATTTTGCAAGATCAAGAGGTTGGAGCCTTTAAAGGGATCTAGGGTAGATCTAACAACATTACAATCACTTTGCTTTTCGAAAGTTGGTCCCTTTCTATTTTGCAAGATCAAGAGGTTGGAGCCTCTCACTCAAAGAGATCAGTGTCTCTTGTTGAGTTGGTGCTTAGTGGAGGGGATTGGTGTTTCCTATGGGTTGGTGCCTACAAAGTTGTAAGAAGGTTTCTATAAAAGTAATATTTTATCATGGTTTTCTCCCACAAGGGTTTCCACATAAAATCGTGTGTGCATCTTGTGTTCTAATTTTCTAGATCTTACTTGTGTGGATCTTTTGATTATTGCTTATGATTGCCAAAGTTATAAATTGAAAAAATTGTTCTTATACTGATTCACCCCCCTCTCGGTATAAGTGTGTGTGTGTTCCTTCAATTGGTATCAGAGCGAGTTCCTTCGAAAAAGCCTAACCACTTGAAGGAAAGATCTTAAGAACACACATGGGAAGGGTTTTCCTTGAGCCAAGCACCATTTTTTAACGGAAACAACTATGCTTTTTGGAGTATGAGGATGTACCTTTATTTGATGGCCATGGATTTCATATATGGAAAATTGTTGTGGATGGCTATGTGGCACCATCTACTCCACCAACGAATCAAGTTAGAAAGAGGGCAAGTGAGAATAATGCTAAAGCTATGAATGTAATTCTAAGTGGTCTAACTGAATCTAATTTTTTCAAAGTCATACATTGCACATCGGTGAAAGAGATGTGGGATAAACTTCAAAGGACTTATGAAGGAGATGACAAAGTGAAAAAGGAAAAGTTCTAAACCCGCATGAGACAATTTGAAAGTTTGAAGATGGAGGATGAAGAGAATGTTGATGCCTACTTTCTCCACATGGATGAAATCGTAAATACCATTCGTGATCTTAGAGAAAAGATTGAGGATGAGGTTGTTATGTAAAAGGTTTTAAGATCTCTATCCATGAGATTTGATGCAAAGGTTTTTTGCCATTAAAGATATGGAGGATCTAAGCACTTTAAAGATGGATGAGTTACATGGCATACTTACTACTTAAGAAATGAGGATGAGAAAGGAACATCATCAAAATGTGAAGCCGCCTTTAAAGCATCAATAAGAATGAAGAACAAAGGACCTGTATCAAGTGAAAGTTCAATCGATGAGGAGGGGGCTAACTTTTTTTAGAAATTCAATAAAGGAACTATCAAGAAAAAAAATAAGTATACTCTTAAATGCTTTAATTGTGGTAATATAGGTCATTTTGCTACCAAATGTTCACAGGTTGGAAGTGATAGCAATGAAGAAGTATATTATGACAAGGGAAAAGACAAGATTCAAAGTCATTATAACAAGAAGTCCACTAAAAGGAAATCTGAAAAGAAGAATTTTTTAAGGTCCACAAGAAGAGCCTATATGTTCAAGGAAGTAATAGTTCATCTGAGGAAAGTGATGAAAGTTTCTCTGAAAGTGATAAAGAAGAAATTATCTTCATGGTCATAGAAACAAAAGAAGCTCCAAGACCTACGAAGACAAAGAGAATGAAGAGATCAAAAGAGAGAAAGATATTATAGTAGATATTGAGGAAGAACTTATTATTGTCATAGATGAAATTAACAGACGCAAGAAGTGGAATTCAAAGTTGAAAGACTAAATTTGAGAAGATGGTGAAAAGTTTGAAAAGATAATTTTGGATTTGAAGACTCAAGTTGAAGAAGCCAAACACATTGAATATGTCTTAAAAGATCAACTAGAGGAAAAAGAATTGGAGTGTGAAAATCTTGGATCTAAAATTGTTTCTTTGAGGAAGGAGCTAGAAAAGACTAAGATCAGTTATGCAGAAACATAAAGTTTGATAAAAATTTATGAAATGTTAGAGGACTTTATCCACTCACAAAGATAGCCATTCATCAAAAGTGGTCTTGGTTTTGATGGTGAAAGTTCACAAACTACAAAGATGTTGGAAAGTAAGAATTATGTTGCAGCCCTCAAAAGTTCCAACAAATAGGAGGTGAACAAAGAGGAAAACAAAAAGGAGGATAATGCCCCACGGTTTTAAAAAACTAATAAGGACAATCTCAAAAGGTCCTTTCCTCAAAGGAAGCCTCGTACTAACAAGTTTCAATATTCTTTCCATGGTTATTGCTTTTCATGTAACTAGTTTGGGCATAAAGTAGTAAATTGTAGAGTTCACACAAGGAGTGATTTTGAATTCACGAATAGGAATTATAATTCATTTTCCCCTCTAAGGGAGTATAACACTATATGTCACAAGTGTAACAATTTTGGGCACACAACAGTTTTTGTTGAACCATTTTTCTCGAACCTCCGAGACAAAATAAGGAGGATGTTTGTAACAAGAAAAAGGATGAATCAAATAAAGGTTTGGAAAAAAAAGAAGGAACATGAAATGAAAGAAAAATCCATGCTTGTACAAGTTGCACTACATGCTCAAGATGAGAAATATAAATGGTATATTAAAAGTGGTTGTTTGACCCACATGACTAGTGACAAAAGAAAATTTCTTTCTAAAGCAAGTGAATGAAGGAACAATGAAATTTGGGGACAATGCTACATCAAGCATAAAATATAAAAGCACACTTAGTCTAGATAATGGAAGAACTAAAACTAAGGATGTCTTATATGTTGAAGTACTAAAGCATAATCTCCTAAGTGTGATTCAATTGTGTGACCAAGGTCACACCTTCATGTTTCATTCTAAAGGATGTAAAATCATGAAAGATGGAAAATTGATAGCTGATGCTTATAGAATAGATGGTAATCTATACATTCTTAATGAAGTTAAAAGTAAGAAATGTTATATGGGGCAAGAGGATGAGATTTGGTTGTGGCACAAAATGATGGGACACTTGAATTTTGACAACATTGTAAAGATTAGTAAAAAGCAAGCAATAAGGGATATGTCAAAGATAGAAAAGCCCACAAATGTTATTTACAAATAGTGTCAATATGACAAACAAACAAGGTCAAGCTTCGAATTTGAGGAATATTCTATGACAAAACCTTTGTAACTTGTTCATATTGATTTGTGTGGGCCAACAAGGATGAAAAGCCTACAAGGTGAGAGTTATTTCATGGTGTTGATTGATGATTAATCCAAGATGACTTGAGTAGATTTTCTTAAAGAAATTTTTTGAAGAAATAGAGAAGCTTAAGGAATTCAAAGCCTTGGTAGAGAATGAAGTAGGGTTGAAGATCAAGTGCCTTAGACCTGACAGAGGAGGAGAATTTACCTCAAATAAATTTGAAGAATGTTGTGAAAGGCATGGGATAAGGAGACGACATTCAACTGCAAGAATACCATAGCAAAATGGAGTAGTTGAGAGAAAGAATAGAACAATTCAAGGAATGGAAAGAGCTATGCTAAATGAGTCCAAGATATTTAATGATTATTGGAAAGAAGCAGTTCATACAACTGTCTATATTTCAAATCGAGCATAAATTAGGGTGAATAACAACAAAACTCCATATGAACTTTGGAAGGGAAGGCATGCATCAGTAAAGTACTTCAAGGTTTTTGGAAGCAAATGCTATATAAGAAGAGATGAATATTTTGGAAAATTTGACTCCAAAAGTGATGAAGGTATATTCCTTGGATATTCTACAAGGAGAAAAGATTATAAATGCTATAAAAAGAGATTGCACAAAGTCGTTGAAAGTGTAAATCTAAGGGTTGATGAATAAAAGCATCAAAAGGAGATAGTACAAGAAATTGATTATCAAAAGGAAGAAAGTTGCAAAGAAGAAGAAACAAAGGAAGAAATTAAAAACTGAGAAGTTGAGCAAACAAATTTTAAGACTCTCGATCAAAGGCACCACCCAAGACACCATCTAGATTTGTTTAAAGAATCATCCTAAAGAGCTAATTATTGGAGACAAAGACACAAAAATTCAAACAAGAAGAAGACTTGCTAATACAATAAAACATGCAAATTTGTGTTTGCTTTCCAAAGTTGAACCAAAGAACTTTTCAAAAGCTAGTGAAGACAAATACTGGATCAAGGCTATGGAGGAAAAATTGGATCAAACAGAGAAGAATGAAACTTGGGAGCTTGTCCCAAAATCTAAGGACAAGAATGTGTTTGGAACCAAATGGGTGTTTCGAAACAAGTTGAATGAAGATGGGGAAGTCACAAAGAATAAAGCAAGGCTTGTTTGCAAAGGCTATGCACAAGTTGAAGGAATGGATTAGAGATGTTTTCCATTTTTGCAAGATTAGAGGCTATCAGAATGCTCTTAGCTCTTGCAAGTTTCAAGAATTTCAAAATTTATTAAATGCCAAATCAACTTTTCTTAATGGAAATCTTGAAGAGGAAGTGTATGTTGAGTAACCTAAAGTATTCATCTTATCAGAGAAAGAAGATTATGTGTGTAGACTGAAGAAGGCCCTTTATGGACTAAAACAAGCCCCAAGGGCTTGGTATTCAAGGTTAGACGAGTACCTCCAAGAGTAAGGCTTCAAAAGAGGAATAGCAGATAGTAACTTATATATCAAGAATGAAGGAGATAAGTTGTTAATTATTGTGGTATACGTCGATGACATCATTTTTGGGTGTGACAGTGATAATATGTGCCAAGACTTTTCCTCAAACATGTAGAAGGAATTTGAAATGTCTGTGCTAGGTGAGCTATCTGTCTTTCTTGGATTGTAAATCTCTCAGTCAGATAAAGGGATCTTTATATCACAAACCAAAAATGTTAAGGAAATGTTGAAGAAGTTCAGAATGGAAGATTATAACCTAGTAAGTACTATGTAAGGTGGAAATCGATAAATACAATAAGATAATAAATGTCAAATGAATTAAAAAAAATCTAATTCAAAACAAGGATTAAGATTCATACCAATTACTCACGAAATGAACAATACAAAATACTGAATTCAAGAAAGCGATTGAAAAATAAGAACAATGAATTTGATAAAACATAAAGTTACCCATTCTTTGTCGAAGTGTATTCACAATGATGTTGGATCGTTGTATCAAATGTGAAGCCTCCATTGATGCATTTCAAAAGCTTCAAATGTGTGTGTGTTGATTGAAGATGTGTGTCAAAGTTCTTCAAAAGATTGATTGTGATTTTAGCATTACTTCGTTGTGAAAAAGATGTCAATTCTCTTACGGTTTTTGAGAAGAAATGAGGTTGTTATATAGATTTTGCATTTCAAAATGAACATGCAAGATCACATAGCAGAATATCATGATCAACGGTTCAAAACTGTTGAGAGGATTTAGATGGGAAGAATCAATGGATTTTGATTACGTAATCAGTGCGATTGAAGGAATCAATTTGAGTGTTCAATGGAATTGAGGAAATAGATTGAATATTCTATGGAATTGAGGAAATCATGTGGAGCCTTCCGTAGGATTGAAAAATAGATGAATCAATCAGGAAATAGATGGATCAGTAGGCCAATCAGAGTGAGCAATCGGGGGATCATTATTTTCTCAATCATGAAAGTGGGTGAGGGTAATTAATTAATCCTTTTGAGTTGAACGTGCAAGTCATGTTTGACTTTTACAAACAAAGTTGTATTTGTTTATTTTGACCTTTTTGAATGATGTTTGAATAATTTATTTAATTATTCAAGTTTAGGGGAGAGTGATTTAATTAAACTATTAAGTATTAATAATTTAATTGATTTAGGGGAATAAAGTGAATTAGCGGCACAATTAAATAATTGATGTTATTTAATTAATCAGGAAGAATAATGTTAGATTAGGGCTTTATTAAATAAATTTCATTTATTTAATTAGTCAAAAATGATGAAAAAGTGAATTAATTAAATAATGTATTATTATTCAATTAATAGAGGAAATTAGGGTTTTTGATTCAATTGAGGTGAAATGTAGTGATATTAGGTGATAATGAGAAAATGTCATTTAGAATGTGTGATATGTGTTAGGTCATTTTTACATGTCTACCTTTTGCCCCTCTTTGAGACAAAGTATTGGTTGCTTTGTTTCAAAGAATTCGACGTTAAGATCAAAATTTGAAAAAAATTATATTGCCCATTGTGCCCCCGTGGTTAGCAAAATGATGGTAGGACGCCAAGCTACCCCCTTGAGAGGTTGGCCAAAAATATCAATTTTTGGGTTGAGCTCATGACAATGTTCTATTTCAATTTAGATGTGTATAGGATGAAAAATTAAGTTTATAGGACTCTCGTTGATAGTTTATATGTTCTTGAGAGCTCCTAATTTCAACCTAAGAAGGTTTCCTAGGTAAAAAAATTAGGGTTTTGAGGGTTAAAATAGGTAATTAGGGTTTAATTCTCCTCATTTTCACTCTAAGCATATAGTAATTTCTTGCCTGGATTTCATGATTTGTCTATTATCGCGGAGCTATGGAGAGGATTCGAGGAGCCCCACATCGCGTGGATGTGGTTCACGAGTTCGGGCAACCTGCAAGCATCGATGCCTCGGTATGTACCCTTTCCTTTCCTATTTTTGATTTTTCATTTCTAAGTAATTTCATGTTTTTCACACACTTGCATCGTTTCTACCACTTTTGTTGTTTATAATTGAACTACACTTGCATTTTTTGCTTGCACTTGATTAAAATGTTTGCTCTTGAGTTAAATGTTCGCCTTTGTTTTCACATTTGATTGAAACGCTCACTTTTGACTTTTTCCATGTAAAATAACCGTATTTGTGAAAAAGTTTTGCTCTTGCTAAAATTGTTCACTTTTGTTGTTTGGACCGCTTTTGAGTTTATTTATCGCTCTTGCCAAAACAGTGACTGCTTTTGGCTAGTTTTACCGCTTTTGCTAAAAGTTTAACCGCTATTGACAAAAAGTTTTCGCTTTTGCTATTTTTGGAATTTTAAGCCAGTTTGTTTGCAGTTTGAGATGTGTTTCACATTTTCGTAGCAAATTATTTACATTGTGGGTTGAATGGTTGTAGGCGGATCTCAAACTGCTTATGTTGAGGGAGCGACGACTATGTGAGTTGTTTGATTTGATCACTAGTTTTCACGAGCTGGAGCGAGATATCCTTGACACTATGGGGTTACGACACATGTTACATGCCTGTGATTAGATGCCATAGAGCTATGATGACCACCCTCATGGAGCGATGGCATTTTGAGACATCGTCTTTTCACTTACCTACCGAGGAGGCCTTTATTACTTTGGAGGATGTATGGAGGATTCTTCATGTACCTATTCATGGAGAGCTTGTGACCTATTCCGTATGATGGGGTACACGTGCTATGTGTTGAGTAATCTTCAAGTTCATGAGTCTGAGATAGACCTATCTCAATTCCTTAGTAGTGCGGATCTAGTTTCACTTGTTCTATGTGCTTTGGTTTCGGGGTTCGTTCCTGATCAACGAGGCAGATAGTTCCCAGTTGGTTGGGGTGTTTGCATTAAGCAAGTGTTTGAGCACAGTACTAGTTATGCATGTGGCTTGTGTCTCCTCGCTCACTTATACAGAGACATGCACGAGGTCGCTTACTGTGGAGGTAGTTATATTTATGTCGATGCCACTTTACTTCATGTATGGGCTTGGGAGCATATCCCGGTTACTAGGTCATATGGTATTTTGGATCAGGCTCTAGAGGATCCTTATTCATATAGATATGGTTATTTTCTTCACTACACCTGGCCCAGGTAGCTACATTACTGGCGTCATGTGATTGATGTTATGCCATGTTTTGTTTGGAGGCTGTATTTGGATTGTGATGCATGGCACGATGACCAAGAGTAGCTTCCCTTTTGCAAACAAACTTGTTGGCTTATTGGTCATGTACATTCTATGCTAGAGAGATATCTACCTAATCATGTTTGTCGTCAGTTTGGTGAGAGATAGGGTCATTTTGCTACTAATTATGAGGCTCATTTTGGCAGGACCACTCGAGAGGTCCAAGTGTGGGGTCTTTAGGTAGACCGTGATGAAGCTATTGTAGAGTTCAAAAATCTTGTCTTGTTCGGGTGGGGGTGGCCAGTCAAACAAGAAGATCTTGGGACCACACCAAACTAATCAATGGTGGGCTAGGCAGATTCCTCTCCGCTTTACAGATCCTACTGGTGGTGCACCGATTGTGGGTAGAGTGGGTATTATTGATTGCCGAGGAGAGAGACAACAACTTTGGATCACTGCTGAGTAGTTGGATAGAGCTAGATAGGACGGTTGACAGGATGGACAAGACGATCCTATGCAGCAGGATCAAGCACAGGTTTCGAGTCCTCCTCCACTACCTGGAGATGGAGCAGTACAGATAGCTCATATGACAACTGCCAGAGATGCAGAGGTAGTGCAGTGACAAGCTGTAGAGGCTTAGGTTTTACTCTGACTATAGAGAGAGACATTGTGAGGTAGGAGCGAGATGGCTTTAGGCAGCAGCAAGATACTAAGACTGGGCATCGTCTTGTTGTTGAGGCACAGGTGCAAGTCATCACAGCTGAGAGGGATACCCTCCAGTCATAGCATGATGCTCACAGAGCAAAGCAAGATCAATATATGAGGGAGGCCACCTATTATCAGACATTGTATGAGGTTGTCATTCCTAGAGCACAAAGACGTCTTAGGTTTGGTGAGACTAGCACAACCACAATTGCAAACTGATTATGGTGATTAGTTAGTTAGGATTTTGGATCAGTCATTAGTCATGCCACAACCATCCCCTCACGAGAGCCAAGATCATCAGAGATCCCCACCTCTGGTCGGATAGTAGGACTATATGTACTTGATCATTATGATGTTTATTGTTTCAAAGACATTGTTGTAGACATGATTTTGTATATAATTCATCGACCTAGTTGAGGCCTCATATATATGTATTTTTTTGTATTATGATATCACACGTGTTTATATGATGATGTACCTAAAATTTCTTTTCTTTTTTTATGATGATGATATATTTCAATTCAACTTCATTATGTGTTATGTGATGATTATGGATGATGATGTATATATGCTTATACATGTTTTTGTACTTTTCTAATGTATGCATATGATGTGGATAGATTGATGATTGATATATCTATATGATATATGATGTTTTATTATGTATATGATGGATTTCGATATCTTATATATGCAATGTATGGTGATTCAAATTATGTTTTTATTGCTTTATTATCATCATGATATGTATTGACGAAATTGTGGATGTAAGATGGATGTGGTACTAATGATATTGTGATGCAGGACGAAGTTGTTAGTTAGAAGAAATGTTGGATGATGGATAGAAATTTGATGTTGTTAGTTATTGATGAGTTGCTTTTGCTTTGCATAGAGGCTTCATATATTTAACAATCCTTTTTTATCTAGCAAACATATATGATGCACTAGGGTATTAATAACCAAGGTGGCTTTGTATCCTTTGTGTGGACTTTGACTTGGCATACAAAGAATATTTTTGTTCATACCATCCATTCAAAAATCGTGTTAGGATATGTGGTTGAGTTTTTTTGAAACTTTTTGGACCGGTTACACAGAGGTATGAAATACCTAACATGCAACTGCTACATAAATTGTCTCACACAACTTCCATACACCAAACAAAGCAAGTATTCATCATGGTAGTATCACAAAAACATCTTACAAACAAAACGAACAAAAATTGATTGTTAATACCACAATTTCGTCTTCTCTAAATCCTTATGGAAATCCTTGAGAGATTTTGAGAATGTGGTATAATGATAAATCAAAAAGATAAGACTATAGAAAGATAAACAATTTTGTAGTACATCACTTTCCATATCTGTTTTGAGGTTTCAGGCTATTATCTGGTGTTGACGATGTCTATTGTAGGAACGTTCTATTCCTTAAGACATATCAGGATGTTGTTGGTGAATTGTCAATAGTTAGGTAGTTAACACTTTGGCATTTTTTTACTTGATAGTTGTCTAATTGTTTCGATCTTCACTTCAAAATTTTTTATTTTGATGTTTTTCCCTATTTGTTGTTTGCGTTGTCAAAGGGTGATTGTGACAATTTGTTTATTTATTGATGAAAAGTTTATTGTGGTTGGTGATGATGGAGGTAGGACCCTTTTGGTTTTCTAAGTTTATATGATGTTATTTTCAAGGGACTAACCTAGGGCCTTGAGGGATCATCAAAGATAAGCCTTTCCTAATTGTACATGCAAAGGCTCGTAGTTTACTTGGTTTAATAAGAACATGTTTTTGATCTTTACAGTTTTTTTTTAATATTTTTGGATTTTGAATTTTTTGACTAAGTTGAAATAAAGCATGATAGACACCTAAGGGGACTGACCTTGGGCCTCGGGGGCTCATAAGCCTTGCCTATGTTATACATGCAGAGATCACATAGTTCGACTGGTGTTTGACTTAAAGCATAACATGTTTTTAGGATTTTGATTGTTTTATGACTTTGTTTTGATTTTGTTTGTTTTCTCAATGTTTTGATTTTGATGTTTTTGACCATGATGGGACGCACAAGGATCCAATCCATGACTAGTTTCAGGAAGTTTCCCCCCGTTCGAGATAAGGCTACCTTCTCTAGAGGAGATGGGCGTTGATGGTGCAACAAGGTTCACTACTTCATCAATCATCAAGCCATGGTTGGACGCACATTTTTTTATGGGACAAATGTTTGGATGCTTCAGATAGTGCTAATAGATAACATTGCAAGTCTTATTCAAATGTAGCACCTATTTGCCAATTTTTTTTTACCTACCAAGTCTAATCCCCACTATGAAAAAGGCCATGGTGTTGTGAGAGGTCTTAGCTCCTATGCTGGTGTGTGAATGAGGTTACTTTGCTACTAAATTGGTGACATTTTCTGGTGTAGGCAATAGCTTCTCGCTCCATAGAGGGCTAATAGTATCCTATTCTTAGTAACTTTTGTGCTAGGTTAGGTCCACTAGAGTGGGACCCACAAACGCCTTTGTGTGCCTCTTGTAGGGTGGTTTTTACTTCTTCTATGTCAATACATCGGAGTAAAGTACCCTCTAAACTTTGATGATATAAGGTGTCTCTTAGGACTGTGAATCAAGATGTCCTACAGGAAAAGGTTTTCTTTTGGGTGATTGTCAAGTGAGGGTGTATGACACCATGTTGGATATAATCAAATGTATCATGGTACCATGGCGAGTTGGGACTAACAACAACACACACTAGTTTTGATTCCAAGATATCAAATTTTGGTATGAGCAGTTGCTCGACAAGGAATTCATACTTAGAAATTTTTTGTGGAATATCAAGAAGCAAACCTATCGTTGCCATTGCGTCGGTTTCTTTATTGTTGATCCAAGGAACTTGTTCAAAAGTGATGGTGACAAAATATTATTTGAAACTATCCACCATCCTTTTATATGGCATCAACTTTTCATCTTTTATTTGATACTCATCATTTACTTGCCTGATCACCAGTTGAGAATCTTCGTAAACTTGTAGTTCTTTTATCCTCCATTCGATGACCATTTTGAGTCCTACGATTAGTGCTTCATACTTTGAGATGTTATTTGTGCATGGGAAAGCAATTATGTAAGCCATAGGTATACTATCTCCTTGTGGTGTGAGAAATAAGATACCTGCGCCTGAGCCGTGTTGAGTGTGGGACTCATCAAAATACAAGGTCCAACGGCTTGTCTATTCTGTTAGCAATATGCTTTCATTTGGAAATTTTGTTGTGAGAGGCTAGTAATCTTCCATTAGTGCTTCAGCTAGTTGGTCTACTATGATCTGTCATTTGATGGCTCTCTTGTCTACGTATTCTATGTCAAACTTGCTTAGAATCCTCACCCATTTGGCAATCCTGCCTATTAGAGTTACTTTTGCTAATAGGTACTTTAATGGATCTACTTTGGAGATCAACTTTACTTTTCTATTCAAAATATAGTGTCACAACTTTTGTGCCGCAAAGATGAAAAAGAGACATGCTCTTTCTATGGGCGAATAGTTCAATTTGTAGCCCACCAATGTTTGGTTGATGTAGTAGATCACTCTTTCCTTGTTATTATCATCTAGCTATGCTAAGAGAGTTCCTAATGTTGCTTGTGTTGTAGATACATAAAGTATCATTACATTATCTAGAATAGGTGGAATTAGTACTGAAGGAATGAGTAGATACTCTTTGACTTGTTAGAATGCTTGAGGACACCTTCCATCCCACTTGAAAGTGATTTCTTTGTGTAGGAGATGGGTGAACGGATGACACTTGCCTGCCAATTGCGCGATGAACGCCTGATGGACTATAGCTTCCCTTGTAGACTTCTCAGCTGCTTCAATGTCTTTGGAGGAGGCATTTCTTCTATGGACTTTACCTTTGCAGGATCTACTTTGATGCCTCTCCTTGATATTATGTATCCTAGCAGTTTCCTAGATGTTACTCTGAATACACACTTTTTTGGATTGAGCCTCAAGTTATACTATTCGATCATATCAAACACTTTTGCAAGGTTGGTCAGATAGTCTTCTCTTTTGATGGACTTCACTAGTATATTATCCACATAATCTTGCATAGTTGTATGCAACATATCATGAAAGATTGTAGTCATTGCCCACTGATAGGTTGCTCCTGCATTCTTTAGACCGAAGGGCATCACATTCCAGTAGAAGGTCCCCCATGAGCAAGTGAATGTTGTTTTATGTTGATCATTAGGGAATATCTTTATCTTATTATATCCTAAAAAGTCATTCATCAGTGACAACATTTCATGCTTTGCTATTAGATCTACAATCATATCAATGCTTGGAAGAGGGAAGCCATCTTTTGGGAAAGCTTTGTTTAGATCTCTGAAATCAGTGCAAATTCTTATGCATGGGCTATGATACAGGTACTATATTCGATATCCATTCAGGGTAATCAATTGGTCTTATGAAACCCATATCTAGCAGTTTCTTTAGTTCTACTTTTACCAAAAGTGTTATCTAGAGATGTATCTTTCGTAGCTTCTACTTAATGGGTTTAGCTCCAAGAAATATGGCTAGGTGGTGTACGACCAATACTATATCTAGCCCTAGCATGTCTACATATGTCTATGTGAATTTTATCTTCTTTTCATTGATGAATGCTGAGAAGTTCACTTTCTCTTTAGGATCAAGTGATGTTGCATACCAGTATGTGATCTTGGGTGTTTCTGTTGTGCCAACATTTATGGGTTTCGCTTCTTCAACTAGGAGTATTGACTTCTCTTGATATTTAGAAATAGGGAGATTGAATCCTCCATCTTCAAGTGCCTCAAGGAGGTTTTCACCCCGAGATTCCTCCTTTATTTTTCTCTTTTCAGGATTTGATAGAGCCACATCGTGGTTTTCTCTAGGGGATTTTATCTTGATCTTTACATTATCTTTTTCAATTTTGTGACTAGAGGACACAACCTCCCCTCTGAAATATGCTTGTTGTTCGAGTTCCATGACAAAATATACTTTATGATATCCTAATGGTATATCAGTTCGAAGTCCCATAAACTCTGCAATAGCTTCATCATTTTGGAATTGATCCAAAACAGGCATATGGTGTTGTTGGTCCCAATCTATTAGCTATGGGTAGCAAAGGGGTAGGTTGTCATCATTATCTATAAAGATTACAAAAGTTGTTGAAATGGTCAATATGGCTCTGGCATCATTCTCCCATTAGGTATCTAGGTCATCGTTGCTAGAGGTGACAAAGGAAAGAGAATCCCATTCATACTTGTTAGAGTATGTTTCATAAGTATAGTTTTTGGATATAGGAATGGCTAGGTTGGGTAGGGAATATAGAATATGCTAAAGCTTTCAAATAAGTCCTTGACGGGTAAATAGTTGTTCATAAGACGGTAGATATCCAATGTCTTAACATCAGTAGAAGGGGCTCCTTTCTTACAAGAGGTACGTGCAATGTTTGGAGTTACCACGTCTATCGAACCATAGCTTAGTCCCATATTATTCTTGCTAGAAAAATGAAGAAGTTTTGTTATTTTGTGTTGTCATTGATGTCATCATGATATTTGAGGTACAATTGCAAGAACAAGTTTGAAGCTACTCTGGTATTTTAGTCTGGTATCTAATCTGGTATTTTGTTTACATCCTTTAGTATTCTAGTCTGGATTTCTCCAGAGATAATAGTCATTGTTTGTGGTTTTGAGAGGTTGATTATGGTTGTTGTATACATGCATGTTCAGTGCTCTGGTGCTCATATGACGTAGCGGTATTTCTCTATTTCTTTTTGTGTTGAGGTCTATTTCTAGTTGACCTCCTAGGTTGATTGTGATGTCGTGGATTAATTTTGTAAAAAGAACATTTGTGCGAACTATTTTTGGTTTAAGCCGACATGATGTAGTGTGCGAAATGTTTTGATTAGTTTGTGAGAAGTTTTTTTTGTGAACTATTGAGGTCGACAAATGATAATTTTGTGAATAAGAAGTGCATCTAATAAGGCCGACCTAATTGATGCTTGCGAAGAGATTGGGTATATATATCAGATAGTTTTTGAAGAAGTGAAGTGATGATGCAAAGTAGTGTGAACATGAAAGTGTGTCAAGTTTGTTTACTGAGCTTTATTTGGAACTAAATCTGCACTCACTAGGTGTACTATGTCAATTCATTTTTTTGGTTGAAAGCCATTCAATCGTTGTAATTTTGTAGGCAATGAGCCTTTATTTTGGACAGTGAGTCCTAGTAGTGAGCCACTCATTTTTGTAATATCTTATAACTGGTTATACTATATTGTGAGCTAACACTCACCGTGGTTTTTCCCATTTAGGGTTCTCCACATAAATTCTGTTGTTCATGTGTATTGTGTTTCTATGCTCTGTTAATGCTCTTATTTATCTTTGTTGTTGTACGCATTGGAATAGCTAGATTGTATCTGATCAAAAAATATAAGAAGATACTAATTCACCTCCCCTCTTAGTATCTTGGACTTTCAACAATTCTTTGTTTGTTCCATTATAATAAGTCCATCTGCCTTGTTTGTGTCACCCAAGGCCACTAGTATATCCCATTTGTTTAACCATTTGGTACCTTTTACTGCTAGGATCAATGAGAAGGGGTTGTATCTATTCTGGTTCTTTTTGTTCTTCTTTATAGATCATTGACAAGAGGTCCTCTTTAAATATTTCCTCATCCTTCATATCTCCCCACTTGGTAAAGATCGTGGGTTTGAATACCATTGTTACTACCTGTTCATGTTTGATCTCCTCAGGCCTTCCATAAACCTTTGATGTTGGGGGAAGCATTCCAATGCAAAAGGCTTGATTGAAATCATAGTTCTCGTTACCTTTGTCAAGTACTTGAATCTTGGACTTAGATTTTTGTTTCACTTGATGAGGGTTTAACTGAGGTTGATGCTAGTTTTGATGGGTCAACATATGAGGAGTGAAATGATATATCATTACTGGGTATACATTGTATTTTGTTATATTTATCCTCCAATTTTGCACGTAGTGGAAGGGTTTAGGATTGACATATAATGTAACCCCCTTTCCTTCGTGAGGAAATTTTAGACATTGGTGAAATGTTGAAGGAACTACTTGTAATGCATGAATCCACGAGTGTTCTAGTAGAAGGTTATATGGTAGCTCAAGGTTTAGCACTTGACATGTTGTTTCTGCTGTTGTAAGTCCTATCTGTACAAGTAACCTAATTGTCCCTTCTAAATTTCTTTCTAGGTCATCATAATCCCTTATAGTGATGCTTTTACCTTTTTCAATTACATCATCAGAATACCCCAACTGTTTAACAAATTTCAGGGTACAAATGTTTAAACCTGCACTATTATCTATCAATACTCTTTTAACCATATGTTTGTGGACACCAACCTCTATATAGAGGGCTTGGCTGTGGAATGAATTTTGCAGAAGGTCTTTCTCAAAAAAGACTAAAGGATGATTGGCCATGATTTTTCCAACCATGGCTTGAAACTTATCAGGATTGAGGTCATTAGGGACTGATGCTTCCAAAGCTTTTTCTAGTCTTTCCCTATGTTCAGGTGATAATTTCAACAACTCTAGGATGGAGATCAAAGCGAGAGTCTTCTTTAGTTGTTCCACAATACTATAGTCATTAGATGACTTAGTTGTGGGTTTAGGTGGGGCTCCTTGTATTGTGACCTTCCCTCGACAGGTAGTTACATTACATTCGAGGTCCCTACCTCGTATAGTCAACACATTGACTCTAGTTTCATTTTCTTGAGAGAGGGTACCTAGGATGGTGTCACCATAGGTGTAGTTGGTGTTGTGATAGTCTTGTTCTTTCCCTTTCTCATTTTTCTTACCATGGTTGGGAATTGGATTCATGTAGATTTGAAGGTCTTTGTTTCCAGGACGATGTTCAATATCAACTTCTCCTTTGTCGATTAAGTCTTGTATTATATGTTTAAGTCTCATGTAGTTATTTATCGTATGTCCCTTGATCTTGTGGAACTCACAGAAGTCCTTCTCATTGTACCATGATGTTTGAAAACTTGGCTCTTCATAGTTTGGACGCTCGTTGACTTTGATGAGGTTTTTTTGAACTAATTTGTGCATGATTGTCTCAAGTGTTTCTCCTAATTGAGTGAATTTCCTCCTCGGTTGGTCATATTGTCTTTGTTGTCCTCCCTGATTTGTTCATTGGTTATCTAATTGATTATTTTGGGGATAGCTAAGTTGATCATTTTGTACATTATTGGGGGCATAGCTTGTTTGTGCATCTTGAGGTTTGTTTTGTGGTATATTGGGATTTTGCACCCTCCATATAGCTCTAGCATGAACTACTCCATCGTTGGTAGCATTTTTATTCTTGGCCCAAATCTTAGGTTTTTCATTCGAACTAGAAGGGTTATTGTTTAGTTTAATGACTCCCCTTGCTATGAGAGCTCTTTCAATGTGCAATCCCTTTTCAATAGTCTCTTCAAAGTTATTGGGGCACAACATGGTGAGTTGGTAATTGATTTCCACTTGGAAATTGGAAACAAATATATCTACCAGTTCTCTGTTGGGAATATGCCACTTGCACCTACTAGCTTTATGTCTCCATCTTTGTACATAGGATGTAAAAGATTCTCCTTGGCTTTGTTTAATCTTGTAGAGGTCAGTGATAGTGACATCTTGTTAAATTTTGAACGAAAAGTGATTCATAAATTTGTTTTTCAACTCATCAAAACTCCTAATACCTGGTGGTAGATGTGAGAACTATTCCATAGTGTGAATAGTAAGACCACATGGAAAAAGTATCATTAGGTAAGAATCATTGTTTTGCACTTCCATGCAAGCTACCGAGAAATCTCGCACATGTTCTACTGGATCACCCTTTCCTTAATACTTATCAAATTTTGGTATTTAATTTTTTTTTGGAAAGGGGAGCATAGTAATAGAGCGATCAAAAGGGAATGGACATATATCCTACAAAGTGTAGGTCTTCTTGGGTTTTCCAATCTGGATGTCCAATATCTTCTGATTTAGGGCTTGTAGTTGCATGCCTACCTTTGTGTTTGGTACATTTATTTGTGGGCTTTGTGCTTAATAGCCTTGTTGTCCCAAAATGTTTGTTTGGTCATAAGTTGGGTATTGTGGAGGTGTTGGACTTTAGTAACCATGATGGGTGGAAGGAGAGTTAAGTCCTTGTTGTATGAAAGGAGGGTTAGGTCCTTGTTGATTGTAATGAGGGTTAAGTCCTTGTTGACTGAAAGGAGGATTAAGTCCTCGTGGAATGTAAGGAGGGTTAGGTCCTTGTTGTATGGAAGGAGGGTTAAGCCCTTGTTGTGTGAAAGGAGGATTAAGTCCTTGTTAAATGTAAGGAGGGTTAGGTACTTGTTGTATGGAAGGAGGGTTAGCTCCTTGTTGAATGTAAGAAGGATTAAGTCCTTGTTGATTTTATTGAAGAGGGGTATTGTGATAGTGCATTGGTGGTACACCTTGTTGTTGGGATGAATTGTATTGAAGGTTACCCTGATAGTGCGTTGGCAGTACACCTTGTTGTTGGGAAGAATTGTATTGAAGGTTACCCTAATAGTGCATTAGTAATACACCTTGTTGTTGGGATGAAATATATTGAAGGTTACCTTGATAGTGTGTTGGTGGTACACCTTGTTGTTGGTACTATTGATTTGGAAGGGTACCATGTGGCACACTGTTAGGGTTCAGGCAAATTGGAGCAATAAACATTAACAATTATATGCAGATTATATAACCTAGAAATAACAATGAAGAATAACACAAAAGAGATCAACATAAAGATTTAATGTGGTTCACCCAATATGGGTTACATCCACAGAAACTCAACCAACCAATGATTTTATTATCTAGTGCAAAATAGATTACAATCTCACAAATTACACACACCAAAACTTACATCCCAGCTGCTTATAACAAGCTTTTTGGAAGCTTCCAAAATTAGGGTTTTACAAAGTCATTTTTTCATTTGACATGTTAGTGGGAAAACCTTGACGTGTTAGCAGGGAAAATCCTTGACGTGTTGGCGAGGATACATTATGAGTGTACAATATTTGCATGATTAGCTACCACATACCAACAACACACCTTGTTGATGTTGTTGATTTGTTTGAAGGTTGCCTAAGTAGTTCGTTTGTGGCACACCTTCTTGTGGATTGTGTTGTGGAAATTGCCCTTGTTGATTATGGATATTTTGGGAAGGGTCAATATATGAAGTATTTCGGGGCATATATTGTCCTGGTGGTGGGTTGTTCCCTTGTGGCATGTATTGAGATGGACCTCCTTGATATTGTTGGGCCACTACTACTTGTTCAATTTGGGACGGTTTTCTAAACAAAGGGTTGTCCATTGGTTGTTGTTTAGGTTGATCATTGCTTTGTGAGAAGATTGGTGGCATGTTCAGAATCTCTAATGGTTTGGGTATTTCCCTCAAAATTGATTTATCCCTTGAAGGAATGAGGTGAGGATCCTTAAGTCCTTCCACATTGAAGTCTATACGTAGTTTAGCACCACTTTGTGCCAATTTGAAAAAGTAGGGATTTAGATCCTTTCTTAACAGTTTGTCCAACAATTTAAGTACCTTGGGATTGTTAGAGTGTTGAAATAATTCTTCCTCATCTATTTCTTCCTCACTATCACTTCTTCTATTACCATGTCCTTGGGATTTTGGTTTGACCTATCCATCATTTCTTATTGTCTACAGATTACCTCCTCCTCACTTGGTGGTTGGTTTGGTGTTGCTTTGAATGTCGGTTCCTTTTGAGGAGTTATAAGGTCACTTGGTCTATAACCCCATGGTTCACTTCTGTCGTTTGTGGTGTTTGTTGGGGGCATACTAGCGCTACTTTTATTTGCTATCATCTTTTTTTTTGTATTGAGATTGCGTGGTTGTCATAAACAAGTGTCAAGATTTTATGGGAGTTTGGTGATTCTAACTATGGAATAAAAGAATGCTTTGTTTTTGGATTTTCTATTTTTTGATTGTTTTGGGATTTTTTGTTTTAAGAGGATGGTATCTATTTCCATGCAAGAGGTGGTAATACGGGCCTTCCGGTCGTAAGGTCTGCTCTTTATTCTTCTTTGTCTAGGATGTTAGCTGCATTTCTCCTCTAGGTTGGTGTTTTGTTTCTCTCAAATATGAAACTTCTCAAGCTATCGATAATATTTGTTTGTTCACCTTCAATTTGCGTGAGACTTGGTTGTTGAACTGGAGCAATTGGACGCTAAATGGTCATAAAGTGAATGATGTTTGATGCTATTTTTGGGAATCAAAATGTTAAAATTCTTGGATTGATATTTCACTTCATTTTTCTAGAGGATATGTTGCAGGAAATTTATTTGAACTAGCCTTGAGGTTCAAGCAAATCTTGATATCTTAGAAGTTTGAGTGAAAGAATGGTCCAAGTTGTTTGTGTTGATTTTGAATCCTAAAAGTAGGATGAGGTGTTTGAATTTGCAAATGGATGATGGACTGATTATGACATGTTTTGGAAGTCTAATTGTTTCGTTCTCACAAGTTTTAACCAATTTTAAAATCAGTTTATGATTTTCACCAGAAAATAGAGCAAAAGCGATAGTATTAGAGCAATAGAGACAATTTCTATCAAAAGCGGCTAGATTTATGTCAATAGCAGGCAAGTTTTGAAAGCAACTACGATGAGATTTTTAAAAAGTGACTTTTGTTTCAAGTTTTCTATTTGGTAAACAATGCAAGAAAAAAGCGGTAGTTTTGAGAAAAAGCGACCAACTTAAAGTCAACTGCGGTTTAGATAATAGATCGAGTGCGTTAATACTAAGATCAAAAGTGGCAGGTTTGAGGTTGACTGCATCCAATTTTGCAAAAGCGACAAGTTTTTGATACTAACTATAAAAATATAGAGAGCAAAAGTGGCTTGTTTTAGTTTGACTACAACTAGTTTTAGGTCAGGTACGACAAAAACAGAGACAATAGTGGTATTTTGTGTAGATTTGTTTTCCAGTTTTTGTGTTGGAAGTAGTTTGGCTAAATTTGCAGATTTGATGTTTCGTTTTGATCTTATTTGTGGAATTTTGGCAAGTGATACAATGCAACACAACAATCAAAACTATTTGACCCTAAATGTCTATAACTTTAAGCATGTTTCCTTCCACAAAAGCTCAAAGTTTGTGAAAGTTGAAATGTTAAAGCCATAGTTTCGAATGTTGACTTTGTTCTTAGTGTGACTTGAAATCTAAGCCTAAATATTCAGAAGCCTTAAAGATATTTGTTTAAGATATCCTTAAGGAGTGCAAATATAGGGCTCTTTTCAAAGTATTCACACTAAGTCAAAAGGGTTTGAAGTTTGATAACCATGTTTAATGCTTGTTTTGATGTGTTCATTTTAATTCAAGCAAATGTTTGATGTTCAAAAGTAACTGAGAGATTTGGAAATTTCGTGAAGACAATTTACACTCTAGGGATAAACATGTTCTTTTAGGTGGGATTACCTCATGCCTCAAAGGGATGATTTTACATGCAATGAATATAGAGTGTTTTAATCTCAACCATAATTTGTACTTGGTAAGTAACTTCTTGGAAGTGAATTTTGATGCACCACTTCAAAGAATGTTTTTGGCTAAAAAGATGGCTTCTACAACATTGGTTCTTAGTAATGCTCAGGGGATCCAATGCCTGGCTAGCATCTAGCAAGCAACTTAAGGCTTTAACCAACTTACTTGGGGCCCGATATACACAAGGTACCTCCCCTTTCGTGAATGGCACTGATGGCCAAGTAATCACCGATGCAAGTTGTTTGGCATTTAGCCTTTACCATTTATATAGCAGTTCAAGTGAAATACTACTTTGAGTCGCCTTTGAATTCTCTAACATAGGATGTGTCTCAAAAGGAAATCCCTCTAAAGGTAATGCTTTGAAATGAAAACAATTTGTGAAACTCAAGATGCTTTTTGTCACCTAGGATCGCCGAAAGCTGCGAGGGGAGAGGATAGACACCTAGTTTTCCAAACACATAAGGCATAGTATACACTTCATTGCAATGTTATTTTTAAGCCCCTCAAGTGACGCTATCCAAAAAAGAAAATGAAATGTTTACAAGATAGCAATTTGTTTTTATGTGCACCAAAATGAAGTGTTATGGATTTCAAGCAATTAGATATCAGTGTGAAAAGTAGAAAGTATTTGTCTAGTTTTAAGCCCAAAACTGAGTGTTTCTAACAGTCCTTGTCTTTAATTGGTCAACAAAAGTAAATTGTTCTTTTTGTCAAGATATTGAAAGCGTTGGTCAAACGACTATTCTATTTTAAAGTACCAAAAGTGAAGTGTTGTTCTAATCTATGAAAACTTTTTGAAGATTCTTTTTAGAACACCAAAATGAAAGCATGTAAGTTTGTGGGGTTCATTTGTAAGCACCAAATTAAAAGTGTTTTAAATGTTCTTTTTAAGCACAAAATCAAAAGTTTTTCTAAACTAGAAAGCATTTTGAACGACTCTTTTTAAGCACCAAATCAAAGGTTTTCATAAACTTGAAAGCTTCCAAAAGATTCTTTTTAAAGCACCAATTTGAAAGTGTGTGATTTGTAGGGTTCATTTATTAAGCATCAAATTTAAAAAAATTCCTCTACTATGAAAGCTTTCAATTTTTTTTGACTTGGACCATTCGTCTTCTCACAATAAAATAGTTAGTTTGTTCTTGGACAAACATATGCCATGCTCTTGAAAATCCTACAATAAACAATGTTAGCACCTTTCAAACATTCAAACCAAAAAAATATTAGCGTTAGAAATCGACAAATTATTTGCAGATTTTTAAATGAAAAATGATAGAGAAAAAGCATAAATCTTAAGCAATAGTGACCTTGTCATTTTTGTCGAATACAATTGAAAAATCAAAAGTGCCTCTTTTAGGAGCAAGTGTGGTTCAAATTTCAGAAGAGGCCTTGTTTTTGAAGTAGAAGCAGCCAAAAAAGTCAAAAGCGGTCGGCAAATGGGCGACTGCGACAGGAACATAAAAGCGATCACATGAGTTTTTTGTAGCTTTTGCATGAAGATTTTTCAAATGCATTTCTGGAACTTGTAACTGCTCAAAAACTCATGCAAATGTTAGTGTTAAGGATCGAGGTCCCACCAAGCGTGCCAAAATGTGTAATGGAGAAATCGGTAAATACAATAAGATAATCAATGCCAAACAAATTAAATAAAATCTAATTCAAAACAAGGATTAAGATTCATACCCATTACTCACAAAATGAACAATACAAAATACTAAATTAAAGAAAGCAATTGAAAAACAAGAACAATGAATTCAATAAAACATAAAGTTATCCATTTTGTGTTGAAGTGTATTCGCAATGATGTTGGATCGTTGTATCAAATGCAAAGCCTCCATTGATGCATTGCAAAAGCTTTAAATGTGTGTGTGTTGATCAAAGATGTGTGTCAAAGTTCTTTAAAAGATTGATTGTGATTTCAACATTACTTCATTGTGCAAAAGATGTCGATTCTTTGATGGTTTTTGAGAAGAAATGAGGTTGTTATATAGATTTTGCATTTCAAAATGAATGTGCAAGATCACGTAGTACAATATCCTAATCAAAGGTTCAAAACCGTTGAGAGGATTTAGATGGAAAGAATCAGTGGATTTTGATTATGTAATCGGTGCAATTGAAGGAATCAATTTGAGTGTTCAATGGAATTGAAGAAATAGATTGAATAATATGTGGAATTTAGGAAATCATGTTGAGCCTTTAGTGGGATTGAAAAACAAATAAATCAGTTAGGAAATAGATGGATCAATCAGCCAATCAGAGTGGGAAATTGGGGGATCATAATTTGTTCAATCATGAAAGTGGGTGAGGGTAATTAATTAATTGATTTAATTAATTAATCCCTTTGAGTTGAATGTGCAAGTCATGTTTGACTTTTGCAAACAAAGTTATATTTGTTTGTTTTGACCTTTTTGAATGATGTTTGAATAATTTATTTAATTATTCAAGTTTAGGGGAAAGTGATTTAATTAAACTATTAAGTATTAATAATTTAATCGATTTAGGGGAATAAAGTGAATTAGCGACATAATTAAATAATTGATGTTATTTAATTAATCAAGAAGAATAACGTTAGATTAGGACTTTATTAAATAAATGAAATTTATTTAATTAGTTAAAAATGATGAAAAAGTGAATTAATTAAATAATGTATTATTATTCAATTAATAGAGGAAATTAGGGTTTTTGATGTAATTGATGTGAAATGCAGTGATATTAGGTGATAATGATACTGATGACGAGAAAATGTCTTTTAGGATGTGTGATATGTGTTAGGTCATTTTTACATGTCTACAAGTAAACCTATGGTTATTAGTTGCAAATTGAGCAAAGATGATGATTCTCCTACAGGAAATCAAACTATGTATAGAAATATGATTGGAAGCTTGCTATATCTAATAGCTACAAGGCTCAACATTATGCAAGTAGTTAGTTTGGTAGCACAGTTTCGAGAAGCTTTGAAGGAAACCCATGCAAATGCAGTCAAAAGAATATTGAAATATTTGAAGGGGACTATGGATTTTGGATTTTTGTATCCAAGGGGTGAAGATTTCACCCTTATAGCATACATGGATGTGGATTGGGATGGTAGTATTGATGATAGGAAAAGCACCAGTGGAGGTGCATTCTTTCTTGGAAATTATCTTTTATCTTGGCTAAGCAAGAAACGAGCATCAGTCTCACTATCTATAGCAGAGGAAAAGTATATTGTAGTAGTAGCTTATTGCACATAGGTTATATAGATGAAATAGACATTGAAAGCTATTGTAATGTCGTAAAATTGCACCCCTTGCAATTTCACATGCATTTTTGCATCCGCTTTAGTGTCCACTCCCTTAGAATCTTGTGTAGGCTCATTTTAGCCCCTGCATCAACCTTTTTCCTTCTCAGGATGCTCCAACACCCCTTTTTAGCAGCTACCCTTGTGCATCATCTTTGCTTCAAACCTTGTGATTTTCCTGTTTGTGTTTGTTTATAGTGTGATGTTTCTAGACACTAGTGGGCTACGCGGACGACTATGTGTCGCACTAGCGTCCTACGATGTTTCAACGTTCAAATGACTATTTTTGTGCATGTTTGCCACTTGTCACCTCATTTGGTTGGTGGTAATGGCTCGAGCTTCCTTGTAACCACCTGTGAAACTTCTATTTGCTTCTCTTCTCTCCTTAAAAGCTATCTTTTCATCTCATTCATGCTTCCAGTTTCTCTCTAGCTTTGGCTCCAACCTTCTACTCTCCAACTCTTGCTTGCATTGCTCCATACAGCTTGCCACAACAGATTCAATCTCTCAAGCTCTTACAACACCTTAAGCAACACCTTTGGCTCTTGCAGCCACTGCTCTCTCTCTTTGGCTTTCCTTAAGCCTTGGAACTCTATCTCTTTTATCTTGTGCTTGTGAGCATCCTAGGATTCCCTGCACCTATACTTCATGATATAGGTTCTCCTCCTCAAGCGAGATTGATTTTATCACCTCTTTTGTGATACGAGTTCTCCTCCTTGAGTGGGGTTTGCTTTTATCACATTGCATTTTCTTACTTCTATTCTCTCTATCTTTTTGGTTGTTCATGGAGGTGGGAACACCAAAACGAGGGTTTGACTGAGGCAAACCCCTATACAGCCCCAACACTTTCTCTCAATCTTACAAATGCAGGTATTGAAGATATCTACTAGCTGGAGGCTTCATCACTTGCGTGGTTATGAGCATTTCCTTTCTTTTGCTTATCTTTAGCATTTATATTTCACTTCATTTCAGTTCTATTACATTTTGTTAATTTATTGCATTTTGTAAGATTTTAGCAATCAAATCGCTATCAATCACTTTGTCGTTTTCTGTGACAAACTTGCTTTCTGGTTTGTATGAGATTCCAGCGTGCCTTTGAGATGCCAACGCATTGCGTTGTCATCCTTTGGCCGAGAGCTTGTTAGTTTGTCCAGAAAATCTTCGTGACTTGTTCTTTCTGATTTTAGAACTCTGGCGTTGTTCCTTGAGGTAGTTTAGGGCAGTTCACCCCGTGAGGATCTCTGAACGAAGAGAAATCGTGAGTAGTGAATCCCCCTTCTCTACATTTTGGTGAACCCAACGTGAAGAGGGTACTTTTCAAAAAACAAGAAATTTATTTACCCCTACTTGGCGAGGTCATAACTTTTGACTTGGTGCTCGGAATTCAGAACCATTTGCATCGCTGGAAAGGTGTCCAAGAGAACTAGTTCAACCCCTAAAATACCATGCCTTCAACTATCAAATTTTAGGGACTGACGCAAGTTACAACCTCAAATTTTGCTTCGAAGACCTCCAAAAATGCAATTTACTACAACCTAGAAAATATCATAAAAATTAGAAAATCTAGATTGTCGGTTTTTCTTAGTTTTGTCACCAAAATGAATTTAATATCTTCTTTTATTAGTTCGGTATCTAATTTTTTTCAAAATTTTAATGATGTTCCATTTCATGCATGTGATAGTGACTTGGCTTTGCCCATGTCACTTTGTATCTATGATCCTTCTCATGAGATTCCTCTTGCTTCAAAGGATATTTTGTTGTAAGAAGACGAAATCATTGATACCTTTCTTAATGTTACTCTACCTTCTCTTCCTTCCAATGCACTCTCCTCTAGAGATGTGGCATTTGTGAATGATGAATCTCATCTTTGTTTTGATGCACTCTCTTCTAGAGATGATGCGTTAGTGAATGATGGGCCTCCTTCCACATCTAATCCTCCTTGGATAGATGTTGAGAATGTTTCTTCAAATAATTATTCCACTAGTTGTGATGAATCTGTAAATGTAATCTATGTCTTTGTTGCCCCTCATAGGCCTAAGAGACCGGTCATTTACCTAACTCCAGCTAGTCCTTCTCCTAAGAGGGTTTGTTCTATTAATGGTGTTTCATTTGATGATGACTCTCCTGATCTTTCAATGGATCCCTCTTACAGAGCGGTAGCCCATAATTATGAGAGTAGAATGAATAAACAACCAAGCCTTCTTAAAGCTCCTAAACCTACAACTAAAGCACCTAGTGATTACAATCTTGTTAAGCAACTTCAAGTTACTCCGGCTAATATCTCACTGTGGTACTTGCTTTAGTTTGCTCTTGTTTACCAAGGTATGCTTCAAGAAGCCTTGCAAACGATCCTCTTGCCCCCTTCAGCTAGGCCAGTAGATGTTGATGCATTGATAGCTCATATTTGTGCAGATTCACCAAATATTGCGTTCTATCCACAAGAACTCCCACCTTCAGAAGTACAAAAGCAAACGAACCCTCTAATGATCATAGTTAATATTGATAATATTGGCATTAGACGTACTCTCATTGATGTTGGTTCAATGCTCAATGTATGTAGCATTGATCTATTGCCTAAGATTAATATTAATTTATCTTCTCTTATTGCTTCTTTTGTTGACATTTGTGGGTTCGATAATGTCGGTCGACAAGCCCTAGGCATGATAGTCTTGCCTTTGAGGTTGGGATCCGTTACTGTATCCACCCTTGTATATGTTATGTCAAAAAAGTTACCATATAGCCTTCTCCTTGGTAGACTATGGATTCATGCTATGGGTACAGTCTTCTCTACCTTGCATAAATCTATTAAGCTCATTTGCAACAATCAAGTAGTCATAGCCAAGGCTGACCTGAAGGCTATGCACTTATGTGAGATGGTAGATGTCGGTCGGGCTTCGATTGTGCCTACTCTTATTCCATCAGTGTCTCCAGTGTGTCAATGTTTACTCCAACAGTAGCTACTACAAAGGATGCTCTTGAGATAGACGTCCCTAAAGAAGATCCTTTTGAAGAAAGAAATCTTAAGTCTACTCTTTCTACTTCTCAAAAGAATGCATGTCTTGGTAATGATTGGGGTTCCTTAGAATTTACAGACTCCTTCATTGGGGAATATAAAGTCGACCCGATCCACTCAGACCTTCCAATAACATCATCCACACCTGCTATCAAAGATTATTATTCTTTTGTATCGTGGGATAGTGTGAGCAACAGTTGTAATGTCCTTGATGCCAATCCTCCTCCTTCTGAGGAAGATGATTGCACTTCTATTGAAAAGGTTAATGTTGGTAGTCCTATCATGAAGGATGATGGAAATATTGTAGAGGAGTATGATCCCATTTGTCGAAATAATACTCTCCATGTAGATCCTCCATTGTCTGCTACCTTCCTATCTTCTTCTTGTGAGCAGTCAAAATTTTCTCCACAAGAGAAAGGGTTGCTTCTTGCTCCTCATCCTTTATCTGGGCAAGAGCATATTTTGGTGCAGCTTCTAAAAGCCGGCTTGATTGCTATTCCTTCTCCTACACGTAAGAAATTTTATAAGCATGATAAAGTAGAACATTCTTTTTGTGCATTCCATTGAGTGATTGGCCATTCCACTAGTGAGTGCAAGGACTTGAAGGACAAAATACAACAACTTCATGATTAAGGTGACATCACTCATTTATTTGTTGATGCATTTGTTTCTTTTTCAAATGATAAGTGATATCGAGGTCTACCTCTATCCTCTATGTTATAGGTATCTTGCGTGGTTCTCCTCCCCTGTATGTTGAGGGCAGTGATAACTCTTTATGGAGATGTGCATCATTCTTGAAGGAACCTCTCTCTTCTCTCTATCTTTAAAATGAAGCATCCCTCTAGTGGACCCCATTTCCTTTTGGAGGGTTCCTGAGGGACCCCCTTTGAAATCTTTTCTCAAGTAAAATCTTAGCGTCTAGCTTGGGGCATCCTGACTAGACCTCGTTTTCAAACAGTGTGTCCCTTGAGTGGAACCCTTTTCTTTTGAAGGGTTCCCAAAGGACCCGTTTAAAATCCTTCCAATTTTTTGATGGTTTGTGTGGCTTTCCGCTTATTTTCCTATGTGGTTGTTTTTTTCTCTGGCATGTTTTATCTGTAGGTTAACATATTGTTTTGTAGGCGCACTTGCACAGTCACTTTTCAATTCGACTTTGTGGAGTTGCCTTTTCTAGGTTTCCTCCATGTGAGAGATCTTGGGGGATGCCTCCTTGCATGTATGTGGGCCTATAAGGTGCTTTCATCTTGGTTTCCTCCATGTGAGAGATCTTTGGGGATGCCTCTTTGCAGGTCTGCAGGCCTGTAAGACACTTTCATCTGGGTTTCCTTCATGTAAGAGATCTTGGGGGATACCTTCTTGTAGATTTGTGGGCCTGTAAGATGCATACTTTATGGGGCTTCCTTCATGTGAGAGATCTTGGGGGTTGCCTCCTCCCAGGTCGATAGGCCTGTGAGGCGCTTACATTTATGAGCTTCCTTCATGTGAGAGATCTTGGGGGCTGCCTCCTTGCAGGTCTGTGGGTCTGTGAGGAACTTTCATCTTGGTTTCCTCCATTGATCTTGGGGGACACCTCCTTGCAGGTCTATGGGATTGGAATGTGCTTTCATCTTGGTTTCCTCCATGTGAGAGATCTTGGGGGACGCCTCCTTACGGGTTTGTGGGCTTGTAAGGCACTTTTTTCTCGAGGATTCCTTCATGTGAGATCTTGGGGGTTGCCTTCTTTTAGGTTTGCGGGCCTATGAGATTCTTTCATCCTATAGGATTGACCATCATTGGTCTAAGGGCCTTTGGTGTACTTTATGTAACTTCATAGTTTTGTGGAGCTACGAAGTCTTTTTGTTCAAAACTCCCCAGGGAGAGTACTTGTGGAGCCATCTCTTTTGGAATTCTCCTTCCCTTTTCTAGCTCTTAAATTCTCTTCTCAAACTGTGTATACTAGATCGAAGATCTGTATCTTCTTCATCTTGAGTATATGCTCTTTCTCTCTTTGGTATTGGTTGCTTCCCTAACTTTTGGATGCATTCTTCTCTTGAAGCAATTGATCCTCACCTTCTTCTCTCCATTTAATAATTCTTCTAAGTGTGTTATTTCTTAATTTGGGGATGAGGAATAGTACTGAGACAACCTTCTATATCGAGATCTCTTTCACTTTGTTGACTCAAATCCTTTAGTTTTTTGTGTGCTAACATTGTTGTCTGGTGTAGGTTTATCTTGTCTAATACACTTGTTTTGTAGGTCTTTCGCCTGGGGGCATGCTTCCATGGTTCGAAGAGTTATTTTCTTCCTCTACAATATTCTTTTGGCATTATGATGTTTTTTATGTTTTGTAGATTTCCTTTAGTGTGCATATTAGTGTAGATTCATATGCCCGCTAAAGTGGGGGAAAAATGTAATGTCGTAAAATTGCACCCCTTGCAATTTCACATGTATTTTTATATCCACTTTAGTGTCCACTCACTTAGCATCTTGTGTAGGCTCATTTTATCCCTTACATCAATCTTTTTCCTTCTTAGGATGCTCCAACACCCCTTTTCCGCATATACCCTTGTGCGTCAGCTTTGCTTCAAACCTTGTATTTTCCTGTTTGTGTTGTCTTGTAGCGTGATGTGTCTAGAGACTAGCACACTACGCTAGCATCCTACGACATTTCAACGTTTAAATGACCATTTTCGTGCATGTTTTCCACTTGTCACCTCCTTTGGTCGGTGGTAAAGGCTTGAGATGCCTTGCAATTAGCTGAGAAACTTCTTTTTGCTTCTCTTCTCTCCTTAAAATCTATCTTTTCATCTCATTTGTGCTTCCAATTTCTCTCTAGATTTGGCTCCAACCTTCTACTCTCCAAATCTTGCTTGAACAACTCTATACAACTTGCCACAACAGCTTCAAGTTATCAAGCTCTTACAACACCCTTAACAACACCTTTGGCTCTTGCAACCATTGTTCTCTCTCTCTCTTTGGATTTCCTTAAGCCTTATAGCTCTATCTCTTTTATCTTGTGCTTGCGAGCATCCTGGGATTCCATATCCCCTATCTACTACACCTATACTTCATGATACGGGTTCTCCTCCTCGAGCGGGGATTGCTTTTATCACCTCTTTTGTGATACGAGTTGTCCTCCTCGAGCGAGGTTTGATTTTATCACATCGCATTCGCTTAATTCTATTCTCTCTATATTTTTGGTTGTCTGTGGAGGTGGGAACACCAAATCGAGGGTTTGACTGAGGCAAACCCCTATACAGCGCCAACACTTTCTCTCAATCTTACAAATGCATGTATTAAAGATATCTATTAGCTAGAGGCTTCATCACTTGTGCGGTTATGAGCATTTCCTTTCTTCTCCTTATCTTTAGCATTTATATTTCACTTCATTTCAGTTTTATTACATTTTGTTAATTTATTGCATTTTGTAAGTTTTTAGCAATCAAATCGCTAGCAATCACTTTGTCATTTTCTATGAAAAACTTGCTTTCTGGACTGTACGAGACACTAGTGCACCTCTGAGATGCCAGCACGTCGTGTCGTCGTCCTTACTCCGCGTTGTCATCCTTTGGCTGAGAGCTTGTTAGTTTGTCCAGAAAATCTTCATGATTTGCTCCTTCTAATTCTAGAACTCGTGCTATTTCTTGAGGTAGTTTAGGGCAGTTCACCCAGTGAGGCTCTCTGAACGAAGAGAACTTGTGAGTAGCGAATCCCCCTTCTCTACAAATATCAAGGTTGAGTATGATCATCCCATTCCCATACTTTGTGATAATACAAGTTCCATCAACATATCGAAGAATCCTATCATGCACTCAAGGACAAAACATATTCCAATTAAGTAACATTTCTTGAGGGAGAAAGTACTTGAACAACAAGTAAAGTTGGAGGATGTTGCTACAAAGGACTAGATTGTAGATATTTTCATGAAGTCTCTTCCAAGAGATTTTTGAGTACCTAAGGGAGAAATTGGGAGTGATGTCACTCTCATCCATTCACTAAATTCTTCAAAAGAAGCATGTGTTCAGGGGGAGCTATTCATTGTCTTATTCAATTAGCCTCAGATACCCTTTTCCATTGATGTCAAAGGGGGGGAGTAGAGTTAGGGGGAGCATTTCAACTAAGGGGAGCAATTCGATCAAGAGAAGTATGATCTTGTTGCATTTCAAGATAATTTCTTTGCAGGGTTGCCATCAATGACAAAGGGGGAGATTGTTAGAATTATTGATGTCATTGATGTCAAAAGAATTAATTTTTCCATATTGTTGGCCGATCTACTTTTGCCAAGAGAAAAAATATATCAAATAATTCACATAAGGCCAACCCCCTCTTAATGGCACCTAATTTTGGGATTTTATTTTGGAAATAAAATTTTAAATTTATTTAATTTTAGGGGCTGACCCCTTAGGATGGTGCACCCAACTTTAGGCAAGGAAAATAAAAAATTAAATAAAATTTATATTTAGCGCCAACTAGCATTGAAGAGTTGTAACCTTTCATTTGAAGAGGCATTTCATGGGTATAAATAAAGGAGGTTTTTAGACCATTTTAATCAGCCATTCATTACATATATTTATTATTTCAAGAGCAGATATAGAGCAAAAAATGTAGAAGACTTATGAGTAAAAAATCAAACATTTCTAGGAGCAAATCTACAATAGAAAAGAGTAGATTTATAAGCAAAAATCAGACATATATCTTGAGCAAACTCAATGCATATTTTTAATAGGATAAATTCTAGATTTGAGAATATTTATTGAAAAACATTATTGCAAATATGTGTGGGGTTTTCAAGAGGTTCAAGGTAGATTTGTGAGAAGAAGTAGGCAAATTCACTGAAGTCCTTAAAGGGAGATAGGGCAGATCCAACAACATTACAAATACTTTACTTTTCGAAGGTTGGTGCCTTCTATTTTTCAAGATCAATAGGTTGGAGCCTCTCACTCAAAGAGATCGATGTCTCTTGCTAAGTTGGTGCTCAGTGGAGGGGATTGATGTCTCCTATGGGTTGGTGCCTACAAAGTTGTAAGAAGATTTCTACAAACACAATATTTTTTGTGGTTTTCTCCTGCAAGGGTTTCCACGTAAAATTGTGTGTGTATCTTGTGTTCTAATTTGCTAGATATTACTTGTGTGGATGTTTTGATTATTGCTTATGATTTCTAATTATAAATTAAAAAAAATGTTCTTATATCGATTCACCCCCCCTCTCAGTATAAGTGTATGTGTGTTTCTTCAAAGATCTTAACCCTAGTGATCCAAAAATCTTCCTAAAGGTGTTTATAAACATCACCTAGACATATTCAAACATGGGGAAGGAAAAAGTAAATAGATCTTTGTGCACATATTTTTCTAGTTCATTCTCGTGTGACCAAGTTTATTCTAATACATTTGATCAAGGTTTCGAGACTTGAGTTTGAACCCAAGAGACTCAAATACAAACCATAGTGAATTATGAGATTGCATAGATATTGAGACAACCTTTAGAATAAGAACATTAATTTTTATCCCTACAAAAAAATATTTGAGCTTGACATTGTAACTTGGGAAATCAACATTTAGTCATAGAGAGATAAGGAATTAATGTAAACAACCATAATCTACAATCCAATACTCAAATATGATCCAATTTAATCAATAGAAAATGTGAAACATGGATAAAATAAAATTAAAATAAATGGTACCTTCACCTTTACCGTGTTGTCGTGGAATACTTCCATTGTCCTTCTTTTTTTGTTTTTGCTCTCAGAAATTGGTATGCTCTTCTTTCGCCTTAATCTTCAAGTGTATGAAATGATCACACTGATGTAAATGCCAAAGTTTTGTGGTTAGCCATCAATGTGATGTGAGGGATACTTTTATAGAAATGCTTGATTCAAATGAACAATCCACATCAAGAGGTGCAAGATCAAGATCAATGATTGAGGATTGTTGAGAGGAATTGATTACCCAGTTAAATGGTTGCAACTGGCTGCAGGATTCTAGTTAACTAGTTGCATGGATAATTGATTGAAAAGTCAACAAATACTAATGAGTAGTTAACTAAATTGATTGATTCAAAGACTCAGAGTGAGTGGGAGTAAAGTGGATTGATTGAAGAATCAACTAGAATAGATTATCCAATCAATTGGAAGAGAGTGTTAGTTAATTTTGAGGGAATTATACATGAGAGGATAATCAATTAAATAATTAATTAATTAGAGGAACATGCAAATGAAGATTAATAAATAAATAAATTTATTTATTTATTAATGGATATTGTTGAGATGAAATAGGGGAGTAAAATAAGGTATTTAATTATTTAATCTAGAAGTGGGAAAGTGATCAATTAAATAATTAATAACAATTATATAATTTAAGAAGGGTGTTGAATGTTAATTAAACAATTAATGATAACTATTTAATTAAAATAGAAGAATAAGTGTAATTAGCGACATAATTAAATAAATAAAGTTTATTTAATTAATTAGGAAGCTTAAGGATGATTAGGACATAATTACTTAATCCATCAAAAAGGGTGGATTAATTAATTAATTAAATAACGTCAAGTCAATTAATAGCATAATGTGACATTTGATAATAATTAAATAATAAGGTATTATTTAATAATTAGGAGAAAAGGGTGAAAAATAGTAAAAAGGTGTTACTTGCAAACTAGGGCAATTTCAGGTATCTACATTTTGCTCCTCTTTGATACAATGCATTTTTATAGTGTTGTGTCAAAGAAAATACGAAAAATTCATGCTCAGGAGTTGCCTCAATGATGGCGGGATAGGATGGTGCCCCCTCGAAAAAATTTACAAATTTTCAAAAAAAATCAAAAAAATTAGTAAATTGTTATGACAAGCTAATTTTATAGTGGTAATTGCGTTGGTAGCAAAAGATTTTGATTTTAAGACATTCAAGGTGTTTGTATTTGCATTTGAAGATCAAAGTTGATGGACCCAGTTATAAAGGGATGCCCTCTTAGGTCAAAAATGTGTATAAATAGCCCCTAGGTGATCTAAAATAGTCATTTGTCTATTTTGCTTTTAGAAATTTTAGATCTATGAGTGGAGATTTTGTTGTAGAGCCTTGGAGAGATGTCACCCATTCTAGTCGATGTGCATAGAGGATATCAAGTTTAGACCTTTTGATGGCCCGAGGGATCAGGCAATGCAATATGTAACCCTTCCTTGCCTTGATTTTTTTTTCAATTTTTGCCAAATTTTAGGGGTCAAAAATGACCAAACATATGTGGTGCAATTTTTGCACCACAACTGTAGTCACATTCGCTGCATCTATCGATGGGTGCATTGTAAGTGTTCGGTGTGCTACAAGTGTTTTCTAGAGCCATCATTGTTAGACTGCTCTCAATTGTTTCATGCACCACAACTGTTATGGTGCATTGCATGTGTAGGATAGAAACCTGCAAGTATTTTTCAGTGACATATTTGTTTGATAGTGCGCCGCATGTGTTTAAGCTATACACAAACGAAATGTACACTGTATTGGTAAGCCACATCTATTGAATAGTGTGATGCATGTGTCTGTGAATGAATTTACCTAGTTTTTTGTAAAATTTAAAATGTGTAAAAGGTCCAATAATATTTTTTAGGTGTCATGATTGACGTAATGTGTTTTCTTGTGAGCGCAATTGAGATTTCCTCTTATTTATACACGAGAGAGCCATCCTTCTTCATTCAAATTATGAGATCATCTAAATGATGAGGAGAGGGATGTTCTACATGCCTTGGGATTATATCATGTCACATTCATGCTCATGATTTGGGATAATCGATGTCTATTGATTGCCCTTACCTAGAGGTGGTACTCAGAGACGAGTTCATTTCACTTACCAACTAGAGAGGCAACCTTCACTCTTGAGGATGTATGACATTCTTCATCTTCTCATTCATGGGGAGCACATCGTATATGATCCTAATCATGGAATTACTGCTATTCAGAGATTTTTGACAAAGAGGATGTAGCCCTCCTTGGTGTAGAGGATTATGAGATCCATTGGGACACACTGACAGATAGATATGAGAGGCTCATTGTGGTCATCTATAGTGTTATTGGAGGCGTTGTTATTCTTGATCACCGAGGACATGGATTCCCTATCAGATGGGGTGATATGTTTACAGGTATGATGGAGCATGCTACAATATATGCTTGGGTTCCCTGCATGTTTGTGATGTTATATTTCCAGTTACACAATGTCGCATATCGAGGAGCGTAGTAGATCAGGTGTGTTACCACACTACTCATGGTGTGGGAATGGGAGCATATAGCTATGTTTCGACCGCCGATGGAGAGAGACTTGCTAGTAGGGCTACCATATGTTTATATTTATGGAGGATCTATCACATAGGCCCATGTTAGGGATTTTGGTTATTAGAGACATGCTATAGATATTCTTGATTCTTTCATTTGGAGGCCTTACCAGCTTTATGCACCATGGGAGAATGATGTGGATCATCTTTCATATTACAGACAGACTCATTATTTGATTGGACGCACAATATAGAGCTAGCATATTATTGAGCGATAGTTGTCAGAGTGATTTCTCAGGTAGTTTGGAGAGAGACAAGATGTACCTATCGAAGTAGTAGAGTTTGCTCGATTGACCCGAGAGGTAGCTGTGTAGGGGCCGATAATCTACATATAGATTGCGATCCAGGACTTTGATCAGCTACAACTAGTACAGTGGGGTGTCTTAACAGAGTTGAAATTTTTTGAGACTATAGCTGATTATGATGCAAGGTGGGCCCAACATAGGTCCACACCCTTCACATATCTAGATAGGACTACTCTTGTAGAGAGGCTTGGAAAAGGTCCTCGAGGTAGGTTGCAGGGGAGAGGACATGGGAGGGGATATGATGAAGGTCGAGGTGTGTTACACTCCAATTGTTTAATTACTATTTACTATTACTATGTAGGGTAAATATGAATGTAAGGTGAATTTCGGAGATGAATAAATTATGCTTGCACTTTGTTATTTGATGTGTTATATGTGAATGTTATCTCATTTAATGTTGTGTGAAAAGTACTGCATATATGTGAATTGATGATTATTGAATTGATATTCTAACTTTGGATATGTATTGCGTATACTGTATATTTTGTGAACAACTGACTACCGTGGGCATGTGTTAGTGGTTGCAGGTATATGTTCAATTCCTCTTAGTGAAGGGGAAGTATCACTCAGGAGAAGAACTTGGTCAAGTAACTAGTAGCATAAACTATTTGAGCTTTTACACACACCATAGTAGAATAATTGAGTTGAGTCATTATGTGGGAAGTTGGTAAGTCATCCTTAGTTGATGTATTTTCTTAAGAGTCTTGTTTACTGTTGAAATGTATTATTGGGTGATGTTTATCTGTTTGAGATTATGAGTTCTTTCTTGTACTACTACATTTGTATTGATGAGTAGGACGTATGTGGAGTATGTGTATATATATACACATGCATGTCAATTAGATCTAATGACATGCATATGCATATGTGTAGGTGTACCACACGTAGGTGCTTACCAAAACAATAGTATTTGTGTATATATATATATGTATAGTATATACATATATCCATATGTATATATGTATCGATACACGCGTACGATGGCAAACAGACATGCCCATACGAATGTATCGATATATGTATACATATGTATACATGTACATAGAGGCATATACTTATATACATATATATATGTATACAATCAATATATTTATAATACTATGTGATTACTATCTTGCTTATACTTATTTGTATATCAAATGTATACTTACATAGTTGGCATATGATATATATATATATATATAAGATATACGTTGATATTTATATATATGTATATGTGATATTATATATATATATATATTAATATATATTTAATATATTATCACTTGTATGAAACTCGACTATCATTAACAATTATAGAGGCCGATTATTTAAACTTAATCAAAGGCTAATTATATTACTTAAGACTGTACTTTGAGAGACGAGTTTTACTCATGCTGCCACACATAAATGAACAAGTATACTTCAAAATATCTCACAACATTAAGTCGATATGTGGAGGAGACTTAGTCGACGCCTTATTTGGGAATAAATTTGACTTAGTAAACTCATTAAATGCCTTATCATTGGTAAATATCAAACAACAAATAAAGAGCATGTACAACAAGTCGATGACTTAGTCAATTTGATAAATGAAAAGAGTCGACTCATATGAAGACTAAGTCGATTTGATCTATTTGTCACATATTTGATATTGATTGATTCAAATATATAGTTAACCTACCAACTGTTGGAAAGAGCTATTTATCTTGCGCCACCTTATGAATCCTATTTATTGTAGATGTTCATTGTGTGAGCAATTCGAATTACACTTTATCATCATGTGTTGTTTTGAAATAGTCTTTCACTACTATCACCAAAGGAGGTCAATCTGTTCTATTGTTTGGCTGAGTATGTTCTTCTTCGTGTGCCACCTTTTAGCTATGTGGAGTAAGTGGTGTTGCATGGTAACTGCTGTCAACATACATGCGTATTGTGTAGGATGGAGAGTGTCATTTCTGTTGTATAAATAGTAGAGCGATCTCACTAGTTTGGGACACATAACATATGCTTTATGCACAATATTTTATACATTTTGCTCTACAAATCATAGCTGCATTATTCTATTATTTTGAGAGAGAGCTAAGAGTATTTGTGAGGGAAATATTATTTTGAGTGAAGAATATCATCAACTTGAGAGAAGGGAGTATTGTGGCATAGCTGAAGGAATCAAGTTTGAGCTAGTTTCTGTTGTGGGAAATTGATTTGCAGTCAATTGATTGGATAAGCAAAAATAGGCATGAGGATATTTCTTCTTTATTTGTTTTTAGTTTGAAAGATTGTTCTCTATGATTGTTGTGAATTATTTATTACGAGTATTTGAATATAAGGAAAGTAGTATTGTTTGTAAAGGAATTGGAAGCTTCTATTACTATTTTATGATGTGCTTGTATGTTCTCCATAAATGAAGGTTTGCGTTTATCATAAGTATTACATAGTAGATATGATTAAACATGAGTGGCATAAGTGTTACTCTTAGCTAGGTTATTGATTTAACTAGAATAGCCAGTGTTTACTCCTGGTATTATTTATCCATCAAGGGAGGGAACTTGTAAAATTACTTTGTTAAAGTAGATTTATACCAAGTTTGTAGAAATGGTGATAGGTTATCTCTGGGGTGATAGATTATCCATTAAAGGAAATACCTATGCATAGTGTATGATGGCCTTAAGTCAAATCAAACCTGTGTAGTGTATGTGATAGAATGACCTTCATTCAGAATTTTGAATGAGAACACTTTGGCCAAAGTAGTGTGACTGCCTCTGGCTCCATTGTTAGTTCAATGTGATCCAGTATTACATGCTAGTTCTAGATTGTGGGTTTACGAGTTCCATTTATGTAGGACACAACACTATGCTTAGTTGGTTGTCATTATCTAGTTACTCTACCAATCTCTTCATCGAAGGGAAGGGCCATCTATCGAATGATAGATGTGTGGGGGACCGCATATGAGTATGTGGTTGGCCAAAATTGCTTGAGTGATGTTTCACCTCCACAACAGGCGACAAACGACCAAGTTTTGAAAGGAAGGATCCTAGACCGTCTATAAGCTATTTGTTTTAAAGTTCATTTGAGCTATGTATGTAAATGTATGCATTCTTGTATTATTGTAACTTGTGAAATTATTATAATGAAATACGATCCTTATTGTATATTGTTATGACATCTTTGTTCGTATATTCTCAAAAAATAATTTTTTTATTGCAATGACTTGTTACATAGTTTATTTGCTCGCTTGGTGAAAACTTAGGAATTTTTTACTTCAATGAAGGATTGACATGTTACATGTGGTATCAGAGCTACTAGGTTTAGCTCTAGAACCTATGATCTCCACATTCTCTCCATCCAACGTTATCTAATGTTTAGAAATTCTTGTGCCAGGATGGTGCATCTTAGATTAACAGCTTAAAATTCAATAATTAGAAATGAGCGATACCTCAAAGCCAAGAAGGAAAGAGAAGCCATTGTTAGAACAATAGAGGGTACCAACTTCAATAATGCCATTTGGTTGAGTGACATTGAAATCTTTAGTCACACACTTTCTGAGATCAACAATGTGAAGAGGAAGATGAAGATGGAAGCCAAGTACAACTACCTACCTTCTGTCTCACGAGAGAAATTTGAGTCATTATCACTTTCTAGGGATATTCCCTCGGAAGGGAGTGTTAGTTCAACATTTACCTTTAGGTACCCTAGATTTCTTCCACTGGTGGAAGTAATTGTAATTTCCTCGAGTAATGAATCCAAGGGATATGTACCTCGTAACTATGTATCAGATGAAAAAACTGAAGGCTACTGTTCTTTTCTGGATAGGTATGAACAAGTGAGAGATGAGCAACAATATCACTATGTAGGATATACTCCATTAAGTTATGTGTTAGAGAGTGAATCTGAGGGATACTCTCCACTCAACTATTTGAATAGCCACTCCATGTAATCAAAGGGATATTGAAATCCTTATGAAATGAATAAAATTATATGTTTACCAAAAAGCTTGTGCTTAATCTTATGTGGAATTCTTTAAGTATGTATGAATGTCATTTTTAATGTTTTCCATAAGATAGTTGATAATATAATTTAGTCTAACATAGATAAACATTCAGGTAAAAACTGATCTTGTGAAGATGGTGAGGACATGAACCAATCCTGGCGGAAGCCAAGAAGTTGGGCAAGGACCCGCAGGAGTTGAAGCTAGAATTGACCAGATCTTGGCAAGGTTGGCTAACCTTGAGCAGGAAAGAGTTAAGGATATGGTAGAGAAAGAAGTTCCCATTAATGAGCATGAGGGAGAAAACTCTTCTCATGGGCATGGTGAAACTCATTATCATGAGAGGGAAAAATCACCTATGCCATTTGTGGAAAGAAATAAGAAGTGTATGGCTTTTGAAATTTCTAGATACATGAAGAAGATTACTCCACCTAAGTTTGAGGGAAATGTTGGCGGAGATGAGGCTGAGGTGTGGCTTGTCCAAATGGAAAAGTATTTTGAAATCTGAAACTACACTGAGACCACTAAAGCTACTTGGGGAGCATACCAATTAGCAAGAGAAGCCTCTAATTGGTGGATGAACAAAAAGTTGGAACTCAATATTAATTCTTGGAAGCTGACATGGGGAGAATTTGTTGATATTTTATGTAAGAGATAGCTGCCCCAACTCTACTATGACCAAAAACTCTCAAATTTATGGAGTTTAAAACAAGGTAATACGGCGGTCAACGAGTATTGGGAGAAATTTACCTGATTTTTGCATTATGTTCCCGTATATCATAAAGATAAACGCTTCCGCATAAGAAAGTTTATCATGGGATTTAACAATTAGATCAGAGGAGAGGTGGATATGCATGGTCCAACAACAATGGATCTTGTATATTAGAAATTAATTAAATAGGAACAAAAGCTCAAGGCTAACTCCACCTGTAAAAAAAGTAGAGATCATAAGAAGGTTGTGGAAGTTCCTAACAAGCCAGCTCTAAAGAAGGTGGAAGCTATGCAAAATCTACCAAGGAAAAGGGGAAAAGGGTTCCACAATGATGGAAAGGAGTCTAAAAGGGAGCGAAAAAGGAATGGACTCAATAGTGGTAATACCAACAAAATTGGTGAAAATGTCAACAAGTCTGGAGAACCCACAAGGAAAAGAGGATCAACTATGGGATGTTATACATGTGTAGGGGACCATTGTTGATTGAGGATACTAGTATGAGCCGATCACACTTGATCCATGATGAATCGAAGCATAACATAGCCACTAATACTCAATCTTCAAACAAGATCATTCAAATTAAAGATAAACTAAACATTTATTGAAATGAAGCATTCTAAATATAAGAACATTCAAATGTTTATTCTACCCCATTTGAAACTTATCTTGTTTTGGAATTGGTGTCGTGTTGATGTGGAACAACAACCCTTTCCCAATTCCGTGATTAGTGAGCTTGTTTCAATCGATTCTATTGAAGAGAATTGATGAAACTGTTGTGATAAATGGATACAAACATGATTTATGTTAAATTGAACTTGATGCAAGCTAAATTAATATGATTTTATGCTAAAATTGATCTAAATATGCAATTTCTAAGATAATATAAGCTAATTATAAGCTAAAATATTCAAACCCTAATTCATAAACAAGCTAAGATGGATGCATGGAATCCATTAATGGAAGATTAAAGCTAATATGCAACTAAAAATGAACTAAAATATGCTAAATGTGAGTAAAGTATGAGTGTGAGTGTGAGTGAATTCAATAACATAAGTTTGCAATTGAAAGATGGATCTATTTGTCTCCAAATAATGTTCTATTTATAGGAAAGCAAAAAAGAAATGGAGGGTTGAGATCAAAAAATCAATCAATGGTCAAGGATGGAGGAAATAGGAGGCATGGATCATGGATTCTCATCAATAGGTGAGAATGCAAGATGAGATTTAATCAAGGGTTCCCATTTCTTCCAAACAAACACACTTTTGACTTGCACACATAGGTCACAAGGTAACTTGCTCAAGAGGTCACAAGTTTAGCTTGCTCAAGAAGCCAAGTGAGAATATCCCTTTTTCAAATGATTGGACGAGAGAGAATATTCTTTTGAATATTCTCATGGGTGAGGAAAAGGGATATTTTGCAAATTAAAAGAAAGTTTTAATTGTGCAAAAAAGGGTAAGGAATATTCCATGGGAATATTCCCCTTTTGGAGGAAAATTAGATTAATTGTTAATTAAACAAGGTTTAATCATACAATTAGGGGATTTGGAGAAATAAATTGATTCATTAAATTAAATGATTTAATGAATGGGGGGAAAGGTGAAATGACATTTAATTAAATAACTTAGGGTTATTTAATTAAATAAGAGGACTTAGAGAATTAAATTAAATACTTTGATTTATTTAATTTAATAGGATGAAATGTTAGTGTGAAAAGGGGGTGAATTCACCTGATTAAATGCGTTAGGTTAATAGATGAAAATGGTGCAATTAATTAAATATCTAGGATAATTTAATTAATTAAGTGAAAAGAGGATGGGTTTGAGAGGAAATGATGTTCATATACCTAATTCGAGTGCATGATATCATTTAGGAAATTTTTTAGTGTTTACATTTTCCCCTCTTTGAAGCGAGGTACCTACTGCTTTGGTTCAAAGACTGATGCTTTTCAGATTAAAAACTGTTGCTTAAATAAAAAAATAGATTTTTTTTTTTTTTTAGATGTCGCATTGCTGAAGGATTAAGCTGATTCCCTGCCCCCTCAAGAAATTGGGCAAATTTTTTGAATTTTGGGTTGATTTCTCGACAAAGGTGAAAAGCTTCCCAAGGGGTCCATAAAGGCTCTGGGATCTAAAATTAGGGTTCCCTAATTTTTAAATTGTGATGCATATTTATATAGTGATGCACTCCCCGATTTGGAAATTAGGGTTAGGGTTTCCAAATTTTAAATTGCGACACATATGTTTATGGCGACACGTTTTGCGATTTGTAATTTGAAATGCCTTTGGTCGATGTGATTTGGAATATGAAATATAGTGACACTATTATGATTTTTGAGCTGAAAATTCCAAACCGAGGAAAATTTTCTCGAATTTTGACATCGTGCGCTTCTTGAGTGTAGGAGCTCATTCCACCATTGATGTCTTGTGAGCACAGGCCAATAGTTTTGGAGAGATTGGGTAATTTATCTGAGTTACACTAGGAACACCTAGGAGAAATCGACTTTATGGTACGTTGCATATGCGCCCGTCATCCAAACACATCTAGCTATGATGACTGCGCTGTGCGAGAGATGATATAGTGAGACTTCATCATTCCACCTTTTGACAAGCGAGGCGATAGTCACATTGGAGGATGTATGTCAGATTCTGTGTTTGTCAATTCATGGCGAGCGGGTGATTTATGATGTCAATGCTAGATATGATGCCTGTCACAAGGTGATGGAGATGGAGGTCATCGCTCTAGTTACTTCATAGATTGACCTCGAGGCATACAGAGGTCACATGCCCACTTTTAGGTTGATTATCACAGTCATCATTTTTGGTTTGGTTGCTCCTGATTGACAGAGTAGGGGATTCAGCCCAGGATGGGGCTTAACATGGAATAGGATGCTTTACAGGAGGACTCTTTTTGCATGGGGGCTAGTGATGTTGAGCTCATTATATCATGATATGCACGACTTCATCTACTATGATGACAAAGCCATTGGTGCAGGGGTTACCTTGCTACATATTTGGGCTTGGGAGCATATTGTTGTGCTCCGATTGATTGTACAGATGGCCAACATTGAGCTAGACGATCTTGTAGTTTGGAGGTATAGAGGGGCCATTACTCTATAGAATATAGGGCAACTTGGTCTTCCATACTAGCGCCGAGTATTAGACGATATGATGGTATTCAGATGGTGACCCTGGCTATAGATGCCAACATGGTACGATGACGTTCAACAACTTCATTTTGCTAGACAGACTTGGTATATGCAGGGTCAGGAGCAAACCATCGTAGAGTGATACCTTCCAAGCAGAGTGGCTCAACAGTTTGGTGAGCAGCAGGATAGGCCCAATGATCACTATAGAGCCATTTTTGTGAGATTTGCTCGAGAGGTTCCCACATGGGGACCCACTATTCCAGCTTCAGAGGTGGTTGAGGGTTTTTGACAGTTGGTGGCATGACCATGGGCTTACGATCAAGGCCAGGAGGATGCATAGATGATGCCGACATATGATGCATGGTTCATACCCCTACACAGGTTGACAGATCCAATGGGTGCTCCTCCCTAAGGGAGACCTAGAGGGAGGGGAGTAGGTAAGGGCAAAGGATAGGGTGGCCAAGATGGCTAGGGTCAATAGATTCCTGGTGCTCCACCAATTGGACAGTAGCCTCCACAACATCCTCCTGCTCAGTAGCAGGCAAGACAACCACCACAACTAGATCCCAAAGATATTTAGATTCAATAACTGCAGCAACATGTGTAGGTTCTTATAGGTGAGCGGGATTAGGCCTGCCAACAGATTTTGGTTATTATTATTGAGTGAGACTAGGCCAAATAGCAGGTTGTGGCTATCACAACTGAGAGAGATCACACGAGGCAACAAGTACAGGCTATGACTGCTGAGAGGGACTAGGAGATTGAGCGATGGTAGTGTAGACATCGAAAATATACAGATTGATATCACACTCTGATCTGCTAACATCGTTTCTTCCTAAATCATCCCTCGGTCTAACTGTTTAATCAAATTCCCTTATCTGATTAAATTCATCAATATTCATCTCTTAATTAAATAAATTATTTTGTCTAATTAAGTCACTTTCCCTTATTAATTCAATCAATTCATCTGATCTAATTATCCCTATTTAGTTAAATAATGAATTTATTTGATTAAATCTCTAAAGTCTATCTGTTAAATTAAATAAATTAAAACCTTATTTGATTTAATCTAACACCATCCCTTTTAATTAAATAAATCAAAATCTTTATTTAATTAGCCTCTTATCATATTCCTCTCTTTTTGATTTAAATTAATCCAAAAATCTAAATCAAATTGTCAAATCAGCTAAATATCCCCTTAAATTAATCAAATCCTGATTAATTTAATCCTAATCATTCAAATCCTCTAGATTTTGCAACTTGCACATGAAAATCAATTTAATTGATTTATAAATAATCTATTTTCATTCAAAAGGCATCTAAGTGGGAATATTCCTCAAATTTGAAATCTCCCCCCAAAAGGACTTGTCCATCCAACAAAGCATTTAAAGCTCTTACATTGTCTCTTACATGTCTCCCACTTGGCATTTAACTCATTTTTCATCCCCCTAAACATGTCATCTCATCAAATTCAAATTTCAAACTTGCACATGGATCAAAACTTGCTCAACCTTCATCCTCTCACATGTTGACAAGTGGCATTATATCATTGGTTGAATCTTTGTCCCACATTGATCAAATTTGGACATCTATTCAACTTATCAATCTATAAATAAAGAGCTTATATCCTTATTTCATCATCCACAATTATGCAAAGTTACTATGCTAAAATACTTAGCAATCCTCATTCATCTCATTTAGCTAGGTTTTTTGCAGATTTTAGCTTGGAGCATTCATCAATCTTCATCAAAGTGGATCACAATCTTCATCAAATCATCAAAGCTAGCATTGGAGTTGGGAAAGGGCAAATCTCCACACACCTATTTGCACCAACTCCCTCAAGAGATCAAGAGTTTGCTTGCATTAGATAGGATTTAATTGTTTCATTTGTGTTCTTCATTTTTCGTTTCTTATCTTTTGCAAATTTCAAATGGATTTCTTGAGGAATCATTTGTTTCTAACCTTGTGTTTGATCTAATTGTTTGCATGTTTATTGTGTTTGTGCAAGGTCTAGATTCAAATGGTTCACAGGTAGTAGATAGAGACGATGACAATAGCCACTTAGGGTAGGATTGTATCCTCCAGGTTGTACAAAGAGGCTGTGACCAAGGCAACCTATGATAGGATGCACTACCATAGAGATGTGCCAACACCACTTAGACAACCCAACTATTCGTAGCGATGCAATGCATGGCCCAGGGTTGAGGATTAGCCAAAGAGGGGAGTAGCCATCAGATCTAGCTCAAGTGTACAAACACTTTTTTGATTTTGTTGCCCCATTCTTTGATACAAATATACATTCATGGGCTCCTTTTTGATAGCCTCATGGATATTGTATTTATGATTGATGCACATACACTAATCCGGATATTGTACCATGACATTCATTTTTTGATATATAATACAGATACAAATTCTTTATGATGTGCTGATCTTATTTCATGCTTATGATTGTATGGATGCATGTCATGCACTTTATTTATGCTTATGCAATATGCGATGATACATGACATATAATGATATGGATGGATGCAATGTTATATCTGTCATTCAATATCTTTTCATGATATGCTATGGGATGGATGGTATATAATATTATTATGCTATGCTTATGCAAATGATATGGATGTATTTCCTTTTGTGTATTTTCTATGCAAGTTTATGATGGGATGTACATATGGATGTATGGATGTATAATGCATATGCTTATGATATGATATGCAATGCATGTTTATGATATGCAACGATTCAAGATGATTAGAATAACAAATCTATATCATTGGTCACAACTTAAATGATAATGCAGAATGTATGCTTTATGATATGTTATGATTATGCCATGATGTATGCATGCTAATGATTTATGGATGTAGGATGGATGCATTGATGATGTTTTTCTTGACTGTCATGATACCAGGTTAGCGTGGAGAGAAGATAGAAGAAACAAGATGAATGACCATTGATTATGATGATTTCTTCAAAAGATCCAACAAGTCCATGATCCATTGAGACTTTATTAGAAATGGTGATGAGAAATGCATGATGATGAATGTAGGATGATGATTTTCTCATATCTTGAGATTGGGATTTTTTGTCATTCCTTATTGTTTGATATAACACATAGACACAATGCATCAAGGTATTAATAACTGGGACAACATTGTGTCTAGTGTAATGGACTTTGACTTTGCAAACAAATAGGATAGTTCCTGTTCACACCTTGACATACAAAAACCTAGTAAGAATTTAAGTTAGAAGCTTAGAATATATTGGACCAAAGCATACACAATAGTCAACAATAGACTCCAAAAAACCTTCCTAGACACAACTAAGCCAGTATGCACCAATATTATTTTACAAGAGTATCCACAAGCACAACAAATGAAAGATAATGATTGATGCCCCATTCCTTTCTCTCTAAATCATTTTGATAGACATCATCGAGAGGTCCCCAAAATGGGTCATTACGATAAATCGTAAGAAAATATCAAAGACAAATAGTCAGTGCAGACATCAAAAAATTGTCCTCTTATGATACCTTGTCACAACATCGCATCATTTAGACATCTTGTATCATGTTTTGCCCTAGGGACCCATGTCATCATCTAATTAGTTAAATAAATCTTATTTATTTGACTAATTTCATTTATTCCCCTTCTTATGCATAATCCATCCATTCCTCTAATGTTAATTAAATAATTTATATTATTTAATTAATTAAATCATTTCCATCCATTCTTCTAATGTTAATTAAATAATTTATATTATTTATTTAATTAAATCATTTCCATCCATTCCTCTAATGTTAATTAAATAATTTATATTATTTAATTAATTAAATCATTTCTATCAATTCTTCTAATGTTAATTAAATAATTTATATTATTTAATTGATGAAATCATAAATCCAGCATTAATTAAATAAATCAAATATTTATTTAATTAATAAAATATTAAAAATATCTTCTCGCTTTCTTTCCAAAATTGAAACCCATGTGTATCTAATTAATTAATTTAATTAGATAATTCATCAATTATCCTTCTCATCTTTTTCAGGATTTATTTCCTTTAAAAGAGAATCAAAATCTTTCTATCTTTTCACATCTTATCTTATCTTGTTTTAATTCCTTTAAAACAATAAATCAAAATCTTTCTATCTTTTAAAAATCTTATCTCATCTCATTGTATTTCCTCTTTTGTCAAAAATCAAATCCTTATTAATCTTATCAAATCTTATCTCTGTCCACATCGAAAATCTATAAATCAAACCTTTCACAAGCCATTTAGATCGGATCTTCTTCAGACATCCTCATTCTGTTAAAATCATTCCTCCATCTTTCATCCGTTTCTATCATTCTCCATTTGTCATCTTATCAAGTCGTTGCGCTGCAATAGTGAGCAATCAACATTCCTCCTCTATTGTCAACCCTTCGAAATCTTGCATCCTCATGCAGGTGGAGAAGAGCAATGGAGATAAATTGAGTTGGCGCGGAGATCGGTTTGCACTTGTGCTTCGTATTGTGATTTCCTTGTTATTTCGTACTCTATTGTGCTTGATAGGGTTTAGTCATTTTATTGTTTTCAACTCTAAATCTAATTGATTATTATCCTATCTACAGTCAGTGTTATCTATATCTCTTGCCAGTTTAACTTAGCTAAGGTGATTTTTGATACTGATGTCCATTGCAGGAAGGATACATCCTAGGATATGTTGATCAGATGGTTTTTTGATGTTAGGATGATGATGATCTTTATGATAAGTTGTTGATACAAACTCCACTGATGCATTTACCTATGATCTAGACTTTAGATTTTGACAATTAGGTGCACACTTTATAACTTGTTATTCTTGCTTTCTACTTGTTTTGCCAAAGGTTGAAGGTGATGATCGATTTATTATGGGTGAAAGCGGAATAGGATGGGTGGTTTTGGATTTTTTAGATTATTTCAATTTTTTTGGTATTTTAAAAATGTTTTGGGCTTTTTTTGGTCTTTTTGAAAGTTAATGTGATTTTTTTTGGTTTTATTTGAGGCTGTTTAGGGTTTTTTCAAAGATATTTGATGTTGTTTAGGTCTTTTGAATGTTTTCCAGTGTTTTTGGGATTTTCATTTTTCAAATGTCTTTGTGTTTTCTGAATATATGAATGTTTAGGGATTTTCTAAGTTTCGACCAAGAATCTAACCTAAGAACCTATCCTAGGGGTCTCGGGGGTTGATCAATGATAAGCCTTGTCTACGTTATACATGCAAAGACCACATAGTTCGACTAACTTGATTTATTTAAAGATGAAGATATGAACAGTTGATGGAAATTTTAGTTTATTATGATGGACTCCTAAAGGACTGACCTAGGGTGTCTCGAGGGCACATCAATGATGGCCTTGCCTACGTTCAAGCTCAGAGACAACATAGTTTGACATGGTTCTATTTTTTGGATTTTTGATGTTTGACCTTTTTAGGATTTTGATGTGTTTTGTATGTTTTGGATTTTGCCTTTACAATTTTCTGAATGTTTTTGGATTTTAGTTGTATAGGATTTTGCAAATGTTTTTGGATTTTTTGACTATACAAGATTTGGATGTTTTTGGATTTTGATAAAGTTTTATGAATGTTTTTTGGATTTTCTGATGAGATTTCTAGTGACCTTAGGATATATGAGAACCTGAAATAATCCATAACAAATTTCCCCTAGTGTGACACAATAGACTACCTCGATACAGAGAGGACAAACTAACCTTTGGAATATGCCAAGTAGTACTAAAGGGGATACAATACTTCTCAATATCAAGCCATGATAGAGACATAGATGGATGGTGGAATGAATAGGATGAATGCTGCTCTAAATGGATGGTAGTGCAAAGAATGGTAGGATAAAGAGCCAAAGAATAGATGGAGGTGCTTTATTTACGAAAGGCACCTATTTGCCAGGTTTTCACCAAGGTACTTGCCCAAAGTTCCACTGAAGTGGTTTTCACTAGAGGACGATTTTTTCCTTTACTTTTTTCAATCCTTTTTCTCATGTTTTTTAGATTTTGATAGATTTTTTGATTTTTTTGTATTTTCAGATTCATATCCTTGAAGACTAGGCATAATTTTTTTTAAGATGCAAGCTATTAGTTGGATCCTACAAGGGTTCTCCTTCAGGCGTTGATAATTGATATGCTCCTGATCCATAGCTAGCTAAGGAACCCAACCAGTTAGGCTCAAACTTTCCTTTACTATCTTGATCTTGTAGATTCTTTTGATTCTGTTTTAGGACAAGATCCCCTATCTAGAAATAATGAATTTGATCTTCTTGTTATAGCTCTATTTCATTCATTTTTAATATACTTGCAGGTGATTGAGGGCTTCGAGACGATGCTCATCCAAAAATTCTAGCTCATTTAGCCGAGATACTCTGTATTCTTCATTGATGATCAGGTGTTGTAATGACACTCATAATGATGGGAGCTCAACCTTAATAGGAAAAATGGATTTTGATCCCTAGACCAAGGAGAAAGGGGTTACATCTATTGGTGTGCGGATATTGGTTTGATAGGCCCAAAGAGCGGGATTCAACTGTAGATGCCAGTCATGGCCAACTTCATTAACCATTTTCTTTAGGATTTTTAGAATGGTCTTGTTTGTAGCCTCAGCTTGACTATTGCCTTGGGGATAATACGGGGTAGAGAATTGGTGTTGGATGTTGAATCTTTGGCATAGCTCTTTTAGATCCTAATTTTTAAAGGTTGTTCTATTGTCTGAGATTATGGTTTGAGGAACACCATAGTGGTAGATGAGATAATTTAGGATAAAATTGGCAATCTGTTTCCCTATTATGTAGGTCATAAGAATGGCTTTGACCCACTTGGTAAAGTACTCAGTGGTGGTTATGATAAACTTGTGGCTGTTAGATGAGGTTGGAGTGATTTTTCCTATGAGGTCAAGCCCCCATTGTGAGAAAGGCCAGGATGTGATCATTGGTTGCAATTCCTGAGCTAGGGCATGGATCAAATCTCCATGCTATTGACATTAGACACATTTTTGTACATGTTGATGAGCTTCTCTTTCCATGGTTGACCAGTAGTACCCCGTCCTTAACATTTTCTTAGCTAAAGTCATATCACCAGAATGGGAACTCCATATGCCATCCTGTACTTCTGTTAAAGTAGTTAAGCCTTCCTCTTAGTTAAGACATCATAGTAATGTACCTTCGATGCTTCGACCATAAAGGGTATCACCTAGGATCACGAATTGGGATGCCTTCTTGACAAAGGTCTTTTTATGGTTTGAGGTGATATCAGATGGAAGGGTTCCTCTGCTTAGGTGGATGAACATGTCATGATACCATGGGGGTTCAAGACCAACAATAACACATGAATTCTGATTCAGGGATTTTGAAAGTTGGTACGAGAAGTTGTTCTACCAAGAATTTTGATTGGAGGATGTTGTTTGACATATCTAACAGTGATCCTATTGTTGCCATGACATTCACTACTCTATTTTTCATGCGAGGAATCTGCACAAAAGTTATGTCAATGAAAAGGTCTTTGAGATTTTCCACCATCTTCTTGTAAGGAGTAAGCTTGTCATCCTTAGTTTGATAGTCATCATTGACTTGGTTGATAACCAATTGTGAGTCTCCATAGACTTTCATCTCTTGTATCTGCCATTGAATCGCTATCTTTAGATCTATGATTAGGGCTTCGTACTCAACAAACTTTGTTAGTGGACAAAAATAATAGCCTGTAGGACTTTGGAATACAATCACCTTAAGGGGTGATGAAAATAATTCCCACTTCGGATCCATGTTGGGTGAATGATCCATCAAAGTACATCTTCCACTGAGTTGTGAGATTGATAAGGAACACTAATTCATCAGGGAACTCAAATGTCAAGGGGTTCTCTGCATAGATGGGTACCTCTGCCAGTTGGTCTGCAATCACTTGTCCTTTGATTTCCTTGCACTCTACATATTCTATGTGAAATTCGGTTAAGATCATTACCCATTTGGCCATTCGCCTAGTGAGAGTTGCTTTAGATAACAAGTATTTGAGTGGGTCGATCTTTGCAATGAGATTGATTTGATGTGATAACATGTAATGTCTAAAAATTTTTGAAGCAAAAAATACTACTAGGCATGCCTTCTCAATGGGTGAATATTTCATTTCATATCCCACTAAGGTTCTGTTGATGTAATAGATAGACCTTTCCTTTTTTGTTTTCATCATGTTGTACCAAAAGAGCTCCTAGTGCTACTAATGTTGTTGAGATATATAGGATCAATGGTTTGTTTGGTATCAATGGCATGAGCACTGGAGGTGTCAATAGATAATCTTTGATTTGCTAGAAAGCTTTATCACATTTCTCATCCCACTTGTATTATATTCCTTTATGGAGAAGATGTGAAAAGGGGTGGATCTTGTCTGATAGTTGTGCTATGAACCGTTTGATGGACTGCAATCTTCCTTGTAATCCTCTCATCTGCTTCAGTGTTTTTAGTGGTTCCATGTCGAGGATGGATTTTACCTTTATTGGATCAATTTCTATCCCTCTTTGCGAGATAATGAATCTAAGAAATTTCCCCGATGTAACCCCAAAGACACACTTTTTTGGAGTTAGTCGTACCTTGTCCTCTTCAAGTCTGTCAAAGATGGGTCCTAAGACTTGTATGTGCTCACTTCTTTTCTTTAATTTTTCCAAAATATCGTCCACATAATCTTTGACTATTTTGTGGATCATGTTGTGGAAGATAAGGGTCATTTCCCTTTGATAAGTTACTCCTGCATTCTTTAACCTGAATAGCATTATATTCCAGCAATATGTTCCCCACGGACAAGTGAATGTAGTTTTATGTTGATCCTCCTTGGTGATTACGATCTAATTATAGCCTGAAAAACCATCGATGAGCAATAGCATTTCATGTCGAGCTGTTAAGTCTACAATAAGGTCGAAGTTAGGAAGAGGGAAATCATCCTTTGGGCATGCTTTGTTTAAGTCTCTAAAATCAATGCATATTTTGATGCCCCCAATGGGTTTTGAGACTGGTACCAGGTTTGAAACCCACTCAAGATAATCTTCGGTCGGATGAATCCAACGTGAAGATGCTTTTGTAACTCTAGTTTCACCAAGAGTGCTATCTGAGGGTGCATCTTTCTTAGTTTCTGCTTGACTGGCTTGGCTTTAGGATAGACTGCAAGATGATGCACAACTACTTCTGGATCAAGCCTTGATACATCTATGTATGACCATGCAAAATTAGATTTGTGCTCTCATAGGAATGCTGCCAAGTTCTTCTATTCTTCCTCCAACAAGGATTCAACATAGAAAGTGATCTTAGGTGCTTCTTCGGTACCCACATTGACTGGTGTGGCCTTTTTTGCTAGTACTGCTAACTTCTTTGGATGCATTTCACTAAGGGGGTGATTGAATCCCTTATCCTTGGGTGCCTCCGAGAGGTTTTCACCATCAGATACATCCTTTGTTTTTACTATTTTAGGATCAGAGAGTGCCACCATGTGGTTTTCACTCAAGGATCTACATGTTGATTACATTTCATTAATTTTGTGACTGAAGGATTCAATCATCTCCCCATAGTATGCTCCTGTGTCCAGCTCTATGTCAAAACCTGCTTTGTGATCTACCCATGGTAAGTTATCACAGAGTCCCATGAATTCTGAGATCGCTTCATCTTTTTTGAATAAATCTAGAATAGGTGGTCCTTGTTGGTCCATGTCAATGAGTTGAGGATATGGCTAGGCGTATTTTAGTTGGTTGATTTCTTGGAGAAAAGGATGTAACATATATCATGAAGAGGAAGTTATTCTCAAATAGGTCAACAACATCAAGGGGGAAGTCATCTAAGGTTTTATCACGCGATGGAGGTAACCAAGAGGAAGCCTTAGCCCGTTTAGCGGAAGTACCTTTTCCAATAAGGGTAACCTTGCTAGCAGTACAACCTAGACCAATATTCTTTAGTTGTTTCTCAGGAATGATAGGTTCTAGCAAACCATTATCATTTTTCCCTAGCTTGTCATTCTTGTTGTATCCCCAATTCTACATAAGCTGCAAGTCTTTATTGTCATCTTTCATGGGAAGAGCGGGGACAAGTCGTTCTTCCTGATAGAGGAGTTTGGAGATATCCTCCTCATTGACAACTTGATTTAAATTCCCCTACTTGGTGAAGGTAGTAGCTACCATCTTGATAGTTTTAGGCTCTTTGTTGTTAGATGTGGGTTTCCCATGAGATTGAGGAGAAATAGGCAATTCTCATAAGACAAAGGCGTTCTTCATTAGCTTGTAGTTCCCACAACCATAATCCTGGATTACAGCTTTGATGTCAGGAATGTTATGCACAATGGGTGTCCTTATTTTAGAGGTAGATGCAAGGGATGACAGATCAACAAATGAAGTAGAAGGTGTATTCCCTTCATCATTCTTGGGTATTTGGGGTATCTTACAAAATTTGGCCTCAAGATTCTTGCAATAGTAAAAAGGCTCAGGATCTCCATGGATGGTAATTTCTTGGCCTTTGAAAGGAAACTTTACACATTGATGATAGGTCGAGGCTACAAATTTTAGGGCATGGATCCATGGTTGGCCAAGTAGGATGTTATAGGGAAGATCAAGATCAAGCACTTGGCATGTAGTTTCTGTAATGAGGGGGCCCACTTGGATGGGTAATGCTATGATGCCTTGTGATACCCATTCTTGGTCGTCATATGCTCTGATGGTAGTAATCTTTGCTTTCTTAATGGTATCCTCAAAATAGCCCAGATTTTTGATTAATTGTAGGGTACAAATGTTCAAACTAGCACCTCCATCTACTAAGACTCTTTTGACCTTGTTTTTATTAATGACCACCTCTAGGTGTAAAGCATGGTTATGAGATGGCTGTGATGGTAGGTCTTACTCCGAGAAAGTGAGAAGGTGATTAGCGATATGTCCTACCATAGCTTGAAACTAATCAATATCAATATCCTCAATAACAAGTGACTCTGATAAAGTATTCTCCAAGATTTCCCTATGTGCGGGAGATAGTCTCAATAGTTCTAAGATTGATATCTATGTAGGGGTCTTCTTAAGCTGATCTAGGAGATTGTATTTGCTAGGATTGGATGTTGGAAAAGTGGGTTGTGCCTTAGATTGAGATGGGATTCCTTGGATGGTAATTTTTCCATGCCATGTGGTGACTCCACACTCTAGACTAGGCCCTTTGATGGTGACAACGGTAATGACACTATCATAAGAAGCAACTACATCGGAATAAGTATGTTGTATGTTTGTATAATCCTTAGCTTTGCCGCTATTGTTTGCTTTGTTATGATCTAGCATAGGGTTCTTGTATATCATAAGATCCTGATTTCCAATTGGTACTTCAACAGATATGGTGTCATTCTCTATGAGGTCTTGGATAATATTCTTGAGTCTCATGCAGTTTATTATTTTGTGTCCTTTGATTTTATGAAAGTCACAAAGATCGTGCTCATTGTACCAGGATGGTCTCTCTTGTGGTTCTTGGTAGTTTTCAAAGTTGGGAAGTGTTATCAGATTGGAATCTACCAAATTCTTCATGATGGTTTCAATACGTTTAGATAACTGTGTGTACTTACGTTTGGGATAGTTGTTCTTTTTGGTGGTTCACCTTTGTTGCATGTCAGTGTTGTTGATGTGATTTTTCAGAGGAGGTGTTGTTTGTTGCACCATTGGTTGAATGTTAGCAACTTGATTGTTGTTTGGTCTAGGAGCACTTAAGACTACCTTAGCATCTACCACACCATCATTAGTTACATTCTTGTTCTTGGCCCAGACACGAGGATTGTCATTGGAACTAGTTGATGGGAAATTATCTTTGTAAGCTTGAGTATTTCCCTATGAGATTAAAGCTCTCTCGATGTTAAGGTCTCTAGGGACAAGCTTGTCATAAGATGTGATGCACTACATTTTCAAGTGGAAAGATAGATCGGGGTCTAAATTTTCTATGATGATTCCCACTTGTTGTTCATCGGGAAGAGGCCACTTGCTCTTACTAGCTCTTTGTCTCCACTATTGTAAGAAATTGGAAAAATATTCTCCTTTGTTTTGTCTAAGAGTGTAAAATTCTTCTAGAATTACGTCCATGTCAAGATAAAAGGAGAAGTGATTGATGAATTTATCAATAATTTCTTGGAAAGTTTTGATTTTGGGAGGTAGATGAGAAAACCAATCCATAGCAGGACTTGTTAAGCTTCAAGGGAAGAGGCACATGAAATAAGAATCGTTGTAAGCCACCTCCATAAACATGACATTAAATTCTTTGACATGGTCCATAGGACTTCCTCTCCCTTTGTATTTATCGAATTTGGGGATTTCAAAGCCGAGAGGGAATGGTACCATTGCGATGTTTTGATTGAATGGATAGGGACATAGATTCTGTGGATGGGGCTTCTTTGTCTTGCCCATTCAAAGATCTTGTATTTCTTGTGATAGTGCCTTAAATTGTGATGCTAGATCGTCTTGTAGGTTTGGTGGAGGAACATATGGTGGAATGACATATGAGTTGTAGGTGGGATTTTGATATAATAAGGTGTTGTATGGGGTGTATGGTGGGGTGAGATTCTGTGAGGGTGATTTTGGTGTTGATGTATGTGTTCGTAATGCATTTTTATTGATGATGTTCTGTTGAGGATTATAGTAGGAACTTGGTTGTTTTTGTTGTTATTGAGCATACTACTAAGCTAATAAGGCTTGTTGTTGTTTTTGTGCCATGAGGGCTTGCTGTCAGGCCTGCTATTGTTATTGTTCCACGAGGGATTGCTATTGTTGTTGCGATGCTAAAGTTGCTTGATGAGCTTGATGTTGTTGGGATAAGGATGCTTGTTGTGCCGCTAAAGTTGCTTGTTGTTGTTGTTGGGTTGCTAGGGTTGTTTGTTGTTGTTGCTACTATTGGATGAATTGCTGGTAAGCTTGTTGGGATTGTTGTAAAGCTAGGGCATGCGCTTGCAATGTAGGATCAAGGGGTTTTTGGGATATTTGAGATGGATTATGAGTCTTGATGTTCTGAGTAGGTAGTGGATTGACGATGAGAGGTAGAGGGTTCCCTTGGTTTAACATCCCTTGTAAGATGGTAGATGGAAGTAGATGAATGTTAGTTTGAGGTCCTAATTGATTTTGCTTGGTAAAGGGAACAATGGGGAATGATGAGGATGATGCCATTAAAGTTTGTGAAGGTAATGACATATTAGGACCTTGAGTCCATTGTTTAAAAAAAATTTCCTATCCCATGTCTTGAGGATTTCCTTGTGCATAAGATGTAAACAGGGTATTACCTGGGTTGATGGGATTTGTGACCAAGGGATTGCTTTGAGATGGGTTGATAATGGATGGGATGGATGTGCTTTCTGAAACCAATGGTATGAATGAACCAATTGGAGGATTGGGTAGAGATGTCCCCATTTGTGGTATGGTATTAACATACCCTTGTGTACTATTTTGAGATACTTGGTCTATACTATTTTGTGTGATGGTGGGCATACTTGTGGTATTCATGGGTATGGATGAAGAGGGATGTCCCCGATATGTGGAGGTTGTCGTGGAATAGTGAAGTTCAAGAGGTTTATATGGTTGTTTGGGATCTTCAGTAATGGGAGGAGCACCAAAGGTAGGTGTCCAAGTGGTTTTTGGAGGTGGGGGATTGGTATCGAGGGTACCCAGAAGTGTATTGCTTTCAAATGGAAGAGTTAGACCAAAGTCTTAGGAAAGACTAGTTGCAAGACTAGGAGTGGATATTTGATTTGGCCCTAGTGATGGAGTTGTGAAGATTTGTGTCAAGTTTTGTGCAACAAATGATGGGGAAATAGGAGTCACATTTTCAAAGGCTTGATGTTCCATGATTTCCTCCCTAGTACCTGTTCAAATGGATTGTTCGTGATGTATTCTATCTCATATGGTCTTGATAGAGATGATGGTTGTTGTGATAGGGTACCTTGACTTCTCAAATCAAATTCTAAAGGATTTGGATCACTTGAGGTAAATGTGACTTTGGTTTTCTCCATGATTCTCTTGTGTTGTGATCTCGTCTTTACCATAAATTTTATGTCACCTTTGGGAGAGTTGTGTTGAGATTTGTAATGTTTGAACTCTCTAGTTGACTCAAATCTAGGTAAAAGGGACACTCTAAGTATTTTTGGAGCAATGATGATAATGGAGGATGAAAAGGTGGATGATATGGGAGAGTGATATTTGCAACCATTGTGGGACAACACTTTTGACTTGAGTTTGATGTTTTGATGTTAGGATAAAGGATGTTTATGAACTCGGGAATCTTTAGGGTAGACTAGTGACCTTCAAGATAAACTAGTTCAAAGATGATAACTAACTTAACCAAATGCATGGAAAATGATTCATTTCACATACAAAATAGCCAACTTAGGGTTTTGAGTTGATTGATGTTTAAGTCAAAAAGTGTTAATGTATTCAAAACTTTGCAAAGTTTGGGTGAAGTGAAGGATGAGATTTAATGGAGGGGTGAGTGAAATGTTTGACCCAATGTTGACTTAGAATGAACCTTTGTTTTCCAAGACCAAGGTAGTCAGAATGATGCTAGGCCTCTAAAGCTTTCAAATTTCTAAAGAGTAATTTTGGCCTAAATGAGAGGATAGATGTGGGTATGTAAATTTGTTTGGTTCCTCCTAGATTGAGCATAATAGTTTCTTAACAAGAGGTTACGATTGCGATAAAGTATTATGCCCCACTTCCTACCAAACTTGGAATTATGATACCTACGTCTGCAATGGTGATTTGTAGATCTTCCCCTATGGATTTTGATTGTGTGATAGATCATTTAGGGGAATTCAAGACCACAAAAAGGACCAATGTTCTAGATAGGTTG
>VDFB02000017.1:284361033-284389595 GCA_007258455.2 Sequoia sempervirens
GTAATAGAAGAAGTGATAGTGAGGAAGAAATAGATGAGGAAGAATTCTTTCAACACTCTAACAATCCCAAGGTACTTAAATTGTTGGACAAACTATTAAGAAAGGATCTAAATCCCTACTTTTTCAAATTGGCACAAAGTGGTGCTAAACTACCTATAGACTTCAATGTGGAAGGACTTAAGGATCCTCACCTCATTCCTTCAGGGGATAAATTAATTTTGAGGGAAATACCCAAACCATTGGAGATTCTAAACATGCCACCAATCTTCTCACAAAGCAATGATCAACCTAAACAATAACCAATGGACAACCCTTTGTTTAGAAAACCGTCCCAAATTGAACAAGCAGCAGTGGCCCAACAATATCAAGGAGGTCCATCTCAATACATGCCACAAGGGAACAACCCACCACCGGGACAATATATGCCCCGAACTACTTCATATATTGACCCTTCCCAAAATATCCAAAATCAACAAGGGCAATTTCCACAACACAATCCACAAGAAGGTGTGCCACAAATGAACTACTTAGGCAACCTTCAAACAAATCAACAACATCAACAAGGTGTGTTGCTGGTATGTGGTAGCTAATCATGCAAATACTGTACACTCATAATGTATCCTCACCAACACGTCAAGGATTTTCCCTGTTAACACGTCAAGGTTTTCCCGCTAACATGTCAAATGAAAAAATGACTTTGTAAAACACTAATTTTGGAAGCTTCCAAAAAGCTTGTTATAAGCAACTGGGATGTAAGTTTCGGTGTGTGTAATTTGTGAGATTGTAATCTATTTTGCACTAGATAATAAAATCATTGGTTGGCTGAGTTTCTATGGATGTAACCCATATTGGGTGAACCACATTAAATCTTTGTGTTGATCTCTTTTGTGTTATTCTTCATTGTTATTTCTAGGTTATATAATCTGCATATAATTGTTAATGTTTATTGCTCCAATTTGCCTGAACCCTAACAGTGTGCCACATGGTACCCTTCCAAATCAACAGTACCAACAACAAGGTGTACCACCAACACACTATCAGGGTAACCTTCAATATATTTCATCCCAACAACAAGGTGTATTGCTAATGCACTATCAGGGTAACCTTCAATACAATTCTTCCCAACAACAAGGTGTACCGCCAATGCACTATCAGGGTAACCTTCAATACAATTCATCCCAACAACAAGGTGTACCACCAATGCACTATCATAATACCCCTCTTCAATAAAATCAACAAGGACTTAATCCTTCTTACATTCAACAAGGAGCTAACCCTCCTTCCATACAACAAGTACCTAACCCTCCTTACATTTAACAAGGACTTAATCCTCCTTTCACACAACAAGGGCTTAACCCTCCTTCCATACAACAAGGACCTAACCCTCCTTACATTCCACGAGGACTTAATCCTCCTTTCAGTCAACAAGGACTTAACCCTCATTACAATCAACAAGGACCTAACCCTCCTTTCATACAACAAGGACTTAACTCTCCTTCCACCCATCATGGTTACTAAAGTCCAACACCTCCACAATACCCAACTTATGACCAAACAAACATTTTGGGACAACAAGGCTATTAAGCACAAAGCCCACAAATAAATGTACCAAACACAAAGGTAGGCATGCAACTACAAGCCCTAAATCAGAAGATATTGGACATCCAGATTGGAAAACCCAAGAAGACCTACACTTTGTAGGATATATGTCCATTCCCTTTTGATCGCTCTATTACTATGCTCCCCTTTCCAAAAAAAATTTAAATACCAAAATTTGATAAGTATTAAGGAAAGGGTGATCCAGTAGAACATGTGCGAGATTTCTCGGTAGCTTGCATGGAAGTGAAAAACAATGATTCTTACCTAATGATACTTTTTCCATGTGGTCTTACTAGTCACACTATGGAATAGTTCTCACATCTACCACCAGGTATTAGGAGTTTTGATGAGTTGAAAAACAAATTTATGAATCACTTTTCGTTCAAAATTTAACAAGATGTCACTATCACTAACCTCTACAAGATTAAACAAAGCCAAGGAGAATCTTTTACATCCTACGTACAAAGATGGAGACATAAAGCTAGTAGGTGCAAGTGGCATATTCCCAACAGAGAACTGGTAGATATCTTTATTTCCAATTTCCAAGTGGAAATCAATTACCAAATCATTGCACATTGAAAGATCTCTCATAGCAAGGGGAGTCATTAAACTAAACAATAACCCTTCTAGTTCGAATGAAAAACCTAAGATTTGGGCCAAGAATAAAAATGCTACCAACGATGGAGTAGTTGATGCTAGAGCTATATGGAGTGTGCAAAATCCCAGTATACCACAAAACAAACCTCAAGATGCACAAACAAGCTATGCCCCCAATAATGTACAAAATGATCAACTTAGCTATCCCCAAAATAATCAATCAGATAACCAACAAACAAATCAGGGAGGACAACAAAGACAATATGACCAACCAAGGAAGAAATTTACTCAATTAGGAGAAACACTTGAGACAATCATGCACAAATTAGTTCAACAAAACCTCATCAAAGTCAACGAGCGTCCAAACTATGAAGAGCCAAGTTTTCAAACATCATGGTACAATGAGAAGGACTTCTATGAGTTCCACAAGATCAAGGGACATACGATAAATAACTACATGAGACTTAAACATATAATACAAGACTTAATCGACAAAGGAGAAGTTGATATTGAACATCGTCCTGGAAACAAAGACCTTCAAATCTACATGAATCCAATTCCTAACCATGGTAAGAAAAATGAGAAAGGGAAAGAACAAGACTATCACAACACCAACTACACCTATGGTGACACCATCCTAGGTACCCTCTCTCAAGCAAATGAAACTAGGGTCAATGTGTTGACTATACGAGGTAGGGACCTTGAATGTAATGTAACTACCTGTTGAGGGAAGGTCACAATACAAGGAGCCCCACCTAAACCCACAACTAAGTCATCTAATGACTATAGTATTGTGGAACAACTAAAGAAGACTCTTGCTTTGATCTCCATCCTAGAGTTGTTGAAATTATCACCTGAACATAGGGAAAGACTAGAAAAAGCTTTGGAAGCATCAATCCCTAATGACCTCAATCCTGATCAGTTTCAAGCCATGGTTGGAAAAATCATGGCCAATCATCCTTTAGTCTTTTTTGAGAAAGACCTTCTGCAAAAGTCATTCCACAACCAAGCCCTCTATATAGAGGTTGGTGTCCACAAACATATGGTTAAAAGAGTATTGATAGATAATAGTGCAGGTTTAAACATTTGTACCTTGAAATTTGTTAAACAGTTGGGGTATTCTGATGATGTAATTGAAAAAGGTAAAAGCATCACTATAAGGGATTATGATGACCTAGAAAGAAATTTAGAAGGGACAATTAGGCTACTTGTACAAATAGGACTTACAACAACAGAAACAACATGTCAAGTGCTAAACCTTGAGCTACCATATAACCTTCTACTAGAACACCCATGGATTCATGCATTACAAGTAGTTCCTTCAACATTTCACCAATGTCTAAAATTTCCTCACGAAGGAAAGGGGGTTACATTATATGTCAATCCTAAACCCTTCCACTACGTGTAAGATTGGAGGATAAATATAACAAAATACAATGTATACCCAGTAATGATATATCATTTCACTCCTCATATGTTGACCCATCAAAACTACCATCAACCTCAGTTAAACCCTCATCAAGTGAGAAACAAAAATCTAAGTCCAAGATTCAAGTACTTGACAAAGGTAACGAGAATTATGATTTCAATCAAGCCTTTTGCATTGGAATGCTTCCCCCAACATCAAAGGTTTATGGAAGGCCTAAGGAGATCAATCATGAACAGGTAGTAACAATGGTAGTCAAACCCACGATCTTTACCAAGTGGGGAGATATGAAGGATGAGGAAATATTCAAAGAGGACCTCTCGTCAATGATCTATAAAGAAGAACAAAAAGAACCAAAATAGATACAACCCCTTCTCATTGATCCTAGCAGTAAAAGGTACCAAATGGTTAAACAAATGGGATATACTAGTGGCCTTGGGTGACACAAACAAGGCAGATGGGAACTTATTATAGTGGAACAAAGAAAGAATTGTTGAAAGTCCAAGATACTAAGAGGGGAGGTGAATTAGTATCTTCTTATATTTTTTGATTAGATACAATCCAGCTATTCCAATGCGTACAACAACAAAGATAAATAAGAGCATTAACAGAGCAGAGAAACACAATACACATGAACACCAGAATTTATGTGGAGAACCCTAAATGGGAAAAACCACGGTGAGTGTTAGCTCACAATATAGTATAACCGTTTATAAGATATTACAAAAATGAGTGGCTCACTACTAGGACTCACTGTCCAAAATAAAGGCTCATTGCCTACAAAATTACAACGATTGAATGGCTTCAGCCAAAATATTGAACTGACATAGTACACCTAGTGAGTGCAGATTTAGTTCCAAATAAAGCTCAGTAAACAAACTTGACACACTTTCATGTTCACACTACTTCACATCATCACTTCACTTCTTCAAAAACTGTCTGATATATATACCCAATCTCTTCGCAAGCATCAATTAGGTCGGCCTTATTAGATGCACTTCTTATTCATAAAATTATCATTTTCCGACTTCAATAGTTCACAAAAAAAACTTCTCACAAACTAATTAAAACATTTCGCAGACTACATCATGTCGGCTCAAACCAAAAATAGTTCGCACAAATGTTCTTTTTACAAAATTAATCCACATCACAATCAACCTAGGAGGTCAGCTAGGAATAGACCTCAACACAAAAAGAAACAGAGAAATACCTCTACGTCATACGAGCACTAGAGCACTGAACATGCATGTATCCAACAACCATAATCAACCTCTCAAAACCACAAACAATGACTATTATCTCTGGAGAAATCCGGACTAGAATACTAAAGGATGTAAACAAAATACCAGATTAGATACCAGACTCAAATACCAGAGCAGCTTCAAACTTGTTCTTGCAATTGTACCTCAAATATCATGATGACATCAATGACAACACAAAATAAGAAAACTTCTTCATTTTTCTAACAAGAATAATATGGGACTAAGCTATGGTTCGATAGACGTGGTGACTCCAAACATTGGGCGTACCTCTTGTAAGAAAGGAGCCCCTTCTACTGATGTTAAGACATTGGATATCTACCATCTTATGAACAACTATTTACCTGTCAAGGACTTATTTGAAAGCTTTAGCATATGTATATTCCCTACCCAACCTAGCCATTCCTATATCCAAAAACTATACTTATGAAACATACTCTAACAAGTATGAATGGGATTCTCTTTCCTTTGTCACCTCTAGCAATGATGACCTAGATACCTAATGGGAGAATGATGCCAGAGCCATATTGACCATTTCAACAACTTTTGTAATCTTTATAGATAACGATGACAACCTACCCCTTTGCTACCCATAGCTAATAGATTGGGACCAACAACACCATATGCCTATTTTGGATCAATTCCAAAATGATGAAGCTATTGCAGAGTTTATGGGACTTCGAACTGATATACCATCAGGATATCATAAAGTATATTTTGTCATGGAACTCGAACAACAAGCATATTTCAGAGGGGAGGTTGTGTCCTCTAGTCACAAAATTGAAAAAGATAATGTAAAAATCAAGATAAAATACCCTAGAGAAAACCACGATGTGGCTCTATCGGATCTTGAAAAGAGAAAAATAAAGGAGGAATCTCAGGGTGAAAACCTCCCTGAGGCACTTGAAGATGGAGGATTCAATCTCCCTATTTCTGAATATCAAGAGAAGTCAATACTCCTAGTTGAAGAAGCGAAACCCATAAATGTTGGCACAACAGAAACACCCAAGATCACATACTGGTATGCAACGTCACTTTATCCTAAAGAGAAAGTGAACTTCTCAGCATTCATCAATGAAAGGAAGATAAAATTCACATAGACATATGTAGACATGCTAGGGCTAGATATAGTATTGGTCGTACACCACCTAGCCATATTTCTTGGAGCTAAACCCATTAAGTAGAAGCTACGAAAGATACATCTCCAGATAACACTTTTGGTAAAAGTAGAACTAAAGAAACTGCTAGATATGGGTTTCATAAGACCTATTGATTACCCTGAATGGATATCGAATATAGTACCTGTATCATAGCCCATGCATAAGAATTTGCACTGATTTCAGAGATCTAAACAAAGCTTTCCCAAAAGATGACTTCCCTCTTCCAAGCATTGATATGATTGTAGATCTAATAGAAAAGCATGAAATGTTGTCACTGATGAATGACTTTTTAGGATATAATCAGATAAAGATATTCCCTAATGATCAACATAAAACAACATTCACTTGCGCATGGGGGACCTTCTACTGGAATGTGATGCCCTTCGGTCTAAAGAATGCAGGAGCAACCTATCAGCGGGCAATGGCTACAATCTTTCATGATATGCTGCATACAACTATGCAAGATTATGTGGATAAAATACTAGTGAAGTCCATCAAAAGAGAAGACTATCTGACCAACCTTGCAAAAGTGTTTGATATGATCGAATAGTATAACTTGAGGCTCAATCCAAAAAAGTGTGTATTCAAAGTAACATCTAGGAAACTGTTAGGATACATAATATCAAGGAGAGGCATCGAAGTAGATCCTACAAAGGTAAAGTCCATAGAAGAAATGCCTCCTCCAAAGACATTGAAGTAGCTGAGAAGTCTACAAGGGAAGCTATAGTCCATCAGGTGTTCATTGCGCAATTGGCAAGCAAGTGTCATCCGTTCACCCATCTCCTACACAAAGAAATCACTTTCAAGTGGGATGGAAGGTGTCCTCAAGCATTCTAACAATTCAAAGAGTATCTACTCATTCCTTCAGTACTAATTCCACCTATTCTAGATAATGTAATGATACTTTATGTATCTACAACACAAGCAACATTAGGAACTCTCTTAGCATAGCTAGATGATAATAACAAGGAAAGAGTGATCTACTACATCAACCAAACATTGGTGGGATACAAATTGAACTATTCGCCCATAGAAAGAGCATGTCTCTTTTTCATCTTTGTGGCACAAAAGTTGTGACACTATATTTTGAATAGAAAAGTAAAGTTGATCTCCAAAGTAGATCCACTAAAGTACCTATTAGCAAAAGTAACTCTAACAGGCAGGATTGCCAAATGGGTGAGGATTCTAAGCAAGTTTGACATAGAATACGTAGACAACAGAGCCATCAAATGACAGATCATAGTAGACCAACTAGCTGAAGCACCAATGGAAGATTACTAGCCTCTCACAACATAATTTCCAAATGAAATCATATTGCTAACAGAATAGACAAGCCGTTGTGTTGGTGTAATTAATTAATTATTACACTAGCATAAGTTAACTTAGGTCTTGCATTTAATTAGTTAAGTCCTAGGTTGCATTATTAGATAAATCATTTAATAAATGGGATAATATTCCCTTCCTTATTTGTAGGAGATAAGATTCCTTCTAGAACTTATCTCATTAATGATCATCACCATTAGGGTTCACATGTTGTCACATGTTGTTAGATCAAGACACATGTCAACATCTCATGCATATTAGGGTTTAGCTCTTGCCTATATATTCAAGGCATCTTGTACATTTGTAATATATCCAGATATCAATTAGATATCATATCATATCAATATTGAATCTCCATTGTGCATGCCTAGTTGCAACACTTTCTGGGTGGTTGATTATCTTTCCTGGCTTAAAGGTCCTACATCGAAGACTGCAGCTTCAAGGACTGTGCATCCATCATCTCAACATGGTATCAGAGCTTATCCAGTGAAACATCAACCCTAGATCAAGAAAGTTGGTGTGCGAGATTCTCCGCAGGCTTGAAGGTTTCCATTGCAGGCTACTTGTTTCCACCCAGGGACCAAGCTGATTTCTGAAGCAGATAGAGTCAGATCCGAGCTCGCCATTGTCTTCAGAAGGCCTCGAAACCCTAGGATTGCCTGCCCATTCATCAAAATCGGATACATCAACCTGGGAGCTTCAGAGGTATTTTTAGGGTTTGCAAAATCAATCGTACTATCCGTACAATTTGCAGCAAAAAATCATCCTGGTCAGTTGTCCTCTGAGGCAAATTTTTTTTATAAGCAGGCCATTTTTCGTTTCAAAAAAAACGGGCTAATATTTTTTATGTTTTGGCAAAAAATATATTTTGTATTTCTGCTATAGTTTGCAGAAAAATTTAAAAAAATTCGGGCGACTTGTTATTTTATTCACCCGTCGGCATCATCCATAGGGGTTTATTTTTTAAAAATCTGCGGGCCTTATTTTTCCTGTCGGCATTTTATATGGAGGATTCTATTCTATCGGCATTATTTTTGCAGATTTAATTATTGGCATATATATATTTATCTTGATTTTTAATTGCTTTTAAAGCAATATTAAAAATCACATACAAATTTGTATTGTCGGTTTTTTCCCAAGTCTGCAAAGAATTTCCGTCGGCCGCATTCATCGCTGTTGCAGGGTACGTGGTACCTGTTTGTCGGTACCCGTCTGTTCCCGCCGGTACCTGCGCCATCGCCGTGCCGACCATCGCCGACCACATTTCTTCCCCCGCCGACGGTTTGTGTGCTTTCCGCTTGTCGATGACCATCGCAATATTCCCACCGGCCGTTTCTATTCACCAACAACCGCCGACCGCTGGAGGTTCCAGCCCATCCGCCAAGGCACGGTCACATCGCCGACCGAGGGCTCCGCTCCATCCAGCGGCGCCGCCTCCCGACAGCCACTCCGCCGCCGCTTCACCCGGCGGCGCTTCTTTTTTTTGCTAGCGCCGGACCCATGGTCATATCAGCGACCAGGGGCTATTTTTTTTAGCTCGGGGGCCGAATTTTTTGACCCTATTTAGCCTGCAGGTGCCTAATCAGGGCATTTTTTTCATTTGATCATAACTTTCACCCAGGGTATCAAATTTTTGCAAATGATATACCGTCGGAAAGGGAATTTTGCATACTTTCCAGTGGTGAGATTAGTTCTATGAAATTTTTCTCGCAGAAAATTCTACATCCAATTGAATTCCAAACCCTAATCTGGACTCAAAGCTGCGTATCTTCTCAACCGTTCATCGGTTTTCGGTGATTCCAGCGGCATCAGGAAGGTGATTCAGAGCTTTTTTTTATCAGTCCAGCCCCTTGATCAATTTCAGCTCCAGGTACTCTTGCATGTGATTTTTTCAATTTGGTGCATTTGATCAATAACCTGGTTATTCTAAAGCTTGGGACAAGATTTTTTGATCTGGGTTGCATCACTTCAGTTGTACATCATATTTGGAAGTCTTCTATTTGCTGTTGAAGGTCATTTGTCTTTGTTTTTGTGGAGAAAATTCATTATGGGGCTTGCATATTTCTCTCCTTCTTTGGTTATGTTGCACAAGGGTAACTATTCACAATGGCGAGATGGGATCTGCCACCATCTCCAATCACTTGATTTGTTGCCACATCTTTTTGGTATTGTTCCTCATCCAAGTGAAGGTATTCATGAACTTGCTTGGAGTTGTAGCAGATACACTATTTTGGAGATCATTTCGATGCACGTTGATTGTGATGTTCTGAGTACTATTGATCATTGTGATTGTCCTCACATTCTTTGGATTAAGCTTTGGGAGATCTATGGAGCTTCAGATACTCCACCATTCCCCGATGATCATGCTTCAGAATGTCATTCTTCAGATCATGTACCCCATGATGTTGTTGTTTTGCAGGAAGTTGATTACCTTGATCTTTTTGAAGAGGTTGACAAGGTACCTTTCAGTGCTTCTTCTTCATTAGAGACAGTTGGTATCCCTTCACATTCAGTGATTCCTTGTCCAGATTCATTGATTGAGGCTTCCACCATCATCATTCATCAGGGCACATTCAGTTTTTCAGACTTGACATCACATGATGGCTTCATTTCAGGTATCACTACCTTGGCCACTTCTACAGGTTTGGAGAACATTCTTGAGGGGATATCACTCCTCTATTCAAATCACAACTTGGAGAGTTTTCTTGAGTATCCACATTCCTTTGTCTCAACCTTGATTGGGAATCCAGAGACTATCTTGGAGGTGCTTGGTTTCTCTTCAGCTATTTCATATCCGAGACTTCTTCCCTGCCACTCCATTCAGGATCTGAGGTTTCTTCAGCATCCACCATTGGATTTGCTTCAAACTTCCTTCAGTGGTTTTGAGGACACTTCATTCAGGGGGGCTATCAAGTCTCCATCACATCCATCATATCCATTCTATCTCAGTCTTTGGATATTGTTCAACATCAGTTTCTGCCTCATCCTGATTTGTCACCCTCTTCATTGTTTGGGACTATGGCATGTTCTTCATCAGGCAAGGAGACATTTGAGCATCGTTCAGAGACATCATCGACATCCATCTTCATCCTTCCTTCCTTCAATTCCTATCTGGAATGGGAAGCATCTTTGCACTTGCAGTTGGTTTTGTTTCTTCCGAAAGGGAGACAAGTTGTTTGTCGGCATTGGATCTTGTTTTGTCTTCAGACACTTACCTTTCTTGCAGGTGATCACATCTTTTGGGGGGGCTACATAGTCTCTCTCTTTCCCTCCTATGGGGGGGCATTAATTTCATTGTATCCATGTGACGGATGGCGTACTTGGGGGGTATTTGGGAGTCCTCCATCCTTCCCATCCTATCTCACATTTCTGCTTTTTCATCTCCTTTTTGGAGAGGGGTTTTGTTCCCATTGGGTTTTCCCCTTTTCTCCGGTTGTGGAAGATTTTTTTGCATCTTCATGTACATGGGTACCTAACATGGCCTCGTAGCTGGGACCCATCATCATCGATCATCATCTTTGCATAATCATTGCATCTTCCTCCCTAAGTTGCACTTATGGGGGGGTGTTGGTGTAATTAATTAATTATTACACTAGCATAAGTTAACTTAGGTCTTGCATTTAATTAGTTAAGTCCTAGGTTGCATTATTAGATAAATCATTTAATAAATGGGATAATATTCCCTTCCTTATTTGTAGGAGATAAGATTCCTTCTAGAACTTATCTCATCATTTAATGATCATCACCATTAGGGTTCACATGTTGTCACATGTTGTTAGATCAAGACACATGTCAACATCTCATGCATATAGGGTTTAGCTCTTGCCTATATATTCAAGGCATCTTGTACATTTGTAATATATCCAGATATCAATCAGATATCATATCATATCAATATTGAATCTCCATTGTGCATGCCTAGTTGCAACACTTTCTGGGTGGTTGATTATCTTTCCTGGCTTAAAGGTCCTACATCGAAGACTGCAGCTTCAAGGACTGTGCATCCATCATCTCAACACGTTGGACCTTGTATTTTGATGAGTCCCACACTCAACACGGCTTAGGCGCAGGTATCTTATTTCTCACACCACAGGGAGATAGTATACCTATGGCTTACATAATTGCTTTCCTATGCACAAATAACATCTCAAAGTATGAAGCAATAATCATAGGACTCAAAATGGTCATCGAATGGAGGATAAAAGAACTAAAAGTTTACAAAGATTCTCAACTGGTGATCAGGCAAGTAAATGATGAGTATCAAATAAAAGATGACAAGTTGATGTCATATAAAAGGATGGTGGATAGTTTCAGATAATATTTTGTCACCATCACTTTTGAACAAGTTCCTTGGATCAACAATAAAGCAGTCGACGCAATGGCAACGATAGGTTTGCTTCTTGATATTCCACAAAAAATTTCTAAGTATGAATTCCTTGTCGAGCAACTGCTCGTACCAACATTTGATATCTTGGAATCAAAACTAGTGTGTGTTGTTGTTAGTCCCAACTCGCCATGGTACCATGATACATTTGATTATATCCAACATGGTATCATACACCCTCACTTGACAATAACTCAAAAGAAAACCTTTTCCTGTAGGACATCTCGATTCACAGTCCTAAGAGACACCTTATATCATCAAAGTTTAGAGGGTACTTTACTCCGATGTATTGACACAAAAGAAGTAAAAACCACCCTACAAGAGGCACACAAAGGCGTTTGTGGGTCCCACTCTAGTGAACCTAACCTAGCACAAAATTTACTAAGAATAGGATACTATTAGCCCTCTATGGAGCGAGAAGCTATTGCCTACACCAGAAAATGCCACCAATGTTAGTAGCAAAGTAACCTCATTCACACACCAGCATAGGAGCTAAGACCTCTCACAACACCATGGCCTTTTTCATAGTGGGGATTAGACTTGGTAGGTAAGATCTCTCCTGCTTCCTCAAATGGACATAAGTTCATTATTAGCGCAACTAAATACTTGAAGTGGATAGAAGCAATTCCATTAACCTACATCATCGATAAACATATATCCAAGTTCATCTTGAATTATATATGTAAATATGGAATTCCCCCAAACCATTATAACGGATAACAGGACCCCATTCAAGAACCAAGATGTCAAAGAGCTTTGTTCCAAGTTCTCTATCCAACATAGATTTTCCAAACCCTATTATCCCCAAGGAAACGGTCAAGTTGAAGTGTCTAACAAAACCATCTTGAAGATACTAAAAAAGACTATTAATGATGTCGGTCGTGATTGGCATCTACAACAGAACCCAACCCTATGGGCTTACTGAACTAGTATTTGTACACCTATAGGCGCCACACCATTTTACTTGGTCTACAGATCAGAATTTGTCTTACCTATCAAAGTTGAAATCCCCTCACTACGAATATCACTAAAAGGCATGGTCAACAATGAAGAGTATCGGGTATCCAGATTGAATGAGTTGGAACTCCTAGATGAAAGGTGTTTGAGCGTGTTAAACCATCTTTAGGTTTATCAGAATCAACTCAAAAAAAGGTATAATTAAAAGATCAAAAACAAAAAAAATTCAAATTGGTGACTTGGTACTCAAAGAGAATTAGAAGGTACAACTAAATCAAGATGGAAAGGGTAAGTTTGAACCCAACTAGTTAGGTCCATTCATTATCACAACAAGCTATGGCTTTGAAGCTTATCAATTGGCTACTCCTGAGGGAGAACCTTTAGTCGAACCATTGAACAGTAGCCACCTTAAGAAGTTCTATACTTGAACACGTCAAAATACCCTGGGCAAAAGGGTAAAAATCCAAAAAAATTCAAAAAAGTTTAAAAATCAAAAAAATCAAAAAGCAAGAAAAATAGTAAAGAGAAATAAAACGTTCTTTAAGTGAAAACCACTCTGTGATGCTTTTAGAATAGGTACCGTAGTGAAAAATTGGCAAATAGGTGCTACATTTGAATAAGACTTGCAACGTTATCTATTAGCACTATTTGAAGCATCCAAACATTTGTCCCATAATAAAATGTGGGTCCAACCATGGCTTGATGATTGATGAAGTAGTGAACCTTGTTGCACCATCAACGCCCATCTCCTCTAGAGAAGGTAGTCTTATCTCGAACTGGGGGAAACTTCCTGAAACTAGTCATGGATTGGATCCTTGTGCGTCCCATCATGGTCAAAAACATCAAAATCAAAACATTCAGAAAACAAACAAAATCAAAACAAAGTCATAAAACAATCAAAATACTAAAAACATGTTATACTTTAAGTCAAACACCAGTTGAACTATGTGGTCTCTGCGTGTATAACGTAGGCAAGGCTTATCAGCCCTCGAGGCCCTAGGTCAGTCCCCTTAAGTGTCTATCATGTTTTATTTCAACTTAGTCAAAAAATTCAAAATCCAAAAACATTCAAAAAAAACTGTAAAGATCAAAAACATGTTCTTATTAAACCAAGCGAACTACGAGCCTTTGCATGTACAATTAGGAAAGGCTTATCTTTGATGAGCCCTCAAGGCCCTAGGTTAGTCCCTTGAAAATAACATCATATAAACTTAGAAAACCAAAAGGGTCCTACCTCCATCATCACCAACTGCAATAAACTTTTCATCAATAAATAAACAAATTGTCACAATCACCCTTTGACAACACAAACAACAAATAGGGAAAAACATCAAAATAAAAAATTCTAAAGTGAAGATCGAAACAATTAGACAACTATCAAGTAAAAAAAATGCCAAAGTGTTAACTACCTAACTATTGACAATTCACCAACAACATCTTGATATGTCTTAACGAATAGAACGTTCCTACAATAAACATCGTCAACACCAGATAATAGCCTGAAACCTCAAAACAAATATGGAAAGTGATGTACTACAAAATTGTTTATCTTTCTATAGTCTTATCTTTTTGATTTATCATTATACCACATTCTCAAAATCTCTCAAGGATTTCCATAAGGATTTAGAGAAGACGAAATTATGGTATTAACAATCAATTTTTGTTAGTTATGTTTGCAAGATGTTTTTGTGATACTACCATGATGAATACTTGCTTTGTTTGGTGTATGGAAGTTGTGTGAGACAATTTATGTAGCAGTTGCATGTTAGGTATTTCATACCTCTGTGTAACCGGTCCAAAAAGTTTCAAAAAAACTCAACCACATATCCTAACACGATTTTTGAATGGCTGGTATGAACAAAAATATTCTTTGTATGTCGAGTCAAAGTCCACGCAAAGGATACAAAGCCACCTTGGTTATTACTACCCTAGTGCATCATATATGTTTGCTACATCAAAAAGGATTGTTAAATATATGAAGCCTCTATGCAAAGCAAAAGCAACTCATCAATAACTAACAACATCAAATTTCTATCCATCATCCAACATTTCTTCTAACTGACAACTTCGTTGTGCATCACAATATCATTAGTACCACATCCATCTTACATCCACAATTTCGTCAATACATATCATGATGATAATAAAGCAATAAAAACATAATTTGAATCACCATACATCGCATATATAAGATATCAAAATCCATCATATACATAATAAAACATCATATATCATATAGATATATCAATCATCAATCTATCCACATCATATGCATACATTAGAAAAGTACAAAAACATGTATAAGCATATGTACATCATCATCCATAATCATCACATAACACATAATGAAGTTGAATCGAAACATGTATATCTCATATATATATATATATATATATCATCATAAAAAAAGAAAAGAAATGTTAGGTACATCATCATATAAACACGTGTGATATCATAATACAAAAAAATACATATATATGAGGCCTCAGCTAGGTCGATGAATTATACACAAAATCATGTCTACAACAATGTCTTTGAAACAATAAACATCATAATGATCAAGTACATATAGTCCTACTATCCGACCAGAGGTGGGGATCTCTGATGATCTTGGCTCTTGTGAGGGGATGGTTGTGGCATGACTAACGACTGATCCAAAATCCTAACTAACTAATCACCAGAATCAATTGCAATTGTGGTTGTGCTAGTCTCACCAAACCTAAGATGTCTTCGTGCTCTAGGAATGACAACCTCATATAATGTCTAATAATAGGTGGCCTCCCTCATATATTGATCTCGCTTTGCTCTGAGAGCATCATGCTATGACTGGAGGGTATCCCTCTCAGCTGTGATGACTTGCACTTGTGCCTCAACAACAAGACGATGCCCAGTCTTAGTATCTTCCTACTGCCTAAAGCCATCTCGCTCCTACCTCACAGTGTCTCTCTCTATAGTCAGAGTAACAACCTAAGCCTCTACAGCTTGTCACTGCACTACCTCTGCATCTCTGGCAGCTGTCATATGAGCTATCTGTACTGCTCCATCTCTAGGTGGTGGAGGAGGACTCGAAACCTGTGCTTGATCCTGTCGCATAGGATCATCCTATCCATCCTGTCAATCGTCCTATCTAGCTCTATCCAACTACTCAGCAGTGATCCAAAGTTGTTGTCTCTCTCCTCGGCGATCAATAATACCCACTCTACCCACAATCGGTGCACCACCAGTAGGATCTGTAAAGCGGAGAGGAATCCGCCTAGCCCACCATTGATTAGTTTGGTGTGGTCCCAAGATCTTCTTGTTTGACTGGCCACCCCCACCCGAACAAGACAAGAGCTTTGAACTTTGTAATAGCTTCATCACGGTTTACCTAAAGACCCCACACTTGGACCTCTCAAGTGGTCCTGCCAAAATGAGCGTCATAATTAGTAGCAAAATGACCCTATCTCTCACCAAACTGACGACAAACATGATTAGGTAGATATCTCTCTAGCATAGAATGTACATGACCAATAAGCCAACAAGTTTGTTTGCAAAAGGGAAGCTGCTCTTGGTCATCGTGCCATGCATCACAATCCAAATACAGCCTCCAAACAAAACATGGCATATCATCAATCACATGATGCTAGTAATGTAGCTACCTAGGCTAGGTGTAGTGAAGAAAATAACCATATCTATACGAATAAGGATCCTCTAGAGCCTGATCCAAAATACCATTTGACCTAGTAACCGAGATATGCTCCCAAGCCCATACATGAAGTAAAGTGGCATTGACATAAATATAACTACCTCCACAGTTGGTGACCTCGTGCATGTCTCTGTATAAGTGAGCGAGGAGACATAAGCCACATGCATAACTAGTACTGTGCTCAAACACCTGCTCAATGCAAACACCCCAACCAACTGGGAACTATCTGCCTCGTTGATCAGGAACGAGCCCCGAAACCAAAGCACATAGAACAAGTGAAACTAGATCCGCACTACTAAGGAATCGAGATAGGTCTATCTCAGACTCATGAACTTGAAGATTACTCAACACATAACACGTGTACCCCATTGTACGGAATAGGTCACAAGCTCTCCATGAATAGGTACATGAAGAATCCTCCATACATCCTCCAAAGTAATAAAGGCCTCCTCAGTAGGTAAGTGAAAAGATGATGTCTCAAAATGCCATCGCTCCATGAGGGTGGTCATCATAGCTCTATGGCATCTAATCACAGGCATGTAACATGTGTCGTAACCCCATAGTGTCAAGGATATCTCGCTCCAACTCGTGAAAACTAGTGATCAAATCAAACAACTCACATAGTCGTCGCTCCCTCGACATAAGCAGTTTGAGATCCGCCTACAACCATTCAACCCACAATGTAAAGAATTTTCTATGAAAATGCTAAACACATCTCAAACTGCAAACAAACTGGCTTAAAATTCCAAAAATAGCAAAAGTGAAAACTTTTTGTCAATAGAGGTTAAACTTTTAGCAAAAGCGGTAAAACTAGCCAAAAGCAGTCACTGTTTTGGCAAGAGCGATAAATAAACTCAAAAGCGGTCCAAACAACAAAAGTGAACAATTTTAGCAAGAGCAAAACTTTTTCACAAATGCGGTTATTTTACATGGAAAAAGTCAAAAGTGAGCGTTTCAATCAAATGTGAAAACAAAGCCGAACATTTAACTCAAGAGCAAACATTTTAATCAAGTGCAAGCAAAAAATGCAAGTGTAGTTCAATTATAAACAACAAAAGTGGTAGAAATGATGCAAAAGTGTGAAAAACATGAAATTACTTAGAAATGAAAAATCAAAAATAGGAAAGGAAAGGGTACATACCGAGGCACCGATGCCTGCAGGTTGCCCGAACTCACGAACCACATCCACACGATGTGGGGCTCCTCGAATCCTCTCCATAGCTCCGCGATAATCGACAAATCATGAAATCCATGCAAGAAATTAGTATATGCTTAGAGTGAAAATGAGGAGAATTAAACCCTAATTACCTATTTTAACCCTCAAAACCCTAATTTTTAAACCTAGGAAACCTTCTTAGGTTGAAATTAGGAGCTCTCGAGAACATATGAACTATCAACGAGAGTCCTATAAACTTAATTTTTCATCCTATACGCATCTAAATTGAAATAGAACATTGTCATGAGCTCAACCCAAAAATTGATATTTTTGGCCAACCTCTCGAGGGGGTAGCTTGGCGTCCTACCATCATTTTGTTGACCGCGGGTGCACAATGGGCAATATAATTTTTTTCAAATTTTGATCTTAACGTCAAATTCTTTGAAACAAAGCAACCGATACTTTGTCTCAAAGAAGGGCAAAAGGTAGACATGTAAAAATGACCTAACACATATCACACGTTCTAAATGACATTTTCTCATTATCACCTAATATCACTACATTTCACCTCAATTGAATCAAAAACCCTAATTTCCTCTATTAATTGAATAATAATACATTATTTAATTAATTCACTTTTTCATCATTTTTGACTAATTAAATAAATGAAATTTATTTAATAAAGCCCTAATCTAACATTATTCTTCCTGATTAATTAAATAACATCAATTATTTAATTGTGCCGCTAATTCACTTTATTCCCCTAAATCAATTAAATTATTAATACTTAATAGTTTAATTAAATCACTTTCCCCTAAACTTGAATAATTAAATAAATTATTCAAACATCATTCAAAAAGGTCAAAATAAACAAATACAACTTTGTTTGTAAAAGTCAAACATGACTTGCACGTTCAACTCAAAAGGATTAATTAATTGAATCAATTAATTAATTACCCTCACCCACTTTCATGATTGAGAAAATAATGATCCCCCGATTGCTCACTCTGATTGGCCTACTGATCCATCTATTTCCTGACTGATTCATCTATTTTTCAATCCTACTGAAGGCTCCACATGATTTCCTCAATTCCATAGAATATTCAATCTATTTCCTCAATTCCATTGAACACTCAAATTGATTCCTTCAATCGCACTGATTACGTAATCAAAATCCACTGATTCTTCCCATCTAAATCCTCTCAACAGTTTTGAACCATTGATCATGATATTCTACTATGTGATCTTGCATGTTCATTTTGAAATGCAAAATCTATATAACAACCTCATTTCTTCTTAAAAACCATCAGAGAATTGACATCTTTTTCACAACGAAGTAATGCTGAAATCACAATCAATCTTTTGAAGAACTTTGACACACATCTTCGATCAACACACACACATTTGAAGCTTTTGAAATGCATCAATGGAGGCTTCACATTTGATACAACGATCCAACATCATTGTGAATACACTTCGACAAAAAATGGGTAACTTTATGTTTTATCAAATTCATTGTTCTTATTTTTCAATCGCTTTCTTGAATTCAGTATTTTGTATTGTTCATTTCGTGAGTAATGGGTATGAATCTTAATCCTTGTTTTGAATTAGATTTTTTTTAATTCATTTGACATTTATTATCTTATTGTATTTATCAATTTCCACCTTACATAGTACTTACTAGGTTATAATCTTCCATTCTGAACTTCTTCAACATTTCCTTAACATATTTAGTTTGTGATATAAAGATCCCTTTATCTGACTGAGAGATTCACAATCCAAGAAAGACAGATAGCTCACCTAGCATAGACATTTAAAATTCCTTCTACATGTTTGAGGAAAAGTCTTGGCACATATTATCACTGTCACACCCAAAAATGATGTCATCGACGTATACCACAATAATTAACAACTTATCTCCTTCATTCTTGATATATAAGTTACTATCCGCTATTCCTCTTTTGAAGCCTTACTCTTGGAGGTACTCGTCTAATCTTGAATACCAAGCCCTTGGGGCTTGTTTTAGTCCATAAAGGGCCTTCTTCAGTCTACACACATAATCTTCTTTCTCTGATAAGATGAATACTTCAGGTTACTCAACATACACTTCCTCTTCAAGATTTCCATTAAGAAAAGTTGATTTGGCATTTAATAAATTTTGAAATTATTAAAACTTGCAAGAGCTAAGAGCATTCTGATAGCCTCTAATCTTGCAAAAATGGCAAACATCTCTAATCCATTCCTTCAACTTGTGCATAGCCTTTGCAAACAAGCCTTGCTTTATTCCTTGTGACTTCCCCATCTTCATTCAACTTGTTTTGAAACACCCATTTGGTTCCAAACACATTCTTGTCCTTAGGTTTTGGGACAAGCTCCCAAGTTTCATTCTTCTCTATTTGATCCAATTTTTCCTCCATAGCCTTGATCCAGTATTTGTCTTCACTAGCTTTTGAAAAGTTCTTTGGTTCAACTTTGGAAAGCAAACACAAATTTGCATGTTTTATTGTATTAGCAAGTCTTCTTCTTGTTTGAATTTTTGTGTCTTTGTCTCCAATAATTAGCTCTTTAGGATGATTCTTTAAACAAATCTAGATGGTGTCTTGGGTGGTGCCTTTGATCCAGAGTCTTCAGATTTGTTTGCTCAACTTCTCAGTTTTTAATTTCTTCCTTTGTTTCTTCTTCTTTGCAACTTTCTTCCTTTTGATAATCAATTTCTTGTACTATCTCCTTTTGATGCTTTTATTCATCAACCCTTAGATTTACACTTTCAACGACTTTGTGCAATCTCTTTTTATAGCATTTATAATCTTTTCTCCTTGTAGAATATCCAAGGAAGATACCTTCATCACTTTTGGAGTCAAATTTTCCAAAATCTTCATCTCTTCTTATATAGCATTTGCTTCCAAAAACCTTGAAGTACTTTACTGATGCATGCCTTCCCTTCCAAAGTTCATATGGAGTTTTGTTGTTATTCACCCTAATTTATGCTCGATTTGAAATATAGACAGTTGTATGAACTGCTTCTTTCCAATAATCATTAAATATCTTGGACTCATTTAGCATAGCTCTTTCCATTCCTTGAATTGTTCTATTCTTTCTCTCAACTACTCCATTTTGCTATGGTATTCTTGCAGTTGAATGTCGTCTCCTTATCCCATGCCTTTCACAACATTCTTCAAATTTATTTGAGGTAAATTCTCCTCCTCTGTCGGTCTAAGGCACTTGATCTTCAACCCTACTTCATTCTCTACCAAGGCTTTGAATTCCTTAAGCTTCTCTATTTCTTCAAAAAAAATCTTTAAGAAAATCTACTCAAGTCATCCTGGAGTAATCATCAATCAACACCATAAAATAACTCTCACCTTGTAGGCTTTTCATCCTTGTTGGCCCACACAAATCAGTATGAACAAGTTACAAAGTCTTTGTCATAGAATATTCCTCAAATTCGAAGCTTGACCTTGTTTGTTTGTCATATTGACACTATTTGTAAATAACATTTGTGGGCTTTTCTATCTTTGACATATCCCTTATTGCTTGCTTTTTACTAATCTTTACAATGTTGTCAAAATTCAAGTGTTCGATCATTTTGTGCCACAACCAAATCTCATCCTCTTGCCCCATATAACATTTCTTACTTTTAACTTCATTAAGAATGTATAGATTACCATCTATTCTATAAGCATCCGCTATCAATTTTCCATCTTTCATGATTTTACATCCTTTAGAATGAAACATGAAGGTGTGACCTTGGTCACACAATTGACTCACACTTAGGAGATTATGCTTTAGTACTTCAACATATAAGACATCCTTAGTTTTAGTTCTTCCATTATCTAGACTAAGTGTGCTTTTATATTTTATGCTTGATGTAGCATTGTCCCCAAATTTCACTGTTCCTTCATTCACTTGCTTTAGAAATAAATTTTCTTTTGTCACTAGTCATGTGGGTCAAACAACCACTTTCAATATACCATTTATATTTCTCATCTTGAGCATGTAGTGCAACTTTTACAAGCATGGATTTTTCTTTCATTTCATGTTCCTTCTTTTTTTTTCCAAACCTTTATTTGATTCATCCTTTTTCTTGTTACAAACATCCTCCTTATTTTGTCTCGGAGGTTCGAGAAAAATGGTTCAACAAAAACTGTTGTGTGCCCAAAATTGTTACACTTGTGACATATAGTGTTATACTCCCTTAGAGGGGAAAATGAATTATAATTCCTATTCATGAATTCAAAATCACTCCTTGTGTGAACTCTACAATTTACTACTTTATGCCCAAACTAGTTACATGAAAAGCAATAACCATGGAAAGAATATTGAAACTTGTTAGTACGAGGCTTCCTTTGAGGAAAGGACCTTTTGAGATTGTCCTTATTAGTTTTTTAAAACCGTGGGGAATTATCCTCCTTTTTTTCTTCCTCTTTGTTCACCTCCTCTTTGTTGGAACTTTTGAGGGCTGCAACATAATTCTTACTTTCCAACATCTTTGTAGTTTGTGAACTTTCACCATCAAAACCAAGACCACTTTTGATGAATGGCTATCTTTGTGAGTTGATAAAGTCCTCTAACATTTCATAATTTTTTATCAAACTTTATGTTTCTACATAACTGATCTTTAGTCTTTTCTAGCTCCTTCCTCAAAGAAACAATTTTAGATCCAAGATTTTCACGCTCCAATTCTTTTTTCTCTAGTTGATCTTTTAAGACATATTCAATGTGTTTGGCTTCTTCAACTTGAGTCTTCAAATCCAAAATTATCTTTTCAGACTTTTCACCATCTTCTCAAATTTAGTCTTTCAACTTTGAATTCCACTTCTTGCGTCTGTTAATTTCATCTATGACAATAATAAGTTCTTCCTCAATATCTACTATAATATCTTTCTCTCTTTTGATCTCTTCATTCTCTTTGTCTTCGTAGGTCTTGGAGCTTCTTTTGTTTCTATGACCATGAAGATAATTTCTTCTTTATCACTTTCAGAGAAACTTTCATCACTTTCCTCATATGAACTATTACTTCCTTGAACATATAGGCTCTTCTTGTGGACCTTAAAAAATTCTTCTTTTCAGATTTCCTTTGAGTGGACTTCTTGTTATAATGACTTTGAATCTTGTCTTTTCCCTTGTCATAATATACTTCTTCGTTGCTATCACTTCCAACCTGTGAACATTTGGTAGCAAAATGACCTATATTACCACAATTAAAGCATTTAAGAGTATACTTACCTTTTTTCTTGATAGTTCCTTTATTGAATTTCTAAAAAAAGTTAGCCCCTTCCTCATCGATTGAACTTTCACTTGATACAGGTCCTTTGTTCTTCATTCTTATTGATGCTTTAAAGGCGGCTTCACATTTTGATGATGTTCCTTTCTCATCCTCATTTCTTAAGTAGTAAGTATGCCATGTAACTCATCCATCTTTAAAGTGCTTAGATCCTCCATATCTTTAATGGCAAAAAACTTTTGCATCAAATCTCATGGGTAGAGATCTTAAAACCTTTTACATAACAACCTCATCCTCAATCTTTTCTCTAAGATCACGAATGGTATTTACAATTTCATCCACGTGGAGAAAGTAGCCATCAACATTCTCTTCATCCTCCATCTTCAAACCTTCAAATTGTCTCATGCGGGTTTAGAGCTTTGCCTTTTTCACTTTGTCATCTCCTTCATAAGTCCTTTGAAGTTTATCCCACATCTCTTTCACCGATGTGCAATGTATGACTTTGAAAAAATTAGATTCAGTTAGACCACTTAGAATTACATTCATAGCTTTAGCATTATTCTCACTTGCCCTCTTTCTAACTTGATTCATTGGTGGAGTAGATGGTGCCACATAACCATCCACAACAATTTTCCATATATGAAATCCATGGCCATCAAATAAAGGTACATCCTCATACTCCAAAAAGCATAGTTGTTTCCGTTAAAAAATGGTGCTTGGCTCAAGGAAAACCCTTCCCATGTGTGTTCTTAAGATCTTTCCTTCAAGCGGTTAGGATTTTTCGAAGGAACTCGCTCTGATACCAATTGAAGGAACACACACACACTTATACCGAGAGGGGGGTGAATCAGTATAAGAACAATTTTTTCAATTTATAACTTTGGCAATCATAAGCAATAATCAAAAGATCAACACAAGTAAGATCTAGAAAATTAGAACACAAGATGCACACACGATTTTATGTGGAAACCCTTGTGGGAGAAAACCATGATAAAATATTACTTTTATAGAAACCTTCTTACAACTTTGTAGGCACCAACCCATAGGAGACACCAATCCCCTCCACTGAGCACCAACTCAACAAGAGACACCGATCTCTTTGAGTGAGAGGCTCCAACCTCTTGATCTTGCAAAATAGAAAGGGACCAACTTTCGAAAAGCAAAGTGATTGTAATGTTGTTAGATCTACCCTAGATCCCTTTAAAGGCTCCAACCTCTTGATCTTGCAAAATAGAAGGGACCAACCTTTAAAAAGCAAAGTGATTGTAATGTTGTTGGATCAACCCTAAATCCCTTTAAAGACTTCAACGAATCACCCACTTTTTCTCACAAATCTACCTTGAACCTCTTGAAACTCCACTCAAATCTGTAATAATGTTTTTCAATAAATGCTCTCAAATCTAGAATTTATCCTCATAAAATCTGCATTAAGTCTACTCAATATATGTTTGATTTTTGCTTATAACTCTACTCTTTTCTACATAGATTTGCTCATCCAAATGTCTGATTTTTACTCATAAGTCTGCTACATTTTCTGCTCTATATATGGTCTTGAAATAGGAAAGATATGAAATGAATGGTCGATTAAAATGACCTCGAAACTTCCTTCATTTATACTCATGAAGTGCCTCCTCAAATGAAAGGTTACAACTCTTCAATGCTAGTTGGCCCAAACCTATAAATTTTATTTAATTTTTTATTTTCCTTGCCCAAAGTTGGGACACCATCTTAGAGGGGCCGACCCCTAAAATTAAATAAATTTAAATTCTTATTTTCCAAAATAAAATCCCCAAATTGGGCGCCATTAAGTTCTAAATACAGATGTTCATAAAGTGATTTTTCCTCATTTAACCATGTGAATTAATTACACACTGAAAGCCTTTAAATACCAAAACATAATAATAAGTCATACAAATGTGTGTCAAGTTAACTCATAACAACTAGTCGAATTGGGAGGGAATTTTGAATTAAGATTCTATTATGTGCTCTTTAGGATCAAACTAGGTTAATCTCATGCCTCACAAATATCTAACAGGTAAGGAACATGACAATTTGAGGTGAAATGAATGTATGAAAAGTGATATGAATAGAGATGCATAAATGAATAAAAAGTGATAAATGAATGAGAGTATATGTAAGTAGGGATATGACAAGGTCAAATAAATAAAGAATGTGTAGGAACATGTAGGATAAATAGAGCATGTATAAGGATAAACCATAAACTTAGAAAAAAAGATCATGTATTAATATATAATTATATTAAAAACATTCCATCAAAATAGACATAAAATTTATATAAAAATCGATATAAATATAATAATTTCACCCACTACATTACTATATAATTATTAAGAAACATATCTATAAATAATAACACAAAATTGAAATAAGGGAAAGGAACCCATAGTGGGTAGGGGTCCAATGGTGGGTATAGAAGTAGGTTTGAGTGGGTCTCATAGTGGGCAGGCTTAATATTCAATTGCAAAACACTTAATATCCAATTGCAAAATACTTTTATCTATAAAGTACACAGACTGACAAATCATGTGATGCCACATCAGTGCACCAATTATACATGACTTAGTGACCCACTATCGGTCTCCTTTTTTTTGGGCCTTTTTGGATACCTCGACAAAAAACATGCTGATGTGGTGTCATATTTGATGATGTGGCCTTGAAACCAATTTTTATAAGAAGAGGACTTGCCACATAAGCTCTTGTACACATTTGGGAGTAATTTGAGATTGTCACATAAGACTTTGAGAAGCCCGAAATTAGGGTGGCCCATTATAGGCTCCTCTCCCTTAATGACATAAAATTTATAAAACAAACAATAAAATCATGAAGCTTCAATTGCTCAGTTTTTTAAATCAATCCCATTAATGAGCAATTGGATGGGTAGGGAGTTGGCGGACGACCATAAGATAACTCGCTAATGAAAATAATCAGAGACAAAATTTCAGTATTTAAGTGCCCAATCAAAATGTTAAAACACTAGATACCATGAAAAGGTCGTTACTAGAAGGATGCTTGTCCCGTTGGCTATGGCGGCGTAAAAAAACATTGTTTGGTCCCGCTTTGCGAGAATGGTAGCGAAGAAATAAAGGAGGATTCCGTAGTGCCACAGGCAACTTACTTTTTTTGGATTGAAAAATCAACAATTTGGGAGGTTTAGTGCGTTCATTTCTTGTTGTGGGTCGGGTTGAAGTGAATTGAATTGGGGATTGTGTGTACATTGGATATCAGAAATGGTGACCACGAGGAAATCAAGGAGAAATCCCATTAATGCGATGTGGGGATGGATAACAAGGCAGCCTCCCAAGGTGAAAGCATTTTTAGCAGTAGTGAGTGGCATCCTCGCTCTTGTCATTCTCAGATTCCTCGTTCACAACCATGACAATCTCTTCATTGCTGCCGAAGCAATTCACGCTGTTGGTATCGCTGTCTTGATCTACAAGCTCATGAAGGAGAAAACATGTGCAGGTAAGTCTTGCATTTTTTCTACCTCGGCCTTTTCGTTTTATTTAACAGTAACAGATATTAATACCCAGATGTCTTAAAAAAGGTATAATTTATACACACACTCAAAGATATACAGACGCCCAGACCTATGTAGCTTAAAACCATGTAATTTGATTTATGTGCACAACTACACCCATACCCACATGAGATATTTGTGGGTATGTTATGTATCTGTACGTGTAGACTTTGCGCTTGTGGGCATACACTTCGTTGCTGTAGTTTAGGGTTTTCTATCTGTAAATGTTTAGTTATGTGTGCGAATTTGAAACAGAAAGTTGGTCTATTTCTGTTTGCTGTGTTGATCGAAGGGATGGTGCTTTGTGCTATTCGTGATCACCCTTTACACTTATTTCTGTCTGTATGTTTTCCTGCTGTGATCCATCTTCGTGCTAGTAGCCTCAAGATTACACATGGAGGCTTCTGTCTGTAAAGCATATTCACCAAGAAACTTGGATTCATGGTCTGTGTGTATATACCTTTATCTCCTGGCGATTAGATATCATAATTCCAGGTTATAATGCATGTAATAAAGCATAACCTTATTTATACACCTGTACCGTGTTAAAAAAAATCTACCTGTTCCTTATCCACATTTGACAATTGCAGGTGATAATGCTGTAAAGGTTTTATTCTTCTCATTATCTCCTGACATTATTATGTTACTGGGTTCACCTAGAACTCCCCCATAGTACTGGTATGGGTTTGGTCTTGGTTCGACCGCCAGTTCTCCCAGGTACCACTTGGGCAAACTGGGGACGTACTTGGATGAACCCAGGGGTACCCGTGGTCAGTGGGCCCAAAATTAAAAAAAATGCTTTGAAAAGTATTAAAAAAACTTACCTAAAAGCATTTGCTTGCCCTAAAGTGAGAGCATAACACTTCATTCAACTCATTTGACAAACACAAAAGACCAAAAACTGCATTTTTTTTGAAGGTTGGTTCATTTTTTTCCGAAGGTGAGGGTTATAGGAGAGTCAAATCTACATCAATAGGGGAGAAATAGCTGCACAAAGAAGATTTAACCATAAAAAAAGGTGAATGAATCTTTTATTTTTTTAAAGTTTTGAATAATTTTTTTGAAGATTTTTCAAGTTTTTTTTGGGTAAGTTTTGAATATTTTTTTGAACTTTTTACACATATTAAGGGATTTTAATGCCGATTTTATATTTTATATTTTTTAAGTTGTAGGGTTGTTAAATTTGTAAGATTTTTTTTCTTTGTTTTAGGTTCATACAAAATGTTTGGTAGTTCTACTTTAGTTGCCCCAAATGCAGAGAGTTCAGTTAAATTTGATGCATCGTCACCTCTTTGGCGATGTATGATAATGATTGAACAACTTCTTGGTGGTGTGGGATATCTTTGGCATTGTAGCCAATGTGGAAATGAGTATAAGAGCTTGTACTCTTGAGTGAAAGCTCACTTCTGCACTATTCCTTACATGAGAATAATAGTTTGTTCTGGGCCAAATAAAAAAGGGTTATCAAAGCATCAAATATTGGCTTATATTAAAGAACAAGAGAATGCCAACATGTTAAGTAATAGATCAAAGGAAAGAGCACATCCTCTTGCCAAGAAAAGCTTGCACATCCTAGTGGCTTATCACAATTGGCTAGCCGACATCTTTCATGCCATTGCCACCATCTTTTGGAGAAGAGAATGATTCGACTTTGCATAAACGAGGCCCATTGGAAAAAGGCCTTAAAGAATGAAGTGAGGGAGGTTGCAGATGAGAGCATTGCTTGTTGCATTTGTGGCAATGGGCTTCCTTTTAACCTTGTTAGATCACCATATTGGTGGGATATGGTGATGGCCATTGCTAGTGCACCTTCTTATTATGTTAGTCCTAGGTATGAAAAGGTGTAAACCATTTTATCGGGGAAGGAGAAAGCTTCAGTAGAAGCATCGTTGGGAGCAATCAAAGATACATTGCCCAAAATAGGTGTGCCCATCATTTTTGATGGATGGAAAGATTGCAAAAATAGACCGTTGATCATTGTCATAGCAATGTCCCCTAAAGGGCAATGTTTTTGAAGGTAGTGGGTTGTGAGGGGCAAGTGAAGGATGCAACTTTCATTGCCAACATCCTCATAGAATCCATTGAAATGGTGGGCCTTGAAAATGTTGTCAGTCATAACGAACAATGCTAAAAATTGTAGGGCAGTTGGTTCTATAGTGGAGGGTACATATGTTCACATTTTTTGGACGCCATGTGTTGTCCATTCACTCAATTTGATATTGCAAAGGATTGGCACATAAAATGAGTGGGTCAA
>VDFB02000017.1:284389695-284448100 GCA_007258455.2 Sequoia sempervirens
TCATTAGTTACATTCTTGTTCTTGGCCCAGACACGAGGATTGTCATTGGAACTAGTTGATGGGAAATTATCTTTGTAAGCTTGAGTATTTCCCTATGAGATTAAAGCTCTCTCGATGTTAAGGTCTCTAGGGACAAGCTTGTCATAAGATGTGATGCACTACATTTTCAAGTGGAAAGATAGATCGGGGTCTAAATTTTCTATGATGATTCCCACTTGTTGTTCATCGGGAAGAGGCCACTTGCTCTTACTAGCTCTTTGTCTCCACTATTGTAAGAAATTGGAAAAATATTCTCCTTTGTTTTGTCTAAGAGTGTAAAATTCTTCTAGAATTACGTCCATGTCAAGATAAAAGGAGAAGTGATTGATGAATTTATCAATAATTTCTTGGAAAGTTTTGATTTTGGGAGGTAGATGAGAAAACCAATCCATAGCAGGACTTGTTAAGCTTCAAGGGAAGAGGCACATGAAATAAGAATCGTTGTAAGCCACCTCCATAAACATGACATTAAATTCTTTGACATGGTCCATAGGACTTCCTCTCCCTTTGTATTTATCGAATTTGGGGATTTCAAAGCCGAGAGGGAATGGTACCATTGCGATGTTTTGATTGAATGGATAGGGACATAGATTCTGTGGATGGGGCTTCTTTGTCTTGCCCATTCAAAGATCTTGTATTTCTTGTGATAGTGCCTTAAATTGTGATGCTAGATCGTCTTGTAGGTTTGGTGGAGGAACATATGGTGGAATGACATATGAGTTGTAGGTGGGATTTTGATATAATAAGGTGTTGTATGGGGTGTATGGTGGGGTGAGATTCTGTGAGGGTGATTTTGGTGTTGATGTATGTGTTCGTAATGCATTTTTATTGATGATGTTCTGTTGAGGATTATAGTAGGAACTTGGTTGTTTTTGTTGTTATTGAGCATACTACTAAGCTAATAAGGCTTGTTGTTGTTTTTGTGCCATGAGGGCTTGCTGTCAGGCCTGCTATTGTTATTGTTCCACGAGGGATTGCTATTGTTGTTGCGATGCTAAAGTTGCTTGATGAGCTTGATGTTGTTGGGATAAGGATGCTTGTTGTGCCGCTAAAGTTGCTTGTTGTTGTTGTTGGGTTGCTAGGGTTGTTTGTTGTTGTTGCTACTATTGGATGAATTGCTGGTAAGCTTGTTGGGATTGTTGTAAAGCTAGGGCATGCGCTTGCAATGTAGGATCAAGGGGTTTTTGGGATATTTGAGATGGATTATGAGTCTTGATGTTCTGAGTAGGTAGTGGATTGACGATGAGAGGTAGAGGGTTCCCTTGGTTTAACATCCCTTGTAAGATGGTAGATGGAAGTAGATGAATGTTAGTTTGAGGTCCTAATTGATTTTGCTTGGTAAAGGGAACAATGGGGAATGATGAGGATGATGCCATTAAAGTTTGTGAAGGTAATGACATATTAGGACCTTGAGTCCATTGTTTAAAAAAAATTTCCTATCCCATGTCTTGAGGATTTCCTTGTGCATAAGATGTAAACAGGGTATTACCTGGGTTGATGGGATTTGTGACCAAGGGATTGCTTTGAGATGGGTTGATAATGGATGGGATGGATGTGCTTTCTGAAACCAATGGTATGAATGAACCAATTGGAGGATTGGGTAGAGATGTCCCCATTTGTGGTATGGTATTAACATACCCTTGTGTACTATTTTGAGATACTTGGTCTATACTATTTTGTGTGATGGTGGGCATACTTGTGGTATTCATGGGTATGGATGAAGAGGGATGTCCCCGATATGTGGAGGTTGTCGTGGAATAGTGAAGTTCAAGAGGTTTATATGGTTGTTTGGGATCTTCAGTAATGGGAGGAGCACCAAAGGTAGGTGTCCAAGTGGTTTTTGGAGGTGGGGGATTGGTATCGAGGGTACCCAGAAGTGTATTGCTTTCAAATGGAAGAGTTAGACCAAAGTCTTAGGAAAGACTAGTTGCAAGACTAGGAGTGGATATTTGATTTGGCCCTAGTGATGGAGTTGTGAAGATTTGTGTCAAGTTTTGTGCAACAAATGATGGGGAAATAGGAGTCACATTTTCAAAGGCTTGATGTTCCATGATTTCCTCCCTAGTACCTGTTCAAATGGATTGTTCGTGATGTATTCTATCTCATATGGTCTTGATAGAGATGATGGTTGTTGTGATAGGGTACCTTGACTTCTCAAATCAAATTCTAAAGGATTTGGATCACTTGAGGTAAATGTGACTTTGGTTTTCTCCATGATTCTCTTGTGTTGTGATCTCGTCTTTACCATAAATTTTATGTCACCTTTGGGAGAGTTGTGTTGAGATTTGTAATGTTTGAACTCTCTAGTTGACTCAAATCTAGGTAAAAGGGACACTCTAAGTATTTTTGGAGCAATGATGATAATGGAGGATGAAAAGGTGGATGATATGGGAGAGTGATATTTGCAACCATTGTGGGACAACACTTTTGACTTGAGTTTGATGTTTTGATGTTAGGATAAAGGATGTTTATGAACTCGGGAATCTTTAGGGTAGACTAGTGACCTTCAAGATAAACTAGTTCAAAGATGATAACTAACTTAACCAAATGCATGGAAAATGATTCATTTCACATACAAAATAGCCAACTTAGGGTTTTGAGTTGATTGATGTTTAAGTCAAAAAGTGTTAATGTATTCAAAACTTTGCAAAGTTTGGGTGAAGTGAAGGATGAGATTTAATGGAGGGGTGAGTGAAATGTTTGACCCAATGTTGACTTAGAATGAACCTTTGTTTTCCAAGACCAAGGTAGTCAGAATGATGCTAGGCCTCTAAAGCTTTCAAATTTCTAAAGAGTAATTTTGGCCTAAATGAGAGGATAGATGTGGGTATGTAAATTTGTTTGGTTCCTCCTAGATTGAGCATAATAGTTTCTTAACAAGAGGTTACGATTGCGATAAAGTATTATGCCCCACTTCCTACCAAACTTGGAATTATGATACCTACGTCTGCAATGGTGATTTGTAGATCTTCCCCTATGGATTTTGATTGTGTGATAGATCATTTAGGGGAATTCAAGACCACAAAAAGGACCAATGTTCTAGATAGGTTGATTATCATGAAAAAGACTTGGGTTTTGACTCATAAAGAACATGTACATGTGTGGATGTTTCCTTAATGTGCATTCGTAAAAGTTTATTAACAACTTGTTTATGTTGAGGTAGAGTGCTGAAAAGCGGTTTTGGATCGCCTTTGAACTAAGATGCCTAAGTTTGAAATGACGACTTGTAGACCTCCTTTTGGGGATTCTAATTTTTTGTGAGATCATTTAAAAAAAGTCTAAGTATATGGAAGAAAAGAGGATATTTATTGTCACGCGGGTGGTGGTAAGATGGGCCTTCCAACCTCAATGCTAGCTTGTTCCTCTTCTTTTTCTAAGATGTTTGCGACATTTCTCCACTAGGTAGGTATTTCTTTGGTTTCAAACGTGAAGCTTCTCAAACTACTGATGATATCGGTTTGTTCTCCATTAATGAGTTTAAAGTTTGGTTGAATAATAACACCTTCAAGATTAGGTTGTTCAACGGGAGAAATTGGTCTCCAAATAGTCATGTGGGTTCAATTGTGTCAAGTTTATCTTGCTTAAGTAAATTTATTTTACCACAAACACTTGTCTTGATTATGTTTTCAAACTAAATGTTTATGTCATAACTTTCACAATGTCCATTTTGTGAGACTCATGAGGTTGAAGCCATAATTACCTATGTTGTCTTTGGAAAATATGGATTGAGATATAAGTCTAGATATTTAGAAATATCTAAGGATAGAAACCCTTAGGACAAGTAGTAATATCAAGGATAATTCAAGAGGCATCCATAATTAAGCCAAAGTGTTTGAAATTTTGAGGAAGTTAGTGAATGTTTTTTTTTTGGTAATGTTTTGAAACCAAACAATGTATTAAATTGACTCACAATCATTTACAATCCTAGGATGAAATGGCCATACTTGTTGAGTCCCCACTCATATTTCTCCAAACACTAAGACATTGCGAACAATTAGAGATTTGGCGACACTGGCTCTCCTCCACGACACACACTTCTCGGGACCACCAAATCTCAAAATCCTGAAGATCCTAAGATCCTAAGGATTTTTCCGTTTCAACAATGAATAGTACAAATGTGGGGCGGCTTTAGAATGACCGTTCTTGCACCAACAAGTATTAAGGATTTTGGATTCTAAACAATGGTTCATAATAAGGGCTTCCAGTTCAAGGAATACTATGGTAAACTCCCTCAAGAGGTCTCCCAACCCTTAGAACAAGGAATTTTTGCATCAAAAAGATACTAGGGGAGAGCTATCACGTACCACTTCTTGTTGGTCACAATTTTCATTGCAACTACACATTTATATAGTGGTTTGAAAGAGCTTGGCTTTAGCTCGTTATTGCTTGGGTCGTTCCCTCCTTTAGAAGCGGGGAGGAAGGCTCTCTAAAGATGAACAATAGCAAGGAAGTACATTTGTAGTTCGATCATCCCAGCTTGCATGAAACAAGGAGAGAACACACACCACGCATTTTCCCTACACTCGCAAGGGGTTCATTTTTAATCTGAAACGAAAGATGTAGGTGATTTTGCAAAGTGTTAAGGAATGTTTCTATTTCTCAAGATCACCGAGTGGCATGAGAGAATTGCATACACATCCAATAACAATGTTGTAAATCAAGACATAGCAAACACTCATAAATTTTAACACCTCAATGCAGTGATGAGTTCATTTTAAACACCAAATGAAATGCTAAGTTGCCTTGTTCAATTTTAAACCCAAAAAACAATGATGAGATGAGGGTTCAATTTTATTACCGTTTGAGCGTTCGTTTTAAACCCAATTGAAATTTAGTGAATTACTAAAGCATAAAGTATAAAGCATAAAAATTTGGGTTATAATTTCCCAAAGCGTCAATAGCTTGTTACAATCATAGAATTTCAAGATAAGAATGCTTCTCCACTTTAACTTTGTATCGTCAAACCTGCAAAACCCTGTTAGTCTAACAACCAAAACAATGTTAGAAGTGCGTTAGTATTCTAATAAATTGAAAAAATAAAAAAACATGCTAAAAAATTATCGTTAAAATTCTTACCCAAATTGGGCATTGATATTTGCGATAGCGTTGCTCTGGTGAATAAGGGCATCACTCTATAAAAAGAACAAAGAGCACGATATCGTCACAATTTGGTCAGGCATTGCTATTTGAAAATCTTTGATACCTTGATAAAGTATTAGTGTTGTTGTTTATTTAATCAGTGTTGATGCATTTAATCAGTGTCGCAATTTGAAATGATGATAGCGTTGCTATATGGCGACACCCAACAAAGTGTGTCCTTGTAATTGATTTGGGTGTTGCTATTTCCTGGAAAAAGCAAAATGAATGAAATTCGAGATAAAAACTAGTTAAATTATAGGTTTTCCCTCCTTCTAGTACCAAAATGTTGATCGATGATACTAGTATGAGCTGATCACGCTTGATCCATGATGAATTGAAGCAAAACACAACCACTAATACTCAATATTCAAACAAAATCATTCAAATTAAAGATAAACTAAACATTTATTGAAATGAAGCATTCTAAATATAAAAAAATTCAAATGTCTATTCTACCCCATTTGAAACTTATCCTATTTTGGAACTGGTGTCGTGTTGATGTGGAACAACGACCCTTTCCCAATCCCGTGATTAGTGAGCTCATTTCAATTGATTATATTGAAGAGAATTGATGAAATTATTGTGATAAATGGATGAAAACATGATTTATGTTAAATTGAACATGATGCAAGCTAAATTAACATGATTTTATGCTAAAATTGATCTAAATATGCAATTTCTAAGCTAATCTAAGCTAATTCTAAGCTAAAAGATTCAAACCCTAATTTATAAACAAGCTAAGATGGATAAATGGAATCCATTAATGGAAGATTAAAGCTAATATGCAACTAAAAATGAACTAAAATATGCTAAATATGAGTAAAGTATGAGTGTGAGTGTGAGATGAAAACTTATCATAATGGGTTAAAGTACCTTTTCACTCAACCTAATCTGAATGCTAGATAGAGAATATGGTTAGAGTTAATAGCTGATTATGACTTCAATATCAGTTATATAAAAGGGAAGGAAAGTTGGGTTATTGACGCGTTAAGTCGAAGATGTCATATTGCTTCAATAGTAATGATTCAAACGGACTTTAAGGGGCAAGTATTGTAAAATTGCAAAGAGGATGGGTAGTACTTGCAAGTCAATTAAGCACTCACTAGCAATCCACAAGATTCTTAGGATATAACCAAATAAAGATAGCACCTGAAGATCAAGAAAAGACAACATTCACTTGTCCTTGGGGTACATTCTGTTGGAATGTCATGCCTTTCGGATTGAGAAATGCAGGTGCGACATATCAGCGAGTGATGACCACTATTTTCCATGAAATGATACATAATTTCATGGAAGATTATGTGGATGACATCTTAGAAAAATCATACACAAGGGAAGGACATCTGGAAATTCTAGATAAAATCTTTACTAGGCTGGAAAATTTCAATGTCAGGTTGAACCCAAAGAAATGTGTGTTCAGGGTAACATCAACAAAACTCCTTGGTTACATAGTATCAGAAAAAGGTATTGAAGTGGACCCAACTAAGGTTAAAGCAATAATGGAGATGCCACCACTAAAAAACATCAGTCAATTACGATCCCTACAAGGCAGGTTGCAATCCATTAGGAGATTTATCTCCCAGCTGGCAGACAAGAGTCACCCATTCAATCATCTACTTCATAAAAATGTTTTATTTAAGTGGGTTCATGATTGTGAAACAACTTTTAACCAGATAAAGCAATACTTGAGGTCACCTCCAATACTCATACCACCTGTGGTAGAGAGACCATTGATACTATATATCGCAACAACTGACATATCCTTAGGAGCTTTATTGGCACATGAGGATTCTGAAGGAAAAGAACAAGCTATCTACTACATCAACATGAATCTCAATGGATATGAAATAAAATACACATCCATAGAAAAGGCTTGTTTAGCAGTAGTATTTGTAACCCAACAGTTGCGACACTACATGTTAACTCATACAGTTAGGCTAATAGCAAAAATAGACCCATTGAAATATTTACTCAGTAAAGCTGCTCTAACAAGGAGATTGACAAAATGGGTCATGATCTTGAGCGAGTTCGACATCCAATATGTCGACTGGAAAGCCATCAAAGGATAGGTAATAGTAGATCAACTAGATGAAGCTCCATTATAGGATCATCATCCAATGCACATTGAATTTCCAGATGTAGACATTCTGAATATCACAACACAACAATGGAGACTCTATTTTGATGGATCATACACACAAAGAGGGTCTAGTGCGGGAATTTTATTTGTCACACCTCAAGGACACACCATCTCAAGATCCTATAGGTTAATGTTTCCATGCACTAATAATATCGTTGAGTATGAAGCATTGATTATAGGCATCAAAGTAGCTATTGAATTGAAAATCACAAAAATACAAATATATGGAGACTCACAACTTGTCATCTACCAGGTAAATGATGATTATCAGATAAAAGATGAAAAGCTCATGCCATATAAGAAAATGATAGATCTTAAAAAATACTTCATCGACATCAAGTTCAAGCAAATACCAAAGACAATGAACAAAGCTACAGATGCCATGGTGACAATTGCTTCCCTCTTGCAATTTCGAGAAAAGAAAGATCATTATGAGTTTATGGTAGAACAAGTATCTAACCCTGCATATGAAAATATTGACTCATAGACCATATGCCAAATAACCGACACTCAAACCTCACAATATGGAGAAATCTATACTTACCTTAAGGATAATATCCTTCCCCCTAATCTATCTAGAAACCAAAAGCGCAACTTTATCCATCAATCTGTGAGACATACATTAATTGCTGATATCCTATACCGTCGAGGTCTAGATGGTACACTCCTTTGATGCCTAGAACATTGCGAATCTGAAACATCCTTGCGAGAGGTCCATGAAGGTATTTGTGGAACCCATTCAAGTGGGATGACCCTAGCTAAGAAACTCCTCCGTTTGGGATATTACTGGCCAACTATGGAAAGGGAGTCTTATCAATTTGTTAATTTTTTTTAGAAATTATAGATTCATGGTAATCCAATCCATTCGCCATCACAAGAGTTACAACCTTTCACATAAACATGGCCCTTTTGTCAGTGGGGACTGGACCTGGTAGGAAAAATAAATCCTTCTTCATCTAATGGGCATAAGTTCATCATCACTGCAACAGAGTATTTTACAAAATGGATAGAAATAGTTCCTTTAACAACTGTCATTGGAAAGCAGATCTCATCTTTTATACTCAACTATCTCATCTGTTAGTACGGGGTACCCCAATCCATTGTCACAAACAATGGTAGGCCTTTTAAAAACTAGGACATCCAAGAATTATGTGAACAATTTCATATCCAACATTGTTTCTCAACGCTGTACTATCCACAGGGAAATGGCCAAGCAGAGGCCTCAGACAAGACAATTCTAAAAATACTAAAGAAAATAGTAAACGATGTTGGATGTGATTGGCATGTTCACCTAAATCCTGCAGTATGGGCCTACAGAACCAGCATTAGAACACCAACAGGCGCAACACCATATGCTTTGGTATATGGATTAGAGGCCATCTTACCCATTGAGGTAGAAATACCATCACTCTGAGTCTTGCTAAAAGGTATTATAATGGATGAGCACTATAGACTTTGTAGGCTATAGGAACGAGAACTACTAGATGAACGTCGTTAGCAAGCTATTAATCATTTGACAGCCTATCAGCAAAGAATGTCAAGAAGATACAATAATAGGGTAAAACCTAGAGTCTTTCAAGTTGGAGACTTGGTATTAAAGGAAAATCCTAAGAATCAGTAGGATAGAGAAAAGAAAGGGAAGTTTGAACCTAACTGGCTAGGTCCCTTTGTAATCATATCAGTGTATGGATTAGGAGCATATCAATTGTCTACACCAGAAGGGGATCTATTTGATGAACCTATCAACAGTATCCATCTCAGAAAGTTCTATACCTAAATCACCTAGTGCATGAATTAGCTTCTGAAATTTAGATAAGATCATCTTGAAAATCACAAAGAAAACAAGAAAACAAAAAGCTATTGGAAACCCCTATCAGATAGTTAACATTAAAATTTGGATTTTTATCAAAACATAAACTTTCCTAGATCGAAACAAAGTCTTAAACCTGCATAAACTGGACTTTACAATTGAATTTGTTCAAATCAAACCAAGATCAACCATCCAAAGTGTCTTAATCAAACACATTTGATTAGTAAGTTAAGTTTCAAGATCAATCATCCTAAATCAAAGAAATGAAATTGTATTATCAAACTTATCAACTTAGTCTAATCAATAGAATCTATCATTCTATTTGACTTGAGTTAATATCCTTGACACTATACCAAACTAAGATCAAAAGTTTATTGAAAACAATAACGTTCGTATGCCTATTTTAACAAGGTCAAGAAGACTAAAAATCTAAAGAACAAGAAATTGAAACTCAAACCACCATGGCTGAAATAGATAAGGGTCAATTGAATGCTTTAACTCAACAGATGAAAAACCTTCAACAAAAATTCCAAGACATACAAAGAGAAACTACAAAAATATATCTGCTGCCAGACATCTACCCATATCCTCTTGACCAAACAATGAACATGAGACCTTCTTCACCAAAAACTACATCATCCAAGTTCAATGCCATTGAATTTTTGCAAAAGTTCAATAAGCTCAAATCTAAGTCCTCAAACATAAATGATATTGAGAAATCCTATCATGACATGCATTTATCTCCATCCACCATAAGCCAAAATAAACCTCAAGATTCTTTCACTCAAGTTAACAATTCCATCCAATCATCCTCTTCTATCATATCTTCAACATCCAGTGATTCATGTCAATCTCACAATCCAAAGAATGCTAGCATACACTCCCCTACACATCAAGATCAAAATGTTCTTTCCACTTCATCCAATGATATCAAAATTCCACAAATTTTTCCAATCTTTGATCAAGATCCAATTTCTCAAGAATCTTATGACGATCCCCTCCTTTCACTTTTCATCCAAAATAATTCCCTTCCATCTCAAGAGACAAGTATCCTTCCAAGTTCTTCTTCCACATCATCTAATCAATCCATACCATTTCATGATTCTATTGCATCACAAGAGCAAGATAGTTCTTCCATCCTATCTAATGATGTCATACCAACTGATGATCAAGACATGCTTTCTACAAAATCTCACGATTCCCTTCCTCATCAAGATCAATATATGCTTCCATTCAAGGATACCATTTCATCCCATGAAGATGTTTATCCTTCTCATTATCAAGATATGTCTTTCATACCACTTCATAATCCTTTTCCAAGTCAAGATCAAAACACCCCATCATCTCCATCTCAAGAGCCTATCACACCTATTCAAGCTATCCATGAACCCCACACCTATAAATTGGGATCCTCCACCTTTATCCATTCTGGTTTACTTCCAATACCTATCCTCTCATCCGTATCATATCCTCCCAAAAATGGACTCGCATCTTGTTTCACAAACAATAAATATCCCATTGGTAAACACATATGTGAAAGTATGAATTACAAAGGAAAAGGATTAGGCCTTTATGAACAAGGTATCCTAGAACCCCTTTTTGTTCAAAGAAACCCATATCACCATGGCCTTGATTATATGCCTAAGTGTCCTAGTTCATCAAACCTTCCATCTATCCTAGGTCCTCATTCTAGTTCATCAAACATTCCATCCATCCTAGGTCCTCATCCTAGTCCATCAAACCTTCCCTCTATCCTAGGCCCATATCCTATTTCTCAAGAAAAACAAAGGCACACATCCTTGATGCCCTTTCAAAATTCTACCCACATTAACTCATCCATAATACCTCCATATCATTCATCCCAATCCACCCCTCCCATTGCTCTTGGAAGCAATTTGGGTGCCAAATATCAAAAGCTTCTATATCAAAAATCCACATGTATCAAAGGATCAACATATCTCCTTGAAGAGACATGCAAAAATAAAAGAAAATTTGATCCAAAATCAAAAGAAAAATCTAAAAGGCCACAAAGGCCCATCAAAGAAAAAGGAAATTTTCAAAGACCACAAAGGTCCATAAATCAAAAATAAAAATGTCAAAGGCCACAAAGGCCCACAAAGCAAAATTCAAAGTCAAAAGTCATGTGGATTCCTAAAAGTATCATAGAAGCAATAAAATCTAAATTGGCATCCAAATTTGCTAATCCAAAAGCTTCCTCCAATTTTCCATCTAATAAACTATCACCTTCCAAATCCATTTTTCCTCCATCACTCCACCACCCTTCAAGGTATGTGCCAATGTTGATCTTTCCATCCTTTCCATCTATCCATCAACCGGTCTTCCAACCTCCTATCCATTATCCAAGATTCATTCCCCATCATTCTCCTTTAATCCAAACCTTTGCATAAGTCCTTAGATTCTTCCATTATATCATTAATCTGCCAACATTTAGGAGTCTAATTCCCATTTCCATGGTTTATTAGAGGGATATTTGGTTGTGAAACTTGATGCTTAAGTCCTGCCTCCATCTCCCTATCATCCATATCCTATCTTCCATATTCCTCTTGCACTCTACACTTAGGGATAAGTTTCGCCCATCTTATCATTCATAGTCATTATCCTTTCTATGCTCATTCCTTACATTTCCACATTTGATCTTGACAAGGTTAAGGATCTTCTTGAACATCATATATCTTATCCTATACAATTTATCCATATCTTCCATACCATATCTTTCATCTTATCCATATTCCATCATCTTACTAAATACATCATTTCTTCCTTTCCTTGGTCTTGATGAGGAATAGGGGCAAAAATACTTGGGCCTTGTGTCTGTATCTTATCTAGTTGATCTTGATCATCACCACTCATTATCTTTATCCCTGCTTTCTTCCATTCCATATCTCCTAGTTTATCAAAATCCATGTCATCATGTCCCTTTGCAACCTTGAATCTTATCATGTACATCATATTTGAGCCTAGCTACAAAACATTATCCAATCCTCATATCTTTTGTCAATCAATCATCAACAATCATCAATCTTATCGTACTTAGGGGAATAAGTGATCCTAAATACTTATCATCATCATGCCTTATGGAACCAGTAATTCCTGACATCTTAATCAATCAACCATTATCATCTTTCGACAAGAGATATGTTTTGCAGTGAATCTTTCATTTTGATCTATCATTTATCCATGGTTGCATTAACCCTATTGTGGGGAATCTTGTTCCTTAAATCGGTCATATCATATCATTCCAAAAAAAAAAAATCATAAAATCTGAAAAAGTGCAAGGAAACCTCATGTACATATCCTGGCAATGCAGGTGTGTCTCACCCTAGCTTAGGGGAAAAATCCTAAACTCATTGGGGGCAATAAACATCGAGCATAACCAAATAGACTAACAATAGGAAGACAAACACAACAAAAAAAATGATCAAAACACAACCCAACGTGGAACATCAATCAGCATAAGAAGCAAATCAAACATCCATATCACATCAAAAAATCCAAAAATAAGTCAAAAAGTCAGTATCAAAAAATCCAAAAACATGAGTCTGTGTCAGTCGAACTACACGATCTTTGCATGTATAACGTAGGTAAGGCTAATCTTTGATCAGCCCCCGAGGCCCCTAGGATAGGTCTTTAGGTTAGGTCTTTGGTCAAAACTCTCAAAAATCACAAAAACATCATAAAATCAAGATGGATGATCTAATCTGCATAATGGTTGAAATACCTTAAGTAAAGGTTGGATATGTTGTACTTTGATCATTATTATCATTTATTTGGAGCAACTCGATGATGTATTGAACTGGAGAAGCTAGGAAGGAGAATGATATTTTCTTTGTTTGTTGTCTGTGAATTAATCATAATTACTGTGTGAATTGTTGCGGGAAGTGCTCTACAAAGTATCATGGATGACATTCCAATTCATATAGGAAAGTGATTGATTCTTGTCTATTTACGCAAGCAATGCTTAGGTCATCTCAGTTTAATTATACCTAGATGCTTGTGTTCACTTGCAATATCAAAAATCATGGAAGTAGTAATCAGGTCATCATGGTCTAACTCATACCATCGATGCTTGTACTCACTTTCAACATTTTAAAAGCTCAATGATGATAAAAAGCATGATAAATGGACTGTTAAGATGCCAATGCTTGCATATGTAGATTTTCATGGTTAAATTAGATTGCATTCATATTAGTTTTTCATTTGCATTATAGATTTTCCACATTGACTAATGATATCCATATCAGCCTGCACCAGATACAGAATCATGCCCCACGTCTTTGGGAAGAACTCTAAAATCCTCCTATGATCATAACATATCACAAATCAACAATCTTATCAATCAATCAATCAAATCTAATCAGCTCTGATAAGACTTTGATCAAATCTCGTGAGCATCTATCATTGATCCTCGCCTATCATGAGGACAATTATTAAGCTATCATTGAACCTCGCCTATCATGAGGACAATCATCAAGCTATCATTTGATCCTCGCCTATCATGAGGACAATTATCAAGCTATCATTGAACCTTGCCTATCATGAGCTCAATCATCAATCTATCATTGATACTCACCTATCATGAGGTCAATCATCATCATCCTATCATTGATCCTCGCCTATCATGAGGTCAATCATCATCATCCTATCATTGATCCTCGCCTATCATGAGGTCAATCATCATCCTATCATCAAATCAAACAATCGGCTTATCATCAAATCAAACAATCGGCTGAAGTGATTAACAATCATCAAACACAAGGAGGCAAAACAGGGCATCAATTTAATCAATTTTGTAGAGTCAATCTTTCTTTATTAGGAGATAAATTATTTCATCACTGAAAATTCATCAAAATCATCAAAAAATCATAAAAAATTGAAAATTCCAAAAAATTCGAAAAAATAAAAAATTCATCAATTTATCTCCCAAGGGGGCATATATCCATCAAACACCTGGAAATCAATGTTTGGGGCATCTTGAAAAAAAATCTCGTCAATACTAGCAACAACAACACAAATTTTTTTTTGAAACAATGCGTAAACACATCACTTCAAAGAGGGGCAAAATGTATACACCTAAAAATGGTCTGGAGAATATGATTAGTTAAATATGAATTATTTAATTAATTAATCCTAAATTCATCTACTTAGTAAATAAATAGAAATATTTATTTATATTAAGTTCACTATTAATTCTTCTATTTTATCATATTATTTTCCTCTTAATTAAATAAACAAAAATCAAATACTTTGTTTTATTTAATTATTATCATTATTATTTCTTCTATACTTTATCCATTAATTCTATCTTAAAATTAAATATACAACTTCAATAAGTTTGTGTTATTTAATTATCTTATCACATTTCTTCTTAATTAAATAAAGATATCCTAAAATTTTATTTAATTATCATATTCCTCTTTATTAAATAAGCAAATATCAAATATTTGTTTTATTTAATTAAATCTTCCTATTTTGCTAAAATTGAATAAATAAAAAATATTCAAATAAAGGCATAAATCAAATATTCCTCTATTCACTCACCAATAAAATTAGATTTTTAAAATCTAATTAATGCAATTGGTATTCATGGGAAAAGCCTCGGCGACAAACCTGCAGGCAATCCTCTCAATCTTCTTCCTCTGATCTTTCCTATCATCTTGCCTGGTGTTTTCATGGGGAGAGACAATCCCCATGATCAACTCCAGCCTTTCAATATCTTACCATTCAAATCTCCAGATTGAATCTCAGCCTTTGTTGTGTTGCCTCTGTGCAAATGTACTACCGTAAATCTATAAATACAGCTTCTTTTCACAATAAATGATCCCCGAATCTTTGAGCAAAACTTACTCTGCAACATTTATAGCAATCATATCAATAGCAATAGAAATAGCAATAGCATTAGCATAAATTATTATTTAGCATCTTAGCATCAGTAGATTTCACATCACGACAGTATCATAGTTTATTTTTACTGTAGCTTTCATCCACCAGGCTTCATTTACAGTAGCATCATAGTTTTTAGTTTCATTATCAATCATCACAATCACAACATTTAGCATTATTCCGTTCTCTAAATAGGCATTTTAATAGTCATAGTGCTTTATCAAATCTGAGAGCCTTTCCGTGACTCATAAATCTTTGGAGATAGGAGACAATGAGACACTTTCAAATTTTTTGTGCTTTTAAATTAGTTTAATTCATGTTAAATCTTGATATAATGTTTCATTAAGAAGTGTTTTAGTTGTTTTTACTTATTTACTTATTCACACTTACCGAAGGTTTTCATTTTGAACCTAATGGATTACTTAGATATAAGGGTAGAATGTATGTACTTGATGTAGAAGAGTTAAGAAATCTGGTATGAAAAGAAGTACATGAAGCACCGTACTCTAGACACCTTGAAGTGACAAAAATGATGGCAGATGTGAAGCCACTATATTTTTGGAAGGGAATGAAAGGAGATGTTTCTAGATTTGTGGCTAGGTGTCTTGAGTGTGAAAGCGGAGCATCATCATCCTGCAGGCTTTTTATATCCGCATGATATACTAGAGAGGAAGTGACAAGTCATAAGTATGGAATTTATGCAAGGATTTCCTATGTCAAGAAATAAGCATAATTCCATTCTTGTGGTAGTAGATAAGCTTACCAGAGTATCACATTTTATACCCAAGAATCTAACTGATGGGGCACTTGTCATAGTAAGGAAATTTACGCAAGAAGTGTTTAGGTTGCATGGGATTCCTGAGAAAATTATCTCAGATAGGGATGCACGAGTCACTTCTAGGTTTTGGAAAACCTTGTTTTCTGCACTAGGGACTCAACTGAATATTAGCTCAACATATCATCTAGAAACTGATGGGAAAACTGAAAGGGTGAATCAAGTATTGGAAGACCTACTAAGAATGTATTGCATGGATCAACAATACAAGTGGGAAGATTACTTACCCTTAGTAGAATTTTCTTACAATAATTCTTATCATTCCGCGATAAAGATGACTCCTTTCGAAGTATTATATGGATGAAAGTGTCAAAATCCTATAAGTTGGGATAGACTTGAGGACAAAGTGAGTCTAGGGCTAGAAATGTTAGCAAAAATGGAGGAGCAAGTTAATATTGTTAAGCAAAGGTTGGCTGAAGCTAACAACTGACATAAAAACTATGTTGATGCCAAAAGAGTGCCCCAAATTTTTTTCGTAGGTGACAAAGTGTTGTTGAGAGTGAAACCTCACAAGAGCTCCATTAAATTTTGAAATTCTTCTAAGTTAGCCCCGTGTTATGTAGGACCTTTTGAGATTCTAGAGGAGGTGAATCCAGTAGCTTATCGAATTATGTTGCCACCAGCTCTTGCCAAAATGCATAACGTCTTCCATGTGTCCTACCTCAAAAAGTATATACTAGGTGATAATCATGTGATTGATTGGACTTCTTTACATACAGGACCCCGAAGTGGTAACTCACGATCCCATCAAGGTGCTCAAAACACGTAAGCTTCACTTACGTAACACAGAGTTCTTGCAATGCAAAGTCTAGTGGGACCAGTATGCATAAGACTCAGCCACTTGGGAGGACTATATTGAGATTCAACAAAAGTTTCCTCATGTTCTTGATGCTTTTGAGAATGCTTAAAACAACATGTTTGTTGTTTGATTTGTTTTATGTTGCTACATAAAATCATCGGGGACGATGATTCACAAGGGGGAGTATGTTACACCCCAATTGTGTAATTACTATTTACTATTACTATGCAAGGTAAATATGAATGTAAGGTGAATTATGGAGATGAATAAATTGTGCTTGTACTTTTTTATTTGATGCATTATATATGAATGCTATCTCATTTAATGTTGTGTGAAAAGTAATGCATATATGTGAATGAATGATTATTGAATTGATATTCTAACTTTGGAGATGTATTGTGTATACTACATATTTTGTGAGCAGTTGACTACCATGGGCATGTGTTAGTGGTTGCAGGTATATGTCCAATTCCTCTTAATGGAGGAAAAGTATCACTCAGGAGAAGAACTTGGTTGAGTAACTAGTAACGTAAACTATTTGAGCTTTTACACACACCATAGTAGAATAATTGAGTTGAGTCATTATGTGAGAAGTTGGTAAGTCATCCTTAGTTGATGTGTTTGCTTAAGTAAGAGTCTTGTTTACTATTGAAATGAATTATTGGGTGATGTTTATTTGTTTGAGCTTATGAGTTCTTTCTTATACTACTACATTTGTATTGATGAGTAGGACATACATGGAGTATGTGTATATATATACACATGCATGTCAATTCGATCTAATGACATGTATATATATATGTGTAGGTGCTTATCAATACAATAGTATTTGTGTATTACTATTGTGTGAGTCGAATGTGTATATATATGTATAGTATATACGTATATATATGTATGTATCGATACACACATAGGATGAAAAATAGACATGCCCATACAAATGTATCGATATATGTATACATACATATACATGTACATAGAGGCATATACTTATATACATATATATGTATACAATCGATATATTGATAATACTATGTGATTACTATCTTTCTTATACTTATTTGTATATCGAATGTATACTTACATAGTTGGCATATGATAGATATATAAATATATATTAACATATATACATATACATATACATATACATATACATATACATATACATATACATATACATATACATATACATATACATACACACACACACACAAACACACACACACACACACACACACACACACACACACACATATATATATAAGATATACGTTGATATTTATATATATGTATATGTGATATTATATATATATATATTAATATATATTTAATATATTATCACTTGTATGAAAATTGACTATCATTAACAATGATAGAGGCCGATTATTTAAACTTAATCAAAGGTTGATTATATTACTTAAGACTGTACTTTGAGAGGCTGAGTTTTACTCATACTGCCATGCATAAAAGAACAAGTATACTTCAAAATAGCTTGCAACATTAAGTCGATATATGGAGGAGATTTAGTTGACGCCTTATTTGGGAATAACTTTGACTTAGTAAACTCATTAAGCGCCTTGTCAATGGTAAATATCAAACAAAAAATAAAGAGCATGTACAACAAGTTGACGACTTGGTCAATTTGACAAATGAAAAGAGTTGATTCATATGAAGACTAAGTTGATTTGATCTATGTGTCACATATTTGATATTGATTGATTCAAATATATAGTTAACTTGCCAACTGTTGGAAATATCTATTTATCTTGGCACCACCTTATGAATCCTATTCACTGTAGATGTTCATTGTGTGAGAAATTCGAATTACACTTTATCATCTTGTGCTATTTTGAAAGTCTTTCACTGTTGTCACCAAAGGAGGTCGATCTGTTGTATTGTTTGGCTGAGTATGTTCTTCTTAGTGTGCCACCTTTTAGCTGTGTGGAGTAAGTGGTGTTGCATGGTGATTGCTATCAACATACATGCCTATTGTGTAGGATGGAGAGTGTCATTTCTACTGTATAAATAGTAGAGCGATCTCACTAGTTTGGGACACATACCATATGCTTTATGCACAATATTTTATACATTTTTCTCTACAAATCATAGCTACGTTATTCTGTTAATTTGAGAGAGAGCTGAGATTATTTATGAGGGAAAAATTATTTTGAGTGACGAATATCATCAACTTGAGAGAAGGGAGTATTGTGGCATAGCTGAAGGAATCAAGTTTGAGCTAATTGCTACTGTGGGAAACCGATTTGCAGTTAATTGATTGGATAAGTGAAAACATGCATGAGGATATTTCTTCTTTATTTGTTTTTAGTTTGAAATATTATTCTCTATGATTGTTGTGAATTGTCTATTATGAGTACTTGAATATAAAGAAATTAGTATTGCTTGTAAAGGAATTGGAAGCTTCTATTACTATTTTATGATGTGCTTGTATATACTCCATAATAGGAGGTTTGTGTTTATCATAAGTATTACATACTATATATGATTAAACATGAGTGGCATAAGTGTTACTCTTAGCTAGGTTATTGATTTAACTAGAATATCTAATGTTTACTCCTAGAATTGTTTATCCGTCAAGGGAGGGAGCTTGTACAATTACTTTGTTAAAGTAGATTTATACCAAGTTCATAGAAATGGTGATAGGTTATCTCTATGGTGATAGATTATCCATTGAAGGAAGTACCTATGCATAGTTTATGATGGCCTTAAGTCAAATCGGCCATGGGTAGTGCATGTGATAGAATGAACTTCATTCAAAATTCTGAATGAGAACACTTTGGCCAAAGTAGTGTGACTGCCTTTGGCTCCACTGTCAATTCACCATGATCCAATATTACATGCTAGTTCCAGATTATGGGTTTAAAAGTTCTAGTTATGTAGGAAACAATACTATGCTTAGTTGGTTGTCATTATTTGGTTGCTCTACTAATCTCTTCATCGAAGGGAAGGGCCATATATCTAATGATAGATGTGCAAGGGACCACATATGAGTCCGTGGTTGGTAGAAAATGTTTGAGTGATGCTTCTCCTCCACAATAGGCGACAAAATACCAAGAGTTGAAAGGAAGGATCCTGGACCATCTATAAGCTATTTGTTCTAAAGTTCATTTGAGCTATGTATGTAAATGTATGCATTCTTGTATTATTGTAACTTGTGAAATTATTATAATGAAATGGAATCCTTATTGTATATTGTTATGGCATCTTTGTTCGTATATTCTTAATAAAGAAAAAAATTATTGCAATGGCTTGTTACATAGTTTATTTACTCCCACTGGTGAAAAACTAAGAAATTTTTACTTTAATAAAGTATTGGCATGTTACAAGGTGGAGGATAGGGGGATGGAGATGATAGAGGAGGTGGTGAAGGAAGAGGTGGGGATGGTGGCAAAGGAGATGGAGGTAGGGGTGATAGAGGTAGGGCTGGTAGAGGTGGGCTTCCACCTCAGATTTTGACATGATTGCCTCCTATTTGAGATGAGAGAGAAAATGATGTCCATGTAGAGCAGGAGGTCAGAGTGGAGGAGGTATAGGTAGAGGAGGTCAGGGTGGAGGAGGTTCGGTGGAGGAGGCTAGGGTGGCGAAGTATAAGGTGGAGGAGGTTGGGGTGAATGTCGACATATGTGTCGATGTGGACATGGAGGAGGTGAGAGGAGAGGTTGAGATGGAGGTGGATGCAAAGGAGACTACCCGAGAGGTATCCATCGATGTTGAGGGGTGGCAGGTTGTGCCTATCAGAGAGGCCATCCGTGATATCATGGAGGAGGATGTGGAGGAGAGGGCACTAGATCCTGAAATGGTAATGATGCAAGTGTAACTTCAGGTTGCATTGGTACAAATACAGGGATTGCAGGAACAAGTCACTCAATTGACAGTTGAGCATGATATGACTGTGATACAGGCACAAAGGGCTGAGTAGTGATCACTGGATCTTATTCCTATTGTAAGTGGGTCTATTGTAAATTTTACACACATGTTGTATTAGGTAGAGTAGGAGACTAGGTATTGTGAGACGAGGATTATCACTTTGGATCGATTACACTTAATCCATGATGAATTGAAGCATAATTTACCCAAATAAACTTGCATCTACCAAACAAGATCATTCAAATTGGAAGATTAAACTAAGCATTTAATTGAAACTGAAAGTTACAATCTACACAAAAATAATTAAATTCCTACTCTAACCCATTTGAAACTTATCCCATTTTGGAATTGGTGTCATGTTGATGTGAAACAATGACCCTTTCCCAAATGAACTGATTATGCTATTGCTAAGCTAATCTAAGCTAATTCTAAGCTAAAATATGGAAACCCTAATTCATATACAAACTAAGATGGATGCATGGAATCCATTAATAGATGCTCTAAACTATTATGCAACTAAAATTAACTAAAACAAGCTAAAAGTGAGTGAAAGATGAGTGTGGATGCAAGTAAGTTCAACAACATAAGTTTGCAATTGAAAGATGGATCCATTTATCTCCAAATAGTGACCTATTTATAGGAAAGCAAATGAGAAATGGAGGGTTAAGATTGAAAAGATTAATCAACGATCAAATATGAAGGAGATGAGAGGCATAGATCATGGATTCTCATCAATAGATGATAAGGCATGATAAGATTTTAATCAAGGGTTCACACCTGCCTCGAACAAACACACTTTTGACCTGCTCACATAGGTCAAAGGTGACTTGTTCAAAAGGTTAAAGGTTAAAACTTTCTTAAGAAGCCAAGTGAAAATATCCCTTTTCAAATGATGGAGGAATAAGAATATTATTTTGGAATATTCTCATGTGTAAGGATAAAGGCATTTTGCAAATTAAAAGGAAACTTTAATTGTGCAAAAAAGGGATAAGGAATATTCCCTTTGTTTAGAGGAAAGTTAGTTTAATTGCTAATTAAACAAGATTTAATCATGTAATTAAGGGATTAGAAGAATTAAAGGGATTTTCATTAAATTAAATGATTTAATGAAAGGGGAAAGGTGATAATGATATTTAATTAAATAACTTAAGGTTATTTAATTAAATAAGATGACTTAAGAAATTAAATTAAATGTTTTGATTTATTTAATTTAATAAGATGAAATATTAGCGTGAAGGGGGATGAATTAACCCGATTAAATTAATTAGGCTAATAGATGAAAATGATGCAATTAATTAAATAGCTAGGATAATTTAATTAATTAAGCGAAAAGAGGATGGGTTAAAGAAGAAATGAGTTAATAAATCTATTTCGAGTGTATGATAACATTTAGGGCATTATTTTAGTGTCTACATTTTACCCCTCTTTGAAGCGAGGTACCTGCTGCTTTGGTTCAAAGAATAATGCTCTTCAGATTAAAAGTGTTGCTTAAATCATATTTTTTTGATTTTTTTTGATTTTTAGATGCCTCATTACTGAAGGATAAAGCTGATTCCCTACCCTCTTGAGAAATCGAGCAGAAATTTTGAATTTTGGGTCTCCGGGATGTAAGAATTATGCCAAAAATGCAAAAAATGATGCAAAATAAGGTCCAAATTGGCAAAATTAGCGAAAATGATGATAAACCCTACCTTCAAGGTTAAATTAGGGCAAAAAACCCTTATTTTCTAGCTTAAATAAGCCAAGAAGGGTCACTTTCAATTCATTTGTGCATTCACACTTAAGAGATTCTTGCTATTTTGAGCTCTGACCCTTCGACAAAATGGCGCGTCGAGAGCTTCCCAGGCACATCTTCGATCAAGTTCAAGAGTTCCAACGGCTTCCAGGCGTAGGACCACCGGTATGTAACTCCAAACTTGATTTGAAATTTGACTTTTTGATGCATTTATTACGCTTTAAAATTTAAACTAGAGCAACGACCAAATTGAAATCAACGACACTAAATCGATTTATAGCGATGCATATGTATATGGCGATGCTAGTTGCGATTTAAAATTTGGGTTTCTAATTTTAAATCCTGATGCATGCTTATATAACGACACTTCACTTGATTTAAAAATTAGGGTTAAGGGTTTTCCAAAGGTTAAATCGTGACACCAGTGTATCTGGTGACACATGTTTCGATTTGTAATTTAAAATGCTTTTGGGCATCGCAATTTGAAATTTGAATATAGCGATGCTATTGAAAACAACAACGCTTTTGTGATTTCTGAGATGTAAATTCCAAATTAAGTCAAATTTCCTCGATTTCTTGACGTCATGCACTTCGTGGATGCAAGGTGTTATTCCACTGTTGATGTCACAGGAGCACAAGCCCACTGTGTTGGAGAGACTTGGAAATTTGTCAAAGTTGCACCAAGAGCACTTGGGAGAGATCGACTTTGGTATGTTGCATATGCATCTGTGATTCAGACACAATTAGTGATGATGAATGCTCTGTGCAAGAGATAGCATAGTGAGACCTCGTTGTTCCACCTTCCAACAGGCAAGGTGACAGTGACCTTGAAGGATGTTTGGCAGATCCTTTGCTTTCCAATTCATGGCGATCGTGTGATCTATGATGTTGATGCCAGATTCAACGCCTGCCTCAAGGTTATGGAGATAGAGTATATTGTTTTGTCTACATCATAGATCAACCTCGAGTCATATAGAGGTCATGTTTTGACCTTTAGGTTGATTATTGCAACCATTATTTTGAGTTTGGTTGCCCCAGACAGATGCAACAGAGGATTCAACCTAGGATGGGGCTTGGTGTTGCATTGCATGTTGTACAGGAGGACACTCTTTATGTGGGGGCCCATGATGCTGGCCTCCCTATATCATGATTTGCATGATTTTGTTTACTATGATGGGAGAGCCATTGGTGCAAGGGTGACTCAACTACACATTTGGGCATGGGGGCACATTCTTGTGCTCTGACCTATTGTTTAGATGACAAACATTGAACTAGATGATCCTATCATTTGGAGGTATAGAGGTGCCATCACCCTGAGGCACACTGGATAGATTGGGCTCCCATATTGGCGACAAGTGATTGATGATATGACAGTTTTTCGTTGGCCCTCGTGGCTTTAGATGCCACCATGGTTTGATGATATCTAGTAGCTGCATTTCGCCAAGTAGAGCTGATACATGTAGGGTTGCGAGCACACCATTATTGAGAGATACTTACCAAATAGGGTGGCTTGACAGTTCAAAGAGATTCAAGACATGCCAGATGATGTTTACAAAGCCATTTTTACAAGGTTGGCACTCGAGGTTCCCACATGGGGATTGACTATTCCAGCTCTCAAGGTAGTTGAGAGCTTTAGACAGTTGGTGGCTCGCCCCTGGGCCTATGATCAGGGACAGGCAGTAGCACATACTATGCCTACATATGATGCTTGGTTTGTCCCTCCCTGACAACTATCAAATCCAGTGGGTGATCCTCTATGAGGGAGACCTAGAGGCAAGGGGCTAGAGGTAGAGGATAGGGTGGCCAGGATGGCTAGGATGTTCAGGTTTCGGGGGATTTTCTAGTTGTAGAGTAGCCTCCAGTGGTACAACAGGGACCATAGTAGTAGGCAATACCACCACCACCACCACCAAATGATAGAGATGCACAAATTCAACAACTGCAACAATAGGTGCAAACATTGACTGGTGAGCAGGATCAGGCTCGCCAACAGATTTTGGGTATTATTGCTGAGTGAGACCAGGCACGATAGCAGGTGGTTTCCCTCACAACCGAGAGAGATCAAACGTTACAATGGGTACATGTCATGACTGGAGAGAGAGACCAAGGGGTTGGTCGGTGCCAGCAGGTTGAGGCCATGATGGTGGCCACTCATGGTCGGACAGTTTCAGTGAGGTTATATTGGGAGGTAGTTATAGAGGCTGCATATTATAGACAAAATTATCATCCTGATGTACTAACAACACTGAGAAAACCTAATTTTTCATAGCATAGTGATGCATGACCGTGAGTAGAGGATCAGCCTAAAAGGCAGGTGGAGAGGGTAGCAACCATCAGGGTTAGCTTTTTGATGTACATAGACTTTTTGATTTTGTTACCCCATTCTTTATCATAGACATACATTCATGGGCTCCTTTTTTGATAGCCTCATGGATATTGTACTCATGATCATTATATATACACTGATCTAGATTTTGTACCATGACGCTCATTTTTTTGAGATATATATATATATATATATATATATATATATATGATACATATACAAATGATTTACGCTATCATGTGTTCACTTTATTTCATGTTTATGATGGATGGATGCAAATGTTAAGATATGCTTATATTATGTATGGATGCACTTTACTTATGTCTATATGGTATGCGATGATCATGATATGGATGATGCAATGTTATGTTCCTTTTTCATTATCTTTTCACGATATGCTATGGATGGATGATTATGATATGCAGATGTTATGAATGCAAATAATGTGGATGCATTTATTTTTGTATATTTTCTATGAAAATTTATGATGACGATGTATGCACGTGGATGTAAATGATAATGCAATGCATGTGTATGATATGATATGCAACAATTCAAGATGCTTAGAATAGCAAATCTACAGTATTCATCACAACTCAAATGATTATGTAGAATGTATGACATGATATGATTATGAGATGGATGTATGATGATTTTTTGTGGATGTAGGATGGATGCATTGATGATGTTTTTGTTGACTGTCATGATACCAGGTTAGCGTGGAAAGAAGATAGAAGAATAAAGAATGAATGACCATTGATTTCGATGATTGCTTCAAAAGATCCAACAAGTCCACATGTGATCCATCAAGAATTTATTAGAGATGGTGACGAGACAATAAAAAATGAGGATGCAATGCAGAATGATGAGATGGTCACACTTTAGGATTGGGATTTCCCATTGTTCCTTATTGTTTGATATAACACATAGACACGATGCATCAAGGTATTGATAACCAGGACGATGTTGTATCTAGTGCAATGGACTTTGAATTGACAAGGAGATAGGCTAGTTCTTGTTCACACCTTAACATACAAAAACCTCATTGGAATATAAGTTAGAAGCTAAAAATATATTGGACCAAAGCAGATGCAATAGTCAACAACATACCCTAAACGACTTTCCTACACAAAACTAAGCAAGTATGCGCCAAGATTATTTTACAAGAGTACCCATAAGCACAACAAATGAAAGATAATGATTGATGCCCAATTCCTTTTTCTCTAAATCAATTTTTTAGACATCATCGAGAGGTCCTCAGAATGGGTCATTAAGATAAATCATAAGAAAAGATCAAAGACAAATAGTCAGTGTTATCTATATCTCTTGCCTAGTTTAAGTTTACCTAAAGTGATATCTGATACTCATGCCCATCGTAGGAAGGATAAATCCTAGGAAATGTTGATCAGATGTTGTTTGATGTTAGGATGATGATGCTAAGATGAGCCGTTGATATAAAATTCACTGACGTATTTACCTATGATTTAGACTTTAGATTTAGACTCTTTTGGGTTCACACTTTACGACTTGCTATGTTTGCTTTCTATTTGTTTCGCCAAAGGTTGAAGGTGACGATCGATTTATTATGGGTGAAATTTTATTGAGGGTGAAAGTGAGATGGGATGGGTGGTTTTGGTTTTTTTTTTGGAATATTTCAATGTTTTTGGTATTTTGAAGATGTTTTGAGGTTGTTTTTGGTCTTTTTGAAAGTTTATGTTTTCAATTTTATGAGACTGTTTAGGGTTTTTTGAGATATTTGAGGCTTTTTTTTAGGTATTTTTGAATGTTTTCTATTATTTTTGTGTTTTCCATTTTCCATTTTTTTTGTGTTTTCAAGAATATTTGGATGTTTTGAGTTTTTTGGAGATTTTACCAATGTTTAGGGGTTTTCAAAGTTATCTAGATGTTTTGGGATTTTTTGAGTTTCGACCAAGAACCTAACTTGAAGACCTATCCTAGGGGCCTCGAGGGCTAATCAAAGATAAGCCTTGCCTATGTTATACATGTAGAGACCATGTAGTTTGACTGACTCAACCCATTTACAAGATGAAGATATGAATAGATGAAAGATGCCAGTTTATTATGAAGGAATCCTAAAGGGCTGACCTAGGGTGTCTCGGGGGCACATCAATGATGGCCTTGCCTATGTTCAAGCTCAGAGACCCATAGTTCGACAATGTGACTCTTTTTTGGATTTTTGATGTTTGACCTTTTTAGGGTTTTGATGTTTTCTAGATGTTTTGGATTTTGCCTTTACAATTTTCTGAATATTTTTGGATTTTAGTTGTACATGATTTTGCAAATATTTTTGGATTTTCTGATGAGATAAGATTTTATGAATGTTTTTGGATTTTCGAGATAATATTCCGATGACCTCAAGATATACAAGAACCCAATATGACCCATAACAAAATGCCCCCAGTGTGGCATGCTAGACTACTTTGATAAAGGTAGAACATACTAACCTTTGTAATATGCCAAATAGTGCTAAAGGGTTCATGATACCTCAAAGTGTCAAGCCATGATGCGAATGATGGATAAATGACATTGCAAAGAATGATAGGACAAAAGAGCCAAAGAATAGATGAAGATACTTTATTTACGCAAGGCGCTTGTTTTCCAAGTTTTCACTAAGGTACTTTCCCAAAGTGCCACTGAAGTGGTTTTCACTAGAGGATGATTTTTTTCTTTACTTTTTTCAATCCTTTTTCTCATTTTTTTGGATTTTGATCATTTTTTGATTTTTTTGTATTTTCAGATTTTATACCCTTCAAGACTAGGCATAAAACTTTTTGAGATGCAAGTTGTTAGTTGGATCCTTCAAGGGTTCACCTTCAAGTGTTGACAATTGGTATGCTCCTGATCCATAACTAGCTGTGATAACAAAGAGACCCAGCCAGTTAGGTTCAAACTTTCCTTTTCCGTCTTGATTTGGAAGATTCTTTTGATTCTACTTTAGGACAAGATCTTTGACTTGGAATGATCGACATTTGATCCTCTTTTTATAGCTCTGTTTCAATCAGTTTTGATACACTTGCAAGTGATTAAGAGCATTGAGATGCTCATCCAGAAATTCTAGCTCATTTATCCGGGATACTCTGTATTCTTCATCGGTGATCAGGTGCTGTAGTGACACTCGTAATGATGGGAGATCAACCTCAATAGGCATGATAGCTTCTGATCCATAGACCAAAGAGAAAGGGGTTGCACCTGTAGGCATGTGGATACTGGTTTGACAAGCCTAGAAAGCGGGATTTAATTGTAGATTCTAGTCACAACTAGCTTCATTCACTGTTTTCTTCTGGATTTTTAGGATAGTTTTGTTTGTAGCCCCAGCTTGGCCATTGCCTTGGGGATAGTATGGGGTAGAGAATCAATGTTGGATATTGAATCTTTGGCACAAATATTTCACATCCTGATTCTTAAAGGGGGTTCCATTGTTTGAGATTAGGGTTTTTGGAACACCATAACGACATATAAGGTAATTCAGGATAAACTTTGCAATTTTTTTCCCCATTATGTAGGTCATAGGAATGGATTCTACTCACTTAGTAAAGTACTCAGTGGCGGTTATGATAAACTTGTGGCTATTGAATGAGGTTGGCATGATTTTTCCTATGAGGTCCATGCCCCATTGTGAAAAAGGCCATGGTGTGATCATTGGATACAATTCTTGAGATGGAGCATGAATCAAATCCCCATGATATTGATACTGGATGCACTTTCCCACATACTGATGAGCTTCTTTTTCCATCGTTGGCCAATAGTACCCCATCCTCAACAATTTCTTAGCTAATGCCATACCACTAGAACGGGACCCACATATGCCATCGTTTACTTCCGTTAAAGCAGTTAAGGATTCCTCTTGGTTAAGAAATCATAGTAATGTCCCTTCGACACTTCAACATTAAAGTGTATCACCTAGGATCACAAATCAGGATGCCTTTTTAACAAAGGTTTTTTTAAGGTTTGGGGTGATATCCGATGGGAGAGTTCCTCTGCTTAGGTAAGTGAATATTCCATGATACCATAGAGATCCAAGACCAACAATGACACACATGAATTTAGATTCATGGATTTCAAAAGTTGGTACGAGAAGCTGTTCTACCAAGAATTCACATTGGAGGATGTTGTTTGACATGTCTAATAGTAATCTGATTGTTGCCATGACGTCTGCTGCTTTATTGTTCATGCGAGGAATTTGCTCAAAAGTTATGTCTATGAAGAGATCCTTGAGATTCTCCACCATCTTCTTGTAAGGAGTGAGCTTATCATCTTTAGTTTGATAGTAATCATTGACTTGGTTGATAACTATCTGTGAGTCTCCATAGACTTTCATCTCTTGAATCTGCCATTGAACTACTATCCTTAGACCTATGATTAGGGCTTCATACTCAACAATGTTGTTGGTACACGAGAATGATAGCCTGTAGGTTTTGGAATGCAATCACCTTTAGGGGTGATAACGCTGGAAAACTTCCTTGTTAATTAAGTTATCTTCTGGAGATTGAAAAGTTATCTTCCATAACTTACCTTCATGACCATTAAAAGAGAAATTAAGATCTGGTTTATTTTCTAGTCCTTGGAAAAAATAAAGTAGTCTTTTACGTCCACATTCTTCATTGAGCCACCTATCTGGTCTTAAAATTGGAGGATTTATAGATTGAACATGCCACTATGGGTAGGTAGGAGGAACATCAAGATACGTAGCAAGTTCCTTGTCCACATTTTCAGTAAGGAAGGTTTTAACAATACTCTAGGAATTCCATAGATTTGTTGTAGTAAGATTTCTTGTGGATTCAAACATCCTTCTTCTATCATGGAGATAATCATCTGATATTTTCTGTCTCCTAGCTCTCCAATGATAAGGATTTGAGTTAAATTCTTCACAACTAGCTTCAAACCATCTTTCTTCTCTGATGCAAATTACTTTGATGTTTCCTTCCCGAGAAAGGAAATCTACAAATACATTATTATGACCAGGAAGATGTTCTATTTGGAAATCAAAGGTATCCAAAAACCATGCCCATATTAAAGGTCTTCCTCTTTTTACCTTATCTTTAGATTCTCGTTTGAAGAAGCCAGGCAAATTCTAAAAATTTGATCTAAAAAAAAATGGTTGAAAAAGTACATCTTCCACTGAGCTGTGAGATTGATAAGGAACATTGATTCATCAGGGAATTCAGATATCAAGGGGTTCTCAACTTAGATAGGTGCTTCTGCTAGTTGGTTTGCGATTACTTGTCCTTTGATTTCTTTGCGTTCCAAATACTCTATGTCAAACTCTATTAAGATCATCACCCATTTAGCCATTCGTCCTATGAGAGTTGCTTTGGATAACAGATATTTGAGTGGATCAATTTTTGCGATGAGGTTGATTTGATGTGACAAAATGTAGTTCTTGAATTTTTGTGATGCAAAAACAACTGCAAGGCATGCCTTCTTAATGGGTGAATAGTTCATCTCATAGCCCACCAAGGTTCTACTGATTTGGAAGATGGATCTTTCCTTTCCATTTTCATCATGCTATGCTAAAAAAGCTCCTAGTGCTGTTGGTGTTGCTGAGGTGTACAAGATTAGTGGCTTGTTCGATATTGGTGGCATGAGCACTAGAGGTGTTAGTAGATAATATTTGATCTGCTAGAAAGATTTGTCACACTTTTTTTCCCACTTGTAGGTTATCCCCTTATGGAGAAGATGCGAAAAGGGGTGAATTTTATCTGATAGTTGTGCTATAAACCTTCTGATAGACTGCAACTTGCCTTGTAATCCTCTCATCTACTTAAGTGTTTGCAGTGGTTCCATATCTAGGATGGCTTTCACCTTTGCTGGATCAATTTCTATCCCTCTTTGTGAGACAATAAAGCCAAGAAGTTTCCTTGATGTGACCCCAAATGCATACTTTTTTGGATTTATCCGTACCTTGTATTCTTCAAGCCTATCAAAGATGGGTCCCAAGACTTGTATGTGCTCACTTCTTTTCTTTGATTTTTCCAAAATATCATCCACATAATCTTCAACTTTTTTGTGGATCATGTCATGAAAGATGAGGGTCATGGATCTTTGATAGGTTTCTCCTGTATTCTTTAACCCAAATGGCATCACAATCCAACAATATGTTCCCCATGGATAAGTGAATGCAACTTTGTGTTGATCCTCCTTGGTGATTGTGATTTGATTATAGCTTGAAAAACCATCCATGAGTGATAGCATTTCATGCCCAACTGTTAAGTCCACAATGAGATTGATGTTAGGAAAAGGGAAATCATCCTTTGGATATGCTTTGTTTAGGTCTCTAAAATCAATGCATATTCTGATGCCCCCAGTGGGTTTTGAGACTAGTACTTGGTTTGAAACCCACTTAGGATAATCTATTAGTCAGATAAATCCAACGTCAAGAAGCTTTTGTAACTCTAGTTTGAACAAGAGTGCTATCTGAGGATGCATCTTCCTTAATTTCTGTTTGATGGGATTGGCTTCAGGATAAAAAACTAAGTGATGTACAACCACTTCCGGATCAAGGCCTGGTATATCTGTGTATGAGCATGCAAAGTTAGCTCTTCACTCTTTGAGAAATGCTACAAGATTCTTCTTGTCTTCATCTAGCAAGGTTTCAACATAGAAAGTGATCTTAGGTGCTTCTTCTGTTCCCACATTGACTGGAGTGGCCTTTTATGCTAGTAATGATGACTTTTCTGGATGCATTGCACTAAGGGGGAGATTGAATCCCTCATCCTTGGGTGCCTCAGAGAGGTTTCCACCGTTAGATACATCCTTTATTTTTACTATTTTAGGATCAAAGAGTACCACTAGGTGGTTTTCACTCAAGGATTTGCATGTTAGTTGAATTTCCTTAATTTTGTGACTGAAGGATTCAATCATCTACCCATAGTATGCTCCTATTTTGAGCTCTTTGTCGAAGCCTGCTTTGTGATCTTCCCATGATAAGTTGTCATAGAGTCCCATGAATTTTAAGCTCGCTTCATAATTTTTGAATAAATTGAGAATCGGTGGTCCTTGTTGGTCCATGTCAATAAGTTATAGGTATACTAGGCATATTTTAGTTGGTTGGTTGCTTCGGACAAAGGATGCTATGGATATCATAAAGAGGGTGTTGTTCTCAAATAGGTGAGCAACATTAAGCGAAAAGTCATCTAAGGTTGTATCACGTGATGTAGGTGACCAAGAGGAAGCCTTGACTCGTTTAGTGGAAATACCTTTGCCAGTAAGTGTGACCTTGCTAGTAGTGCAACCCAAGCCAAGATTCTTTATTCGTTTCTCAAGAATGATGGGTTCTAGTAAATCATTGTCATTCTGTCCTAGCTTTTCATTCTTGTTATATCCCTAGTTCTGCATGAGCTGTAGGCCTTTGTTATCATCTTCCATGGAATGAACAAGGATAGGTCATTCATCTTGAAAGAGGAATTTAGAGATATCTTCCTCATTGACATCTTCCTTGGTCAAATCCCCCCACTTGGTGAAGGTAGTAGTTGCCATCTTGATTGTTTTAGGTTTTTTGGTGTTAGACGCGGGTTTCCCATGTGACTGAGGAGAAATAGGTAACTCTCCCAAGACAAAGGTGTCTTTCAATAGTTTGTAGTTTCCACAACCATCATCTTGAATCACTGCTTTGACGTCGGGTATACTTTGCACAATGGGTATTTTGATGCTAAAGTAGAGGCTAGGGATGATGGGTCAACAAAAGAGATTGATGGTGTAGGCCCTTCATTATTTTTGGGTAGTTGGGGTATCTTATAGAACCTGGCTTCAAGAATTTTGTAGTAGTAAAAAGGTTCAAGATCTCCATGGATAGTGATTTATCTGCCTTCAAAAGGAAATTTCACACACTAATGATAGTTTGAGGCTACAAATTTTAGGGCATGGATCCATGGTCAACCAAGTAGGATGTTATAGGGAAGATCAAGATCAAGCACTTGGCATGTAGTTTCTACAATAAGGGGTCCCACTTGAATGGGAAGTGCAATGATTCCTTGTGATACCCATTCTTGGTCTCCATATGCTCTGATAGTGGTTCTCCTTGTCTTCTCAATAGTATCTTCCGAATAGCCTAGATTTTTGTTCAACTGTAAGGTACAAATGTTCAGACCAACACCTCCATCTACCAAGACTCTTTTGACCTTGTTTTTATGAATGACAACCTCAAGGTGTAAATCACGGTTATGAGATGGTTGTGACAGTAGGTCTTGCTCAAAGAAGGTGAGAAGATGGTTGGTGATGTGTCCTACCATAGCTTGAAACTGATTAGTATCAATGTTCTCAAGAATGAATGACTCAAACAAGGATTTTTCTAATATTTCCCTATGTGTGAGGGATAACCTTAAGAGTTCTAAGATAGATATTTGTGTGGTGGTCTGTTTAAGCTAATCTAGAAGATTGTACTTGCTAGGATTAGATGTGGGAAAAGTAGGTTGTGTCCTAGATTGAGATGGGACTCCTTGAACAGTTATTTTGCCACATCGTGTAGTGACTCCACATTCTGTACTAGCTCCTTTGATGGTAACAATAGTGATAACGCTATTGTAGGAGGAAACTACATTAGAATAGGTATGTTGCACATTGGTGTAATCCTTAGCTTTTCCATTGTTGTTTGCTTTGTTATGATCTGACATAGGGTTCTTGTATATCTTAAGATCCTGATTCCTAGCTAGTACCTCTATAGATATGGTATTGTTTTCTATGAGGTCTTGGATGATGTTCTTAAGTTTCATGTAGTTTGCTATTTTATGTCCTTTGATTTTTTGAAAGTCACAGAGATTGCACTCGTTGTACCAAGATGGTTTTTCTTGTGGTTCTTGGTAATTTTCAAAGTTGGGAAATGTTATCAGATTTGACTCTACCAACTTTTTCAAGATCATTTCGATGGGTTCTAATAATTGTGTACTTGCATTTGGGATAGCTATTCCTATTAGCGGTTTGCCTTTGTTGCATGTTGGTGTTATTGATCTGATTATTTTGAGGAGGTGTTGTTTGTTGCACAGTTGGATGGATGTTAGGAACTTGATTGTTATTAGGTCTAGGAGCACGTAGTATGACCTTAGTATCTACTACATCGTCATTTGTTATGTTTTTTTTCTTTGCCTAGCCACGAGGTTTCTCATTCGAACTAGTTGAAGGAAACTTGTCTTTATAAGCTTTAGTATTTCCTTGTGAGATTAAATCTCTTTCAATGTTAAGAGATATAGGGACAAGTTCATCATATGATGTGATGCATTGCATTTTCAAGTGAAATGATAGATTTGGATCCAGGTTGGCTATGATAATTCCCACTTGTTGTTCATCAGGAAGTGACCACTTGATTTTACTAGCTCTTTGTCTCCATTGTTGCAAGAAATTAGTGAAGGTTTCCCCTTGATTTTTGTCTAAGAATGTATAATTCTTCTAGATTGATGTCCATCTCAATATTGAAGGAGTAGTGATCGATGAATTTATTAGTGATTTCTTGAAAAGTTTTGATACCAAGAGGCAAATGAGAAAACCAATCCATAGCATGACCTGTTAAACTTCGAGGGAAGAGGTGCATTAGATATGAATCATTGTAAGCCACCTCCATGCACATGATGTTAAATTCTTTGATATGGTCTACAAGACTTCCTCTCCCTTTATATTTGTCAAATTTGGGGATTTCAAAACCAAGAGGGAATGGTATCATTGCTATGTTTCGGTCAAATGGATAAGGACACCAATTCTGTGTATGGGGCTTCTTTACCTTTCCCATGCAAAGGTCCTGCATTTCTTGTGAGATTACTTTCAATTGTGATGCTAGATCGTCTTGCTGGTCGAGTGGAGGAAAATATGGTGGAATGGTAGATGAGTTGTATGGGGTGTATGGTAGTGTGAGATTTTGTGAAGATGATGGGGGTATTGATGCATATTTTCCTAATGTGTTTGGATTGAAAATGTTCAAGAGAGGATAATAAGAACCTTGTTGTTGTTGTTTAGCATATTGTTGAGCTAGCAAGGCTTATTATTGAGCTTGTTGTTGTTGTTGTGCCACTAGGGCTTGCTGTTGGGCTTGCTGTTGTTGGTGTGCTAATAAAGTTGCTTGTTGTGCTTGATGTTGATGTTGTGCAACTTGTTGTGCTGCCAAGGCTGCTTGTTGCTGTTGTCACTATTGTTGTGCTAAGGCTGCTTGCTAAGCTTAATGTTGTTGTTGTGCTAAGGCTGCTTGTTGAGCTGCTAAGGCTGTTTGTTGTTGTTGGATGACTTGTTGATAGGCTTGTTGTGCTTGTTGTAAATCTAAGGCATGTGCTTGTAATGTGGGATTAGGTGGTTGTTGAGACATCTGTGAAGGATTATGGATGTTGATGTTTTGAGTGGGTAATGGATTGTTGATGAGAGGTAGAGGGTTCCCTTGATTTAACATTCCTTGTAAGATGGTAGAATGAGGTGGAGGAACGTATGTTTGATGTCCCAATTGATTTGGCATAATAAAGGGGACTATGGGAAAAGATGAGGATGATTTCATTAAATTTTGCAATGGAAATGACACACTAGGACTTTGAGTCCATTGATTGAAAATATTTCCTTGTCCCATGTTTTGAGGATTACCTTGTGCCAAAGATGTAAACAAGGGATTTGTGATCAAGGTACTTCTTGGATTGATATAACTTGTACCCAAGGGATTTTTTTGAGGTGGATTGATGGTGGATGGTGTGGAAATGGTAGATGGCATGGATGAACCCACCAGAGGGTTGGATACAGATGTCCCTATTTGAATTAAGGGTTGATTTTGTGATATGGTATTGACATGCCCTTGTGCGCTGTTTTGAGATATTTGGTCTATACCACTTTGTGTGAAGGTGGGAACAATTGTGGTACTCATAGGTGTGGATGAAGAAGGGTGTCCTAGAAATGTCAAAGTGGTTGTGGAATAATGAAATTCAAGTAGTGTGTGTAGCTATTTTGGATCTTAGGTAACAAGAGGAGCACCAAAAGTAGGTGTCCATGTGGTTGTTAGAGGTGGAGGATTAGTGTCAAGGGTACCCACTAGTGTACTACCTTCAAATGGTGAAGTGTGACCAAATTATTTAGCAAGTCTGGTTGCAAGACTAGGAAAAGATGTCTGATTTAGTGCTAGTGATGGAGTTGTGAAGCTTTGAGTCAAGTTTTGTGCCACAAACGTTGGGGAGATAGGAGCTAAATCTTCAAAAGCTTGATGTTCCATAATTTCCTCCCTAGTAAGCTCAAATGGATTATTCGTGACATCTTCAATCTCATATGGTCTTGAAGAAGATGACAGTTGTTGTGATGGGGTAATGTGACTTCTAGGATCAAATTCTAAAGGATTTGGATCACTTGAGGTAAATGTAACTTTGGTTTTCTCCATGATTCTCTTGTGTTGTGATCTTGTTTTTACCATAAATTTTGTGTCACCTATGGGAGAGTTGTGTTGAGTTTTGTAATTTTTGAACTCTCTAGTTGACTCAAATCTAAGTAAAAGGGATGCTCTAAGTCTTTTTGGAGCAATGATGATAATGGGGGATGAAAAGATGGGTGATGTGGGAAGTGATCTTTGCAAACATTTTGGGACAACACTTTTGTCTTGAGTTTGATGATTTGATTTTAGGATAAAGGATGCTAATGAACTTAGAAATCTTTAGGGTAGACTTGTGACCTTCAAGATAAACTAGTTCACAGATGATAACTAACTTAACTAAGTGCATGGAAAAGGATACATTTCACATACAAAGTAGCTAAGTTAGTAGTTGGTTTGATTGATGTTTAACTCACAAAGTGTTGGTGTACTCATTTTTTTTGCAAAGTTGGATGAAGTGAAAGATGAATTTTGATGAAGGGGTGTATGAGATGTTGACCCAATGTTGACTTAGAATGAACCTTTGTTTTCCAAGACCAAGGTAGTGAGAATGATGCTAGACCTATAAAATTTTCAAATCCTAAAGAACCAATGTTGATTTAGATGAGAGGATGGATGGGGATGTTTAGACCTGTTTGGATCCTCCTAGCTTGAGCATAAAAGTTTCTTAACAAGCGGTAGTGATTATGATAAAGTATTGAAGCCCACTTCCTACTAAATTATACACTATGATACCTATGTTTGCAATGATGGGATGGAGATCTTCCCCTATGGATTTTGATTGTTTGATGGATCATTTAGAGGAGTTCAGTATCATGAAAAAGACCAAGATTTTGACTCCAAAAGAATGCATATAGTTCTGGACTATTTCTTGAAATGTGTTTGTAAATGTTTGTTACCAACTTGTCTCTATTCTTGTGAAGTTTTAAAAGATGTTCCTTAAGAGCTTTTGGAGTGAGATGTCTAAGTCTGAAATGAGGACCTGTAGATCTTACTTTAGGGATCCTAACTTTATGTGAGATCATATAGAAATATTTTTAAGTTTATGGAAGAAAGGAAGATATTTATTGACATGTGGGAGGTGGTAATGTGGGACTTCCAGCCTCAATATCAGCTTGTTCCTCTTCTTCATCTAAAATGGTTGCTGCATTTCTCCACTGGGTATTTGTTTCTTTTGTTTCAAAAGTGAAGCTTCTCAAACTGCTAATGAGATCAGTTTGTTCTCTGTTAATGAGTTCAAAGTTTGGCTGAATTATAGCACCTAGAAGATCAGGTTCCAAATAGTCATGTGGGGTTCATTTGTCAATTTATCTTGCTTAAGTGAATTTATTTTACAAACACTTGTCTTGATTATGTTTCCAAACTAGATGTTTATGTCTAAAACATCATAACTTTCACAATGTCCATTTCATGAAAATTATGAGATTAGAGCCATAATTTGCCTATGTTATCTCTGGGAAAATATGGATTTGAGATTAATGTTAAGATATTTAGAAATCACTAAGGATAAATCCTTAGGAAAAGTAGTAATATCAAGGCTAACTCAAGAGGTCCATATTTAAGCCAAAGTGTTTGAAATTTTGAGGATGATAGTGAATGTTTGTTTTTGTATCACTTTGAAACCAAGCAAAGTGTTAAACTGACTCACAATCATTACAATCCTAGGATATAAATGGCTATATTTGTTGAGTCCCCATTCAAATTTCTCCAAACAATAAACAATGCGAACAATTAGAGATTTGACAACAGTGGCTCCCCTCCATGACACACACTTCTCAGGACCACCAAATCTGAAAATCCTTAAAATCCAAAGATCAAAATGATTTTTTCTATTTCTATAATTGAATAGTACGAATGTGGGGCTGCTTCAGAATGACCGTTATTGCACCAACAAATATTAAGGATTTTTGGCTTCTAAACAAGGGTTCGTAATAAGGGCTTCCAGTTTAGGGGGTGCAATGATAAATTTTGTCAAGAGGTCTCCCAACCCTTAGAACAAGGGATTTACGCATCATAAAGATATTGGGGGAGAGCTATCATGTACCGCTTCCCATTGATCACAATTTTCATTGCAACCACACATTTATATCATGGTTTGGAAGAGCTTGGTGTTAGCTTGTTACCGCTTGGGTCGTTCCCTTGGGGTGAGTAATTTTTCCCACCAGGTAGGCCCTCTAAAGATAAAAATAGCGAGGAAGTACATTCATAGTTTGATCATCTTCATTCGTAGGAACAAAGGGAGAACACATGCTATGCCTTTTTCTCACACTCGCAAGGGGGTTCAAGTTTAATCCAAATTGAAAGATGGAGGTGATTTTGCAAAGTGTTAAGGAATGTTTCTATTTCTCAAGATTTCCAAATAGCACGAGAGAATTGCATACACATCCACTAACAATATTGAAAATAATAAAACATAGCAAACAATTATAAATTTTAACCCTTCAAAGTAGTGATGAGTTTGTTTTAAGCACCAAAATGAAATATGAGGTTGCCTTGTTCAATTTTAAGCCCAAAGTAAAATGATGATGTGAAGGTTCAATTTTATCCAATTTTGAGCATTCATTTTAAACCTAATTGAAATTTAGTGCATTTCCTAAAGAAAAAAGTAGAAAGCATAAAAGTTGGGTTATAATTGCCCCAAAGTGTTAAACGCTTGTTACAATCATAGAATTTTAATATAGAAAAGGATTTCTTCACTTTAGCTCCATGTCTTTGAACCTACACAACCCTGTTAGTCTAACAACTAGAACACAGCCAGAAGCACATCAGTGGTTAGATAAATCAAAGAAATTAAATCACATGTAAAAAAAACAAGCATAAAATTTCTTACCCTAGTTGGGTGTCGCTAAACATGATAGCATTGCAATTTGAAGTATGGGCATCGCTCTGGTGAAAAGGGTGTCACTTTGTAGCAGGAACAATGAGCACTATAGTTTTGGGATTTGGTCCGGTGTCACTTCTCACAGTAGTGTCATGGTTTGAAATTTGTTGGCATCGCTCTAATGAAGTTTTTGCATTGCTATTTGAACTTTTCGATACCTCCAGATTAAATCAGCGTTGCTAGATTTAAATTAGCATTGGTGCATTAATTCAGTGTCGAGATTTCAAATTGTGATGGCGTTGCTATATGGTGATGCTCTTTAAATAGCATCAATATTTGTAGTTTGGGCATCACTGTATCCTGCAAAATAGCAAACAAATGGAATTCAAGCTAAAAAATTGCTAGCGCCAGAATGTGAGACAAGGATTGTCAGGTTGGATCAATTATGCTTAATTCATGATGAATTGAAGCATAATTTACCCAGATAAACCTACATCTACTGAACAAGATAATTCAAATTGGAAGATTAAACTGAGTATTTAATTGAAACTGAAAGTTACAAACTACAGAAAAATGGTTAAATTCCTACTCTAACCCATTTGAAACTTATCTCATTTTGGAATTGGTGTCGTGTTGATGTGAAACAATGACCCTTTCCCAATCTAGTGATTAGTGAGCCTATTCTAGTCGATTCTATGGAAGAGAATTGATGAAACCATTGTGATTAATGTATGAAAACTTAGATTATGCTAAAAATGAACATGATGCAGGCTAAGTTACCATGATTTTATGCTACAAATGAAATAATTATGCTATTTCTAAGCTAAAAGATGGAAATCCTAATTCATATACAAACTAAGATAGATGCGTGGAAGCCATTAATGGATGCTCTAAGCTATTATGCAACTAAAATTAACTAAAAAGAGCTAAAAGTGAGTGAAAGATGAGTGTGGATGCAAGTAAGTTCAACAACATAAGTTTGCAATTGAAAGATGGATCCATTTGTCTCCAAATAGTGACCTATTTATAGGAAAGCAAATGAGAAATGGAGGGTTAAGATTGAAAATATTAATCAACAGTCAAAGATGAAGGAGATGAATGGCATGGATAATGGATTCTCATAAATGGATGAGAATGCATGATAGGATTTTAATCAAGGGTTCATACTTGCCTCAAACAAACACACTTTTGACCTACTCACACAGGTCAAAGGTGACTTGTTCAAAAGGTTAAAGGTTAAAACTTGCTTAAGAAGCCAAGTGAAAATATCCCTTTTTCAAATGATGGAGGAATAAGAATATTCTCATGGGTGAGGATAAAGGCATTTTACAAATTAAAAGAAAACTTTAATTGTGCAAAAAAGGGATAAGGAATATTCCCTTAAATGCTTAGAGGAAAGTTAGTTTAATTTCTAGTTAAACAAGATTTAATCATGCAATTAAGGGATTAGAAGAATTAAAGGGATTTTTAGGGAAAGGTGATAATGATATTTAATTAAATAACTTAAGGTTATTTAATTAAATAAGATGACTTAATAAATTAAATTAAATGTTTTGATTTATTTAATTTAATAGGATGAAATATTAGTGTGAAGGGGGATGAGTTAACCTGATTAAATTAATTAGGATAATAGATGAAAATGATGCAATTAATTAAATAACTAGGCTAATTTAATTAATTAAGCAAAAGGAGGATGGGTTAAAGAAGAAATGATGTTAATAAACCTATTTCAAGTGTATGATAACATTCAAGACATTTTTTAGTGTCTATAGGTATTATAGGGACCTATATGAGTATTTGGAGCCACCTTCCAAGAGAGCACCTAGTTACACATAGAGTAGGTCACACGACAAGTCACACTCTTGCCAATTGTAGAGTAGTGGAGGGGTGTCCGAGCTGAGGAGCTCATCCTATTAGTTACCTCACCGCTCACATAGGTATTAGATGGGGCCATCAAGATCAAGGTAGAGAGAGGACAAACCTCATCCATTCACCTTTAGGGGACAAGGGTAGCACATGCTAGGCCTATTTTTCTAGATACACATGTACATTTTTTATCGAGCCTGCGAGCTCCACATTTTTGACAGTTATCATGATTTTATACTATGACAAATTATTTTTTTGATATATATGAGATACATCATTTTTGGAGGCGATTCATGATATGTTATATGTATGCATGTTTCTATATGATGGATTCTTATGGATGGATGTACATGCTGTATGATTTATGCTTTATATGTATGTCCTGATGTATGGATATTAATTTATGCTTATATGTATGAATGGATGTATGGATATTTAATGTTTATGATTTATGATGCCACTTATGATGCTTCTATGATCTATATGCATGATGACGTTATATATTTAGGACATGTTATGCCATATTTGATATGATGCTATATGGATGATGATTCTAAAATGTGATGCAAATTTATCTATCCTTTTGTATTTTCCTATGCAGTATGTATGACCTATATGCACATGAGATATGATGTTCTAACATGATTATGGATATAGGATGATGCAAATCATATATTTGTTATTGTGTGTCATAGCATGCCACCTAGATGACCATGATTCTGTTAGAAGAAATGTTAGTGCAAAGAAAGAATTAGTGAGGAGTGAAGAATAATTAGAATATAATAATTGATTTTATTTGAGCTTTCAACATTGCATGCTTTTATCATCATATAACATTTTATTATGGAACACGAAGATGTATGCACACGTAAGCATGAATTGTGAAGGTAGCTTTTGTTTCCATTTTCTTAAAGATTATGATATAAGGACAAGTGGATAGTGTACACCAAGTTGAGACAAACCTTGGTGACATTAGTATTCCATTTATCAAAGATTCAGACACATACAAGGAGTGCTCTGATTCATATCGTGATAATAGAACCTTATTGGAATATGTGAGGAAATAACCATAGAGCATGTTAATCTTGATGCAAGAAAGCATTAGATGACCTTTGACCTGCATAGGATGTTTTGATTATGCCAAATAGAATCCCAATCACACAAGAACTTTACTTGCCCTAGTCATATTACCAAGACAAACCACAAGCAAAAATTAATAGAAAGAAATGTCATAATCCATCATCGCTGATCTAATCACTTGTGGATATCATTGAGTAGCTTAGGAATATGACATAAGATAAATCAGATAAGATAAGACTAAACTAGACCAAATGATTCAACAGTTGATTAGATCTTTTTGTCCACTAATAAGTATGATATGTTTTCAAAAGATTATGCTTGTTTTAAGAAGTGAGACATTTCATGTAAGATGCTTGGTATAGTTTTGATAATGAAACATCCTAGAAGATAAATGATTTTTGATAAGATAGGTAACATTTGTAAAAATTGATTGGCCTAGTTGAGGACTAGTTTGGGTGTTTTGTCTATTGTTTCATGATTTAGTAAGCTTAGTTCTTTGTAGGATATCTATTTCTGTCCAACATGTTTATTCCCTACAAAGGATAATTTTATTATGAAATTTGGATTGTGATGAAAAGTTTATTATGACGGAGCCTAGGAACTAACCTATGCGTTGGAGGCTCATCAATGATGGCCTTGCCTACATGACACATAGAGAGACAACGTAATTCGACTGACCTTGATAAGTGATAATTTATTCTAGAATGTGGATTATGGTGAAGATTTGACCACGATGGTCCCTAAAGGAAAAACCTACGCCTCAGGGGATCATCATTGATTTTCCTTTCCTACGCACATACGCAGAGGCAACATAGTTCGGTAACATGGATTGACATTGTTTTTTATTTTTTTACATTTTATGACTGTTTTGGAATTTTCAAAGAATATTTGAATGTTTTGTAATTTTTTGATATTTTAATGTTTTATGTATTTTGGAATGTTTATATGTTTATGTAGTGTTGTGATAATGTCCTCGAATACCATGTGTAAGATCCTTTTGAAACCCTAGGTCAGGAATTTCCCCTAGTCCAGAACATGACCAGTTATTATGAAAGGATGAATATGATATGCAGTTAATGCTAATTGTCAATCAATCTTAGGCCATGAGACGAGGTGAGAAAGCTTTTATTATGGAAGAGCATATGATCAGGTTATTATGGGTGGAATCTGACAGAGTAGTGATAGATGGTAGAGTGGTAGCCAACTACATGTGGCGCCTATTTTCCAGGTTTTCACCATGGTACTTATTGAAAGTACCACCAAAATGGTTTTCACTATAGGATGGATTATTTATCTTTTTCTTTTCCTTTATAGGTTTCTATTTTTTTATTTTTTTAATTTTTATAGGATCTCTAGAGATCATGTATAGTACCTCTGAAGGTGCATGCTGTTGATCGGATTAGGTAACAATTCACCCTTAGGAGTGGCCAATTGATAGGCATTGGATCCATATGCTACAATGATGATATAAGGACCCAACTTGTTAGGTCAAACTTCCTTGGTTTTTCTCTTTCTTGGTAGTTTGTAGGGTTCTCTTTCAAGACTAGGTCACCAATGCCAAAGTTTCAAACCTTTACTCTTTTTGTAACTATGTCTAAGGTGATTTTGATATGTTTGCAAGTGGACCAACATAGTTTGTATTCTTTCACCCAAAAATTCTAGCTTGTGTAACTTAAAGATATGATAATCTTCATCATTGATGAACTGCTACATGGAAACTCTTAAGAACGAGATCTTGACATCAATTGGAAGGATAGCTTTGGAATCAAAGACAAGGGAATAAGGTGTAGCACTAGTAGGAGTATGAATTCTCGTACGATAAGCCCATAAGGATAGATTTAGTTGTATGTGCTAGTCTCGGCTAGCATCATTGATAGTCTCTTTTAGGATTTTTATAATGGTTTTGTTTGACCCCTCCACTTGACCATTACCTTGGGGATAATATAGAGCGAAAAAGTGATGTTGCATGTGGTATTTTTCACATAATTCTCAAAAATCCTAGTTTTTGAAGGGACACCCATTATTTGTGACTATGGATAATGGTACACCATACTGAAATATGTAGTTTAGTATGAATTTTGATATTTTTTTAATCGGTGATATACATCATTGGAATGGCTTCAATCCACTTAGTAAAATACTCAGTTGTAGTAATTATAAATTTGTGGTCATTCATAGATATAGGGTGGATCTTTCTAATGAGGTCAAGTCCCCATTGAGAGAAGGGGAAATGTGATGTAACTAGATGAAGTCCTTGTGTTGGTGCGTATACTAGATCACCGTGGATCTAACATTCACTAAGTGGTAGGAGTCATGTTCCATTTTTGGCCAATAGTATCATGTGCATATAAACTTATTTTCTAGGGTAGGACCACTAGATTGAGCTTCACATATACCTTCATGTAACTCTTGCAAAGCTGTTTTTAATTTTTCTATGTCGAGACATCTAAGAAGGGTACTATCTAAACTACGATGATATAATGTATTAACAAAGATAACATATTTGGCAGCTCGTCGAGTAAAAGGTTTTTCTTTGGTTATTTGACAAGTCAGGAGGGAGGATTTGATGTGAAGTACTCATATATGTCTTTATACCAGGGGGATGCAAGGCCAACTATCTCACACATGAGCTCATATTTAGGGATGTTGAACATAGGGATGAAAAGTTGTTCCACCAAGAACTCACACTGATGCACATTATTTGGAATATCCAAGAGAGATCCAATGGTAGCCACTGTATTGGCTGTCTTATTCTAAACCCTTGGAATCTATGTAAACAAGACGATGTCAAAGTACTCCTTTAGACTACCCACCATTTTCTTGTATGGTACCAATTTTTCATCCTTTGTTTAGTACTTTTCATTGACCTGTCGAACCACTAATTGTGAGTCACCATAGACATGCAAGATTTTGATCTTCTATCTAATAGCTTCCCTTAGACCTATTAGAAAGGATTTGTATTCATCAATGTTGTTTGTACACAAGAAGGAAATTTTATGACTTAGCGATAGGGTCTTCTTGTGGTGTGATAAACAAGAAACTAGCTCTTGGACCATGATGTGTGTAAGATCCCTCAAAGTACATCATCCATGTTGTAGATGTATCTAGCTTGAAGATTGCTTCATTAAGGAACTCTATAGTAAGAGGCTAGAATGCCTGTGTAGGGGCATATGCTAAATGATCAACAATTACTTGTCCTTTTATTGCTTTCCTTTCCACATATTCTATGTTGATCTCGCTAAGGAGCATTGCCCATTTTGCATAGTTTCTACATTGCAAAGACAACAACAATATATTCACACTTGATGGGAGTATAGTTGGGTTCATATCCTACAAGGGCACAAATGATATAATATATTGCTCTTTCTTTCCCATCTTCATTATTTCATGCCAAAAGAGCTCTTAGGGTAGATGATGTGGCTGATACATACAAGATGAGTGGTTTCCCATCAATGGGTGGCATCAACACTAGTAGTGACAATAGGTAGTCTTTAATCTGTTGAAAATCATGCTAATAATAATTGGTCCATTTGAATGGAACATCCTTGTGAAGGAGATACTAAAAGGGGTGGCACTTGTTTGCTAATTGTGCTATAAACCTACAGATTGATTGTAGTTTACCCTATAGAATTCTGAGTTGTGTTAGATTGGAAGGTGGTGGCATGTCTATGATGGATTTCACCTTTGCAGGATCAACCTATATGCCTCTATGCAAAACAATGTATCTGAGGAGCTTCTCAAAAGTTACTCCAAAGACACATTTCTTTGGGTTTAGTCAAAAATTATATTCTTTCAATCTTGTAAAGATTTTGTCAAGTGCTTCCAGGTGACCATCCACTGTGAGGGATTTTTCCAGTACGTCATCAACATAGTCCTCCATTAGTTTATGCATCATGTCATGGAATATTGTAGTCAACACCATCTGATATGTGGCTTCAAAATTTTTAAGTTAGAAGGGCATGACATTTCAATAGTATATACCCCAAGAACAGGTAAACACTATCTTGTGCTGATCTTCAACTATAATTTTGATTTGATTATAGCTAGAGAAACCATCCATCAGTGATAGCATCTCATATTTCACCGTAAGATCCATGATCATGTATATATTGGGTAAAGGTAAATTGTCCTTCATACAAGCCTTATTCAGATCCCTAAAGTTGATGCAGATGTGTATGCCCCTAGTTGGCTTGGTGATTGGTACTAGATTTGAAATCCATTCTACATAATCAATGGGTCTTATGAACCCAACATCTAACAGTTTCTCTAGCTGCGCTTTGACTAATAAGGTAATTTATGGGTGCATCTTCCTCAAATTTTTCTTAAAAGGTTTAGCATTAGGAAGAAGAGGTAAGTGATGGAGGACTAGTTCAAGGTCTAGCCCAGGAATGTCCACATAGGACCATGCGAAGTTGATTTTCCTTTTACAAAAGAAGTCGGTGAAATTTGGCCTCTCTGCATCTATCAGGGATGTTGCAAAGTGTATGATTTTAGGATCCTTATTGATGTTTGCCTCTTGTGATTTATCGACCAACATTGGGGATTTCTCTTGATTTCTGGGGAGCAGGTCCAACCTTCCATCCTTAGATGCCTTGAAGAGTTTTTCACCTTCGGATACATCATTTTTCTTATCTTTTTCCATATCTATAGGTGCCTTTAAGTTTTCACCTATAGACTTGTTTTTATTTTTATTTTTCATTTTGCGATTGGAATGCAGGACCAACTCCCCATAGTATGTAGCTGTGTCAAGGTCAATGGTGAATCCAACTTTGTGATCCCCACTTAGTATACCTTCTCTAAGTCCCATGAACTCAACAATTGCCTTATTATTTTCAAAGAGGTCCAAGCTTAGTGGACCTTGTTGGTCCCAATTGATTAATTAGGGATGAAGTAACATGTTATCATCAGTATCAATAAAGCTGAAGGATGAGGTAGATAGGGTAAACATTGAGGAATAATCAGGGTCCCAAAAGTTATTGATCTAGGCTTGGCCTTTAGTTTCGTCAGTAAGAGATTTAGGTTCAATACTAATCCTAGATTCCTTGAAAACTTTAGACACATTAACAACTTTCTTCTGAAATATCGTAGTACTAGGAGCTTTCACTTTTAGTGGTCGATATCCTAACCCTTTATTTCTTGGTCGTTTGCTCATTAGGATAGGTTAGGTCATACCTTATTTCTATAGTCCAAGGCCACTGTGACCATTGTAGACTTTATATTTCATTATGTTGAAACCCTTTCCATATTTATCCTCTAGTAGATCATGTATCTCATCCTCTTCGTCTCTATATATCCATTTAGAGAGGTCTTCATCGATACATTCCTTTCCTAATTTCCCCCACTTGGTGAAGGTTGTAGGTGGGTGATATTGAATTGTTACCTTGGGATCTTTCTTGATGTGATGGGGTTTTCCATAATGTTTAGGTGTAAATGGTAGCTTCCCCACATAGAATAAACTTTAAATATTATACTCTCCAACTCCATCATCCTGGACCAAGACCTTTCTTTTTGGGAAATTTTTAGGCCAAGCTGAAGTTTTTGACAAAGAAGAAAGGTCAATGTAGTGTGACGTGGAGGGGGTAGGTGAGCCTTCCTTATGTCTAGGTACATGATTCTTAGGTGTAACTCTCAGGTTACTTTAGTATTGAAAGGGGTCAGGATCATTGGAAATAGTAATCTCTGCACCATTGTAAGGAAACTTCAAATATTGATGGTATGTTGAAAGGACAACCTTCATGGAATGAATCCACGACTGTCCAAGTAGTAGGTTATAAGGAAAATCCAAATCTAGAACCTAACACATCATGTCCTGTACAACAGGATCCACTCTAATTAGGAGAGTGATGATTCCCTTGGAAGATTGTTCCATATCATCATATTCATGTATCACAATCCTCTTCAACTCATCTATACAAGCCTTAGAGAATCCCATGGTAGTCACTAGTTTTAATGTGCATATATTCAACCAAGCTCCACCATCTATTAGAACTCGTCTAATTTTTTGTTTATTAACATATACTTCGAGGTTCAAAGGCTCATTGTGATTTTATTTCTGTGAAGTACAATTGTCAATGAATGTTATATGATGGGTGGTATCTAAGAACCCTACCATGGCCTAAAATTGATTCATTTTTAAGTCTATGGGGATGGGTGAATCATGTAATTCTTTGTCTAGAATAGCCTTATGATCAAGAGAGGTGCATAGCAACTCAAGAATTGATATTTGAGCTAGGTTTTTCCTTGGTGATCAAGTAAGTTATACTCATGTGTTGGTTGAGGCTTAGAGAGGGATCCTTGCAAAGCCACCTTCGATCGCCTGGTGGTAATGACACATTCAAGATTTTTTTATTTTTGATTGTGATAGTGGATATGTTGTGATTTGATGATCGGATATGGTTTACTATGTACTTATAGGCAACACTAGTATAATTTTCATCTGCTTTTCCCTTCCCATGGGTTTGCAAAGGTTCCTTAAAGATTGTGTGATCTGTGTTAGTGGTTTCAGGTTGGTTATCAATTTGAATATCATCCTGCTCTATGTGATCCTGAATGATGTTCTTTAGTTTAAAGTAGGCTAACATTTTATGTCCTTTGGTTCTATGGTATTCATAAAAATCGTTGTTATTCCACCAAGTTGGTTTGAATGGACCTAGCTCATAATGTCTAATCTTAGGTAGTTGAATGGCATTATTTTGTAGCAATTTCTTCAAAATCACCCCAATTGGTTCCCCTAAGGGTGTGTACTTTTGTCTTGGTTGGGGGGCCCTTTGAGGACCATATGGTGTGTTGTTTTGAGCCACATTAACAATTTTTTCTTGCTTCTATGGAAGTTTATTGGCATTCATCATTGTGGGTTCTTTTAGGATGAATATAGGATGAGGTTTATTTATGACCTTAGCGTCTACGATGCCACTATTTGTCATTTTTTTGTTTTGTGACCAAAATTTGCTTGTCATTGGAATTATTGTGAGAAGAATAGTTGGCATTCTCCTTAAAGATTTTTACAAGCCCTTTAGCAATGAGGGATTTTTTGATGGAGATTCCTTTCTCTATAACCTCCTAAAACGTGTTTGAACAATGAATATGTAAGTGAAACATCACCTCCTTGTTGAGGTTCTCCACAAAAATCTGGACTAGTTGTTTTTGTGGTATATAGCAAGCACAATTATTGGCTAAGCTTCTCCATCTTTGCAAGAATAAAGTGAACGTCTCTCCATCCTTTTGTTTCTCAACACATAGGTTGATGATGTTAATATCATTGGATATATTATAGGAAAAGTGTGTAATGAACTTATCCATTAGTTCGCTCCAAGTACGTATTCTTGAAGGTAAGTGTGTGAAGCATTCGAGGGCTTGGCCACCCAAACTCTGTGGAAAATTTTTCATGAGGTATGTATGTTTATGAGCCACGTTTAAGGAGGTTGTATGGAACTCCTGTATATGTTCAATATGGTATCCATTTCCCTTATATTTGCCAAATTTAGGAATAATGAAGTTCATGGAAAAGGGGGGCATGTGTATGCTCCTATGAAAAGAGTAAGGAAAAAGGTCCTCCACCGAGTAGGTTTTTCTACTTCTAGTTATGTGCATGTTGGTCATTTGGTGTTGCAACGTCTGTAACTACTGATCCATTAGATCCATGGGTGATGGTGCCATTGAAACTGTGGTGGGTTGGATGTATTGTGTGGAATCTTGTTAGGGGTTCTCGAATGGATCAGTGGTATGTTGTGGATTGAATCCATGCATATTTTGATGTTGATGCATGGGTGGAATGTGTTGGTGAAATTTTCATGTGTATGTGGAATTTGAGTTGTAATGTGGTGGTGGTTGGTTAAAACCAGCTGTGAATGTAGACCGAAGATTGGTTGGTTGTTGTGGAGGGGGTTGATAAAACCCAAATGTGTATGTAGAACCATGATTGTTTGGTTGTTGCGGTGGGGGTTGATTAAACCCAAATATGGATGATAAAATAAGATTATTTGGTTACTGTGGAGGGGGTTGATAAAACCCAAATGTGGATGATGAACCGGGATTGTTTGGTTGTTGTGGAGGGGGTTGATTAAACCCAAATGTGAATGATGGACTAATATTGTTTAGTTGTTTTAGGGGATGATTAAACCCAAATGTGGATGCAAAACCAAGATTGTTTGGTTGCTGCTATGGAGGAATATTTCAACCCACTCCAAAAAAGGATCTAGTCCTTGCTAGAGGTGCGTTCATTTTCTGTGAAGTGGATGTTGTACCCACTTGTGGTACTGAATATGAAGGATTGGTCTTTCGTATCTTATTTGGTGTTGTGGGATGTTTATAAATTTTGAGTTGCAGTCATAGTGTGGGTTGGTGTTGCAGTTGTAGAAGTGAAGGCAAATGGGTTTTCCATAGGTTTAGTGAATGTAGGTGATGATGGAATATTCATAGTTGATGTGAAATGTGTCATTTGAGTAGAAAGCATGCTTGTGTTCAACTATGATGAGGGTGGTGATGTAGTAGGTGCCAATGCTGGAGGTCAGTTTATGTCACCTAATCCTAGTGAAATTGTATTCGAAGCTTCCCTTATAATGTTTAATATATCAAAGTTAGGTGAAAGCTTAGCTCCATTTTGTGCAAGTTGCATGAAGTATTTATTAATGTGTGTTGACACTAACTCATAAATGATTCTCAAGATCCTAGGATCTTGTGATGCATTAGCTATCTCTTCAGGCGTGAGCCTTTGGTTTACATAATTCAAAGTGTAACTCTCAAATGGGAGGAGATTTTATGAATTCGTGTGATCACTAGTATTTTCACCAAAATTCACTTCAATTGTTAGGTTATACATAGGATGAGATGATGAGTCCAACTATTTGTGTTTGATTTGTGATCATGTGACAACTATAAAAAGGGATGGTGTTTTGAATTTTGGTATTATGTAGATTTTTATTTTTTGGTATTTTCATGTTTTGGGTATGGATGAAAACTAGAATGAATCTATTCTATGTTTTTGGTGTTTTATATTTTTTAGGAATGTGATGTGAAAAACTAAAATGAATTTAGACTTATGTTTTCTTGGATTTTATGAGAAAAAATTGTAAATGAAAAGCCCTTAGATATATGACTTTGGATCCTAAAAGATGATTACCTTGACAAATTTTTTAGATTGGACTAACTTAACCAAGTGAAAAATACTAAACCTCTAGTGATGATGGTGATTTTATAGAAAAAGTTGATTTTCAACTAGACTTATGAGTTGAGAAACTTACTTTTGTTGATGGGGGTAGTTTTGTAAAGATGAGTTTTTGATAATTTTCAGAATGATGACACTAGTCTTGACTTCTAAATTTGTTTTGGTTTTTAAATTTCAAGATGTTCAAGATGAATTTTCAAAGACTTTTATGATTTGACGCTAAAATGATGTGATGTTTAATCTAGGAAAGATAAAAAATTGTTGGAAAATATAGGAAAATGACTATTTCAATTTTTGAATTTTGTGTAAATATGATCAAGTTTATGTACCCCTTTGAAAATAGACTGTTTTATCTAGAAAATAGATGCAGTAGAGAAAACTATAGATGCAGTGTAGGAGATGTTGATTGCGGTGCAGAAGATATCGACTACGGTGTAGTCTGCAATAGATGCGTTGCAAAACTTGTCAATTATGTTGGACACAAATGTGTTGTTTGTTTGCTAAGGTAGATTTTTGACTGACAAGGAGATGTGACTTTCTAACCAAAAAATGTGTTAAATGAGCTAACAAATGTGTCACACTATTTCTACAGTGTAGATACACAGTTGTGGCACACATGATAACAAATGTAGTGCATAGGTTTAATTAGAAAAAATATTCTAAGGAACCCTAATCTTAATTAGTTTTCTGATTTTAGATTTGATTTAGTTTAAGAAAATATAGAAAATAGAGTATGTATGCTATTAGTTGTGATTTTTGATAGTTTGTGTCAATGATAAGGACATAAGGCCATTTATTTACATTGGTAATAACAAGAATAAAAAACATTCACAACTTAATTTAGTAGTAGAGCGGTGTGTAATCTTTAAATAGGCCCACCTCCCATTAAAGGGGTAAATACATAGAAATATTGGGTAGAGAAACAATTGACATAATTGTTTTCAAAACCTTTTCTATAGGAAGGAAAATAATAGATGTCCAATGACAAAGGGTCATCAAAAAATGCCACGAAACACCTTCTTTCTCTTCCTGAAAGGCTATTGCTAGCAACTCAATAAGATCTATCTCAACCTAATAAAGTACATGGTGAGTAGCTTTAGGGTACGATCCACATCCATTGCACCACTTTATAAGATTGCATTCTAATGGACTTTAAGGCCTCTACAACAAGGGTTTTTAGTGGGTGGAACTCAATGAACACCACTGACTACTTAGACATCTCCCTAGGGTTTGAAAAATTGTATTCCCATAGAAAAAGTCTAGTACACTACATGCACGGATCAAACTACAACTTTCGCTCTTATCCAATTTCTATAGCATGTCAGAAAATGTCACTTGAGGTCGGTCCCTTGGGTTCTCAATAAAGATGTATCCCAAGGAAAACCTCCTACTTAAAAAGGGAAAGTTTCAAATGTTGTAATTTCTCGTCACCTAGGATCACACAAGGTGCGCAAGGGGGGAGGATACTTTAAACAAAACCTACTTCTAGTGGACTGACAACATGTGTGCAAGTACACCAAATACAATATATACTTGTTTGTTTTAAGTACACAAAAGTAAATGTGTGATTTATATGTTAACTTTATAGTACCGAATGAAGTATTGCATGTTTAATCACACTATTCATTTTAAATTCAAATTGTAAAGTGAGGATTGTATTGTTCATTTTAGAGCACTAAAACCAAAATGTTTGAGATAGTATTTATTTTAAGCACTTAAAAAGAAATGTGTGAGATTGTGTTCATTTTAAGCACTAAAAAGGAAATGTGATAGATAATCCAAGAGATCACCACAAGCTGGAAATAAAAGATTAGTAACACAAAATCCTTACCCTATTGAGAAATTAGAAAAAAAAAAAGTATAGATCAACATTTTATACCTTTCTTTCTATGATAGTCATTTACGGTGTAGGGTGCAATGAATGTGGTGCTCAAAGAATCGACTACAATGTAGGATGAAGCAAATGTGGTGTAGAAAGAGTCAACTATGGTGTAGGAAGACTTAGATGCAGTGCATAGAGAGTCGATTGTGGTGTTGAATTCAATGTATGTGGTGGAATGATTCTAACCTACAAAAACACATAAATAAATGTGACAGATACAACTCAAAAAAACTTCATATGTGTCACATAGGTGAGTAGATGCATTGAATGGACGTTGATTACAGTGTAGGATCTGATGATTACATTTCAGTTTTTTACAAATGTGTTGTATTTCTTGTAGGGCTAAAAATACTAAATTTCATCAAAAAATGGTTAAAAACATGAGTTCATGTCGGGTTCACCAAAATCTAACTTGGAAAATTGACATTAAATCATAGAGAGATAAGGAATTAAAGCAAAAAACCACAATCTGCAATCCAATACTCAAATATGATCTAATTTAATCAATAGAAAATGTGCAACATGGATAAAATTAGATTCAAATAAATGATACCTTCACCTTTATCGTGTTGTCATGGATCACTTCCATTGTCCTTTGTTTTATTTCTCTCTCACAAATTGGTGTGCTCTTCTTTCGCCTTAAGCTTCAAGTGTATGAGATGATCACAATGATGCAAACAAAAAAGTTTCATGGTTAGCCATCAACGTGATGTGAGGGATTATTTTATATAAATGCTTGATTCGAATGAATGATTCAAATCAAGAGGTGCAAGTTCAAGTTCAAGTTCAATGTTTGAGGATTGTTGAGAGGAATTGATTACCCAGTTAACTGATTGCAACTAGCTACATGATTCCAATTAACTGGTTTCATGAATAATTGATTGAAAATTCAACTAATACTGATCATTTGTTAACTAAATTGATTGATTTGAAGGCTCAAAGTGAGTAGGAGTAAAGTGAATTGATTAAATAGTCAACTAGAATAGATTATCCGGTTGTCTAGAAGAGAGTGTTAGTTAATTTTTAGGGAATTATAAATGAGAGGATAATCAATTAAATAATTAATTAATTAGAGGAACATGCAAGTGAAGATTAATAAATAAATAAATGTTTATTTATTAATAGATAATGTTGTGATGAAATAGGGGAATTAAATAATTAATTTAATTATTTAATCTAAAAGTGGGAAAGTGGTCAATTAAATAATTAATAACAATTATTTAATTTAAGAAGGGTGTTGAATGTTAATTAAACAATTAATGATAACTATTTAATTAAAATAGAAGAATAAGTGTAATCAACGATATAATTAAATAAATAAGGTTTATTTAATTAATCAAGAAGATTAAGGATAATTAGGACACTATTAAATAAATATGATTTATTTAATTCATCAGAAAGGGTGGATTAATGAATTAATTAAATAAAGAAAATTCAATTAATTAATAGTAGAATATGACATTTGATAATAGTTAAATAATAAGGTATTATTTAATAATTAGGAGAAAAGGGTGAAAAATACTAAAAAGGTGTTACTTGTAGACTAGGACAATTTCAGGTATCTACATACACCATTAATGTTTCTTCATTCTTATTCCAAAACTAAGTGTATTTATCCTTCTATTTTCTAAATGTTTATTATTGTTGTGGAACGAGGATCGTCAGTGTGGGTTGATTACACTTGATCCATGATGAATTGAAGCATAACTTAGCCACTAAACCTCAATCACAAACAAGATCATTCAAATTGAAAGTTAAACTAAGCATTTATTGAAACTAAAAATTTCAAACTACTAAAATAGTTAAATTCCTACTCTAACCCATTTGAAACTTATCTTGTTTTGGAATTCGTTTCGTGTTGATGTGGAACAACGACCCTTTCCCAATCCCATGATTAGTGATCCTATTTCAATTGATTCTATGGAAGAGAATCGATGAAAGCATTGTTATAAGTGGATGAAAACCTGATTTATGCTAAATTAAACATGATGAAAACTAAATTAACATGATTCTATGCTAAAATTGATCTAATTATGTAATTTCTAAGCTAATCTAAGCTAATTCTAAGCTAAAAGATGGGAACCCTAATTTATAAACAAGCTAAGATGGATGCATGAAAGCCATTAATGGATATCTTAAGCTATTAGGCAACTAAAAAATGAACTAAAATTATCTAAAAGTGAGTAAATTGAGAGTGTGAATGCAAGTGAGTTCAATAACATAAGTTTTCAATTGAAAGATGGATCCATTTGTCTCCAAATAGTGCTTTATTTATAGGAAAACAAATGAGAAATGAAGGGTTGAGATAAAAAATATCAATCAATGGTCAAGGATGAAAGGAAGAAGAGGCATGGATCATGGATTCTCATCAACGAGTGAGAAGGAAAGATGAGATTTAATCAAAGGTTCTCATTTATTCCAAAAAAACACACTTTTGACCTGCACACACAGGTCACATGGTAACTTGCTTAAGAAGTCATAAGTTTAGCTTGCTCAAGAAGCCAAGTGAGAATATCCCTTTTTCAAATGATTGCAGGAGAGAGAATATTATTTGGAATATTCTCATGGGTGAGGATAAAAGATATTTTGCAAATTAAAAGAAAGTTTTAATTGGGCAAAAAAGAGGATAAGGAATATTACCCTTTTTAGAGGAAAAATAGTTTAATTGATAATTAAATAAGGTTTAATCATGAAATTAGAGGATTGAAGAATTAAAAGTGATATTCACTAAATTAACTAATTTAATGAATGGGGGAGAGATGAAATGATATTTAATTTAAATAACTTAGGGTTATTTAATTAAATAAGATGACTTAGGAAATTAAATTAAATATCTTGATTTATTTAATTAAATGAGATGAAATGCTAGCATGAAGGGGGAATGAATTAACCTGAATTAACAAAATAGGTTAATGGATGAAAATGATGCCATTAATTAAATTAAATAGGTTAATTTAATTAATTAAGCAAAAAGAGGACGGGTTTAAAGAGGAAATGATGCTAGTAAATTTGATTCGAGTGTATGATGTCATTTGGGACATTTTTCGGTGTCTACATTTCGCCCCTCTTTGAAGTGAGGTATCTGTTGCTTCAATTCAAAGAATAATGATTTTTGGATTAAAATTGTTGCTTTAATGACTTTTTAGATGCCCCAATGAAAGGATAAAGCTGATTCCCTGCCCCCTCAAGAAATCAGGCAAAAATTTCAAATTTTGGGTTGATTTCTCGCTAAAGGTGAAAAGGCTACCCTAGGGGTCCAGAAAGGTTCCGAGATGCAAGAATTATGCCAAAAACGTAAAAAATATGTAGAATAAGGTCAACTTTTGGAAAAATTGGTGAAAATGATAATAAACCTTAGCTTCAAGGTGAAATTAGGGCAAAAAACCCTAATTTTCTAGCATAAATAAGCAAAGAAGGGTCACTTTCAATTCATTTGTGCATTCACACCTTAAGGAATTTTTACAATTTGAGCTTTGACCCTTTGATGAAATGGCGCGACGAGAGCTCCTTAGGAACATTTCTAATCGAGTTCGAGAGTATCAACGGATTCTAGGCTCAAGACCACCGGTATGTAACTCAAAACTCAATTTGAAATTTGATTTTTAATGCATTTATTGTGCTTTGAAATTTAAACTTTGGTGGCATCACTATATAGCGATGCCCATTCTGCAATCAACGACACTAAAATGAATTATAGTGACACATATGTATATGGAAACACTATTTGCAATTTAAAATTAGGGTTTCTACTTTTAAATTGTGACGCATGCTTATATAGTGACGTACTTTCCAATTTAGAAATTAGGGTTAGGGTTTTCCAAAGCTTAAATCATGATGCCAATGTATTTGGAAATGCATTTTGCGATTTACAATTTGAAATTCCTTTGGGCGTCATAATTTGAAATTTAAATATAGCGACACTATTGCAAATAGCGAGGCTAATGTGATTTTTGAACTAAAAATTTCAAATTGAGTCAAATTTCTTCATTTTTTTTGATATCGTGTGCTTCGTGGGTGCAGGAGGTCATCGCACCACTGATGTCGCATGAGCATAGGTCCACCGTTTTGGAGAGACTGGGCAATTTGTTAGAGTTATGCTAGGAGCACCTGGGTGAGATCGGGCTTTGGTATGTTGCATATGTGCCCGTCATCCAGACTCACTTAGCTATGATGATTGCTTTGTGTGATTGATGGCACAGTGAGTCTTCATCCTTTCATTTTCCCACTGGTGAGGCTACAGTGACCTTGGAGGATGTATGGCATATTCTGCTTTTTTTGATACATGGTGATCATGTGATTTACAATGTTGACATCAGGTTTGACGCCTGTCATGAGGTGATGGAGTTGGAGAACATTGCTCTTGTTACATCATAGATCGACCTCAAGATGTATATAGGTCATGTTCCTACATTCAAATTGATCATCACAACCATCATTTCAGGTTTGGTGGCTCCTGACAGATGCAGTAGAGGGTTCAACCCAAGATAGGGCTTGGCATGGCACCAGATGCTCAATAGGAGGACTCTTTTTGCATGGGGGCTAGTGATGCTGGGCTCACTTTATTATGACATGCATGACTTTGTTTATTGTGACGGGAGATCCATTGGTGTAGGGGTGAATTTGCTACACATTTGGGTGTGGGAGCATATTGCTGTGCTTTGACCAATAGTGCAGATGGCAGACGTGGAGCTAGATGATCCCATGATGTGGCAATACCAAGGTGCCATTACTTGGTGACACACTGGATAGATTGGGCTTTTGTATTGGTGGTGGGTTTTGGACGACATGACAGTTTTTAGGTGGCACCGGTGGCTACAGATGCCACCATGGTACGATGATGTGAAACATCTATACTTTACGAGACAAACCCGATACATGCAGGGTCATGAGCATACGATTTATTGAGAAGTATCTACCAGATAGAGTGGCACAATAGTTTAGAGAGGTTTAGGATAGGTCAGATGATTCCTACAGGGCTATTTTTGTGAGGTCTGCTTGTGAGGTTCCCACATGGGGACCTACCATCTCAACTCCAAAGGAAGTAAAGAGCTTTAGACAGTTGGTGGCTCATCCATGGGCCTATGAGCAGGGTCAGGCAGTAGCATAGACTATGCTTTCTTATGATACTTGGTTCACACCTCCATGATGCTTAACAAATCCGACGGGTGCTCCACCGCGAGAGAGACCTAGAGGTAGGGGGCCAGAGGTAGAGGACAGGGACATGGCGGCCAGGGTGGCCAGGATGGGTAGGTTTCGAGGACTCCACTAGCTAGGAAGCAACCTCCTTAGGTTCAACCATAGGTTGTACAACAACAGGAATCATTGCCATTGCCACCAAATGCCAGAGATGTGTAGATATAGTAGCTACAGTAGCAAGTGCAGATTTTAATCAGTGAGCAGGATCAGACTCGCCAACAGGTTTTGGCTATTACTGCTGAGCGGGACCAGGCGAGATAGTAGGTGGTTTCCATTACAGCAGAGAGGGACCATGCCCTACAACAGTTATAGGTTGTGACTGTAGAGAGAGGCTAGGAGATTGGTTGACATCACTAGATAGAGGCCATGATAACAACATCATAGGGCAAGATAGTTTTAGTAAGATTATATAGAGAGGCCATGACAGAGGCCACATACTATAGGATGCATTAC
>VDFB02000017.1:284448200-284517903 GCA_007258455.2 Sequoia sempervirens
AATCTAAAAAAATATAGTTTTCCAGCCTTAAGGTGGGACTCATTCACCACTGATGGAAAATCAGTCCTCTCCCAAAATTCTATGAAATTAGGGACCAATTATGTAGCATCAAATTTGCACTTATCTTCTTGTCGGGTTGACAAAGTCAAATCTATAGAAAACATATTGTAGGTTGTCCCCAAGCTTGAAATAGGGTTGATCTGACTTGAAACACTTTGTTGACTTCTTAACCACCTTTCAACACCTAATTGCTTGACAAATCTGCATACACAAGTCTACAAACACATATGCAAAAGGGGGAAAATGGTTAAGGGTTAGGTTATAGGGATTTACCTTGGTCAAATCCCACTTTGGTAATCAAACCCTTAATGAAGAAATGGAATGAAATGAACAAGGAAAGATAAATAAACAACATCCAATTGTCCTAAACTCACAACAACCTTGTTGAAGAAATCTGAAGATATATCAATGGTTGCTTCAAGATACTTAATTGATGCTTGATTGAATGATGCAAAGTGCTTGAATGGATGATTGAATGATTGAATGAATTAGGAGATTAGGAGATGTAAAATGAGGAGAAAACACTTATTTATACATACTTGTGCCTTAGTAACCCAATGATACCTCACCACAGGCCGACGTAAGGTAATTTTGAATAAAAACCCGAAAGAAAATTTGAAATATTTTGAATTTTGAGCCAAGAGGGACTCATTCACCACCCATGGCAAATGGGTCCCACCTTGGACCTGTAAGTGGGTGTTGGGAATTATCTTGCATTTAATGTTGTTTGTCGGGTTTACATTAAAACATACACTTAATTAATCCTTATGAGTGCATAAAGGGGTTAAATAAAGCATAAGAAAGGTGTAAATAGTGAAAGTAGGCCTAGAAAAGTGTGAAATCTTATTACAAGACTTTACAACACTTCAAAATAGGACCTAATAAGTGATGAAAAGGTGACTTTTAGGTGAATTATAATGAATAAAGTCTAGAAAAGGGTAAAAATGTTATACAACACCTTCACAAGATGCCATAATTTGAATTTTTAGGACTAGATGTGAATGTTTAAGTCACATTAAAAAATTAAATGAAAGCAAAATGGACCAAGCATCATGAGAGAAAGACCTAAAAGACCATGAAAATGTCCAAGAGTCATTTTTCTATGGTACAGAATGATAAATTTTAAACCCCAATTTCAAATATGTGAAAACATGACAAAAAAATATGTTCTAAGGTAAATAATGATAGCACTAATGGATTCCTTATGATTTTTTATATATTTTTTAAAAAATCATTCAAAAACACTTTGGTATGAATAAGTTATGAACATTTAAAATTTAAAAAATAAGAATGGGTGACTTTGAATGAATGTACCTAATTTTTGGTGCAATATCTGAAACATCACGTAATCCACATTGAATAGCTCTTAACCATATTTCTAATGCCTTTTGAATTTAAAAAAACCAATATGTTATATGCAAAAGTTATGCCTAATTTTATAAAACAACCTATTTATAAAAATGTTAGTAAATCAAATGTGTCATTCCACTGAAAAAATGTGCCACAAGATCTAATAGATGTGCCACGGGACTTGATAGATGCACCATAGGATCTAATATATGCAACATAGGATCTGATAGATGTAACACAGGATCTGACAGATGTGCCACTATACAACACAAATGCACCATAGGATTGAACAAATACACCATGAGATCTAAAAAATGTACCATTGTATAACACAAATGTGCCATGAGATTGAACAAATGCACCACTCTACTAAAAAATATGTTATTTTGTTGAAAAATGCACTATTTTTCTAAACAAATGTGTGGTGAAAGCAAACAAAAGTTCCAATATGACCTATAAACCTTAGAAAACAAATTCTTTTGAAATTTCCTTATTAAAATAAGGGACCTGGATCCCATCGAACATGCCAAAATATGGATGATTAAAATGTGGATCACAAAAATCAATAATGCAAAACTCACACTCTCATAATCATGCAATAAAGTTCAAGATCTTGGCTCATAATGTTGAATTTAGATAACAAGCAAAGTCATCATAGCTAAGATCTACATTTTCTCCATTGTTCGTTGCTCTTCAAAGTAATAAATTATGAAAGAACAATAGTGATATGGTGGAATGATAATAATAAATTATATCTATGCTTGATAAATAATAATGATAATTCTTGAAAAATTTTGAATGCTTGATCATAAAATTGCTAGAGAGATCTTGACAATAAAAGTGTTAGGGAGATCCTGAAAATAAAAGTGCTAGAGGGGTTTTTAATAATAAAAGTGCTAGGGGGTTTGAATGAAATGAAAGCTTCTTATTTATATGCTTCACTTAAAATTTGATCAATGGTGCAAATTGATTTGCAAGATCAATGTATAGGAAAAATCAAGATATGCTATAACCTAAATTTTAAATTTTGAAGAACAGGGGAATTAAATAAATAAAATTTATTAAATTTAAATGATAGCTTGGAGCAATAAATAAATATTTATTTATTTATTTTAGAATAAAATATTTAATTTAAATAAATTATTTTAATTTAATTTAAATAGGAGCATTAGCTAATTAAATAATTTTTGAAAATTATTTAATTATAGAGGAAAATATTTAATTTATTTAAAAGAGGAGTGTTAGCTAATAAAATAATTTTTAAAAGTAATTTAATTATATAGGGTTAAAGATAAATTTGAATTTAATTTTAATTGATGTTGGAGGTAAAATGAATAATTAAAAATTTATTTTATTATTATGGATGTGTAATGTAGAAACTTATACTCCATTCTTAGAGATAGTACAATTTCACACTTAATTTGGACCTATTTTAGTACCCTTGAATTCATATCCCTTCAATCATCATTAATAGGCCCCTAAGACCCTTTATTGCAGATCCCAATGCTTATTCCAACTGAAATCCCAACAAATTCAACAAATACATTTAATTTTCTAACACAACATTTTCTCACCCCAAAAAACTAGGGTAGGACTCATACGCCACCTTGGGAATATGAGTCCCTCTAGGTGGGACCCATATGCCACCTTGGGTGTATGAGTCCCCCTAGGTGGGACCCATATGCCACTTTGGGCCTATGAGTCTCGTTTGGCCCCTTTTTCAAGGTTTGAGCGGGAAATTAAGGTTTTTAATTCAATTTTTTGGAAAATGACAGTATTTGGGATCTAATAAATGGTAAATTAGATAGGATGTCTATAAATCTAAGGTTTTGAATCATTATTTCACCTAGAATTTTCAAGCAAGAGAGTCTTGCCTAGATTTAGAGTTTCAAGCAAAGTTGAAGTCTTGGAGCAGCATAATAGTGTTTTTGCAGGTCTTCAAGCTCACTTTTATTTCAAGATCTAGCATTGTGAAAGATTGATGATGGATTCCTATGGAGGATCATGATGGATTCTAGGTTGGAGAGATGCAACTAGCCACTGAACCAAGCCTAATGACTTGTTTCCTAAGTGATCTCATCTTCCATTGTCATTCTACTTTCTACCTAAAGGAAGTTACATGCATTCTTATGGCTTATTAGGGTGATTAGAGATCTCCCAAAGTGAGTCATCATCTTTATGTTTCATTCATGCATCCCATTCTAGCACATTAGAGTAGAATTATATTGTACTTTAGATCTCTTAATCTTAGACACACTTAAGATTAGGAATTTCACACACATTTCCTTTCAAGATCTATTATTTCTATCAAGGTTTAATTACCAAACTAGGGGTTTGACCAAGGAATATGCCATTACATTTATTATTTCCATGTTTTCATTTTATTTGAATGTTAGATTTCGATATCTTTCGATATTAGAATGGTGAAGGAGATATTGCATTACACAACTTGACACATGTTAGTGTGGAACAAGTATAAGGTTTGATTTGTAGGTTCTCTCTTTGATCATGGTATTCTTCTTGGATGTTTGGTTTCACATGGTTGAATGTAAAGAACTTGGAAGAGCTATGGAGAGTAGTGGTGAGAGGTATTGTAGCATATTTATTTGTCATATTTGTATATCATTGTATGTTTTCTTAAAACTATGTAATAGAATAATTAGCCACATATTCTATGTGAAGTACTATAGGTAGACCTGGTATGCTTTGATCTATTTTCAGATTTTGCATAACTCATACAGTGGGAGTTTCTAGATATATGTCTAGTTATCCTCTTTCATATCTTGGTTTGTTGGTTACTAATTTGATGATGAGTTTTCATGTTTTATTGGATTTGGATCTACGATTTATGTAGGTTGTGGATTAGCTACCAAATTTCTTGCGGTGGGATGACTCAGATTTGGACTATTTACATTCATGAGATTATTTTTTTGTTAATGCATACTTTGTTGGTTAGCCTTGTTTGTGGTCATTTGTACATTCGTATGTTTCTTTGAGATATGAGAATGGATATACAAATACTTGATTGCAGATGATGGGTTGGTATGTTGATGGTATGAAGTTTTGTCTATGATTTGTATACCTTAGTTTGAGGTATGGTTAGCTTGGATGAGTTGTATTTTTTTATGGTTGCTATTCCAGCTAGTATGAGTAAAGTAGCTACTTAGAGACTTTGTTATCATTTTAATTTTATGCTTGTTCTCATGTAAAGATTAGTGTAGGCTTGAGTGGTAATTGATATGTTTTACCTTGGAATGTTCCTTTTTCTTCCATAGGTGACATGTTGGAGGATGTAAGGATTTTTTTGCTTGATGGTGGTTATCACAGTTGCTTTTGCAAGTATCGTATTGAAGCATGAGAGCATGGTAAATATTTTGATGGTACATGATTGGCTAAGGGATTTTTTCCCTTGTTTGTGATTCCTATGGGTGTATTTATAATGTTGATGTCAAGTGGGAGAATGTTAGGATTAAGGTGTCATCTACCTTTTAAATCCTATGCCATGGTTCCAACATCCTTGTAAAGTATATCTAGGTACTTAAGGTGTATTGGGAAAATATTTTGTAGTATTAATTCTAACCATTGTTTGTAATATATACATAAGGGGTGATGGGCTCACCAACAACGGTAAAGGTGACTTGTGGACATAAATATTTAATATTATTTTCCCCACATGTGGATACCTATAATGGGATAATAAAAGGTAAGGAAATGACAAATGGGTGATTTTTGGTATTATCCAAGTGGGAGCTTGGAATGAAGCAAAAGGTGTCTTGGTATTCCATCATTTATTGCATTTAATGTAATGCTTATCTTCAATGTTTGGGTGTCCAAGTTGGAGGGAAAGTATTGGAGCCAAAACTAATGTCCTTTCAAATTCTAAGGAGGTAATCCAAGGGTTGGGGATGTTTAGAATGAAGTTTCATCTTTGGGAGCCATGTTTGGGGCTTAAATACCTTCACACATCTATAAATTCAGCCTCTTGGATGTAGAAAATATGAGCAACAATTGGATATAGAGTTTCATTGCAAGTACAAGGACAAGATAAAGCATAAAGAGGTTGTTCACAAGTGCACAAGTTTTTCCATGTTGGAGGAAAATAGGAGAATGAAAGTATTTGTATTTTAATCTCATTTATTTGAAGATAATGCATACTTAGCCTCTCTTCTTGGTGGAGTTTTTCTCACAAGGGTTTCTCCGTATAAATCATGTGTTATGTTATGCTCTTGTGTTGCTGATTTTTTCCTCATTGCTGCTATCTTATGGTGATGTTATTCTTTATATATTATTTTTATAAGATCGCATAATGTAGTGTTTATAAGCATGTTACGTTGGCTGATATTTGGCATCATAAAGAAGATGGATATAATCATGGTAATTCCATATTAAGAAAAATTAATTTTCAAATTTGTATATAAGTTTTATATTTTCATTTTTTTTTTGTCCAAGCCTTGTATCTCATTCATTGAAGTCATATTTACATAAATATTTAATTTCCTAATAATTGGTATAATAATTTATTTATTTAGATCATCACTGATGAAACTCAGAGATGAAGGCATAATCAAACTTATCAAACATTCCACTTGGGTTTCAAATTTAGTGGTAGTTCTAAAGAAGAATGGAGACATCAGGTTGTGTGTATATTTTAAGAATATAAATGTTTTTTCATTGAAATATAACCATCCATTTCCCAAAATGGAGGTAATGTTGTAGAAGGTAACTGGTTGTGAGCTATTATTAATGATGAATGGTTTTTCAGGATACAACCAGGTAAAAGTGAAAGAATCAAAATAGTAAAAAATGATTTTACAACACCTTGGGAGACCTATGTATATGTGAGAATTCCATTTGAGTTAAAAAATGCAGGTTCCACCTTCCAAAGATCCATGGATATACTTTTCTCTAATTTAATTAATATAATCATGGTGGTCTATCAAGATGACCTCACTTCCTTTTCAAAGAAATTTGAATATCATTGTATGCACCTAGAGAGGATTTTTGCTAGGGAATTGGAATATGGCATATCATTAAACCCCAAAAAGTGTATGTTTGGGGTAGTAGAAGGAAAGTTATTCGGTCACATTGTGTCTAATGAGGGAATAAGAATTGATCCTAAGAGAATTGTTGCAATAGAAAGAATCCCACAACCCAAAACTATTAAAGGTATCCAATATTTCTTTGGGCAAGTGAACTTTGTCAAGATATTTGTTACAAACTTTGTTGAGGTGACAAAATCCATCTCTAAAATGCTCAAGAAAGGAGAAATAATAGATTGGGGAAAAGAGCCAATTGAGGTTTTTCATATTTTTAAAGAATCCATCAACCAATCCCTAGTGTTGAGATCCCTTAACTTTTCAAAGTCAATTCAATTTTTTTCCTTCACTTATTTCCATACTATAGTTGATGTAATATTATAGAAGAATGATGAAGGATATGAATAGTTCCCATAGCATTTTTTAGTAAATCAATTCAAGTTGTAGAGATTAAATATGACACCATGAGGAAGTAGGCCTATGCTTTGGTTAAGGCTATTAAAAATTTCATACCATATTTGGTTGATGCTAGGATTATTGCATATGTACCTCATGTAGAAGTTAAGTAAATTTTTACCCAAGAAGAAGTGATAGGGAGAAGGTGCAGATGGATAAATTAAATTCAAGAATTTAATATAGACATCCATATAACTAATATTCTCAGAGGATAGGGAATGGCTAGGATTATGGCTAAGTCAAACCTTGAAGTAAATCAAGTAAATCAATTAGATGCAAGCATAACTTTAATGGAATGTAAGTTACACTCATCTTCTTGGTACAAAGATATTGTGTACTACCTGAAGAATGTGTCTTTTCCTAAACACATGAGTGACAATCGAAAAATGACTCTCAAACTATATTTTGTCAAGTATATTATACTACAGGATGATCTATATTGGAGGAACATAGATGGTGTGTTGCTCAAATGTGTGAATGGAGATCAAGCTACTAAACTTCTTGAAGAGATGCACAATGGGATATGTGGAAGACATTACATGACCAAGACAAATGCAAATAATATCTTGAGATTTGTTTATTAGTGGCCTACTTTAATTTTTGATGCTCAAAAATAGTAAGAAGGTGTGAGGCATTCCAAAGGTTCTTAGGAAAGCTAAAATATTTTGGACAATTTCCTTTGATACCTATCTTTGTAGAAGCCCCTTTTCAACATTGGGTGTTGATTTTATTGGAAAAATTATAGAGAAGTCAAGTGGTGGACTTAGGTGGATCTTAGTAGCAATTAATTATTTCACCAAATGGATTGAATTCTTACCTACCAAGAAGGCTACTAGTAAGGTTGTAATGGATTTCATCTTAGAAAATATCATTATCAAATTTGGGGTCCCAGTCAAGTTGATTACAGATAATTCCATGTGTTTTCAATCTAATAAATTTACAACCTTTTTCCATCAATATGGAATTGATCTCTCTTTCTAATACCCTTATCATTCATAAGGGAATGGACATAAAAAATCAAGCAATACAATATTGATGAAGATTATTAAAAGGATGATGGGAAAAAATAAGAAATGTTAGGATCTCAAGCTTAGATTTACACTCTGGGTTGGCAAGGTGACTATGAAGAAAGCTACTAGGAAGTCTCCCTATGATTTGGTGTATGGATCAAATGAAATAATTCCTATAAGTGATATGTTACCAACTTACAGATTCATTCAAAAAATGATAAAGACATTTGTGATTCCATGACATATAGAATAAATCAAATCACATAATTAGATGAGTCCATGAGGTTAGCACAATAGAGAAATCTCAAGGGACAACATGTAAAATATATTTTTGATAAAAGGGTACCATCTAGAAGATATGAAGTAGATGAGATGGTCTTGATATGGAATGGAAGATCACAAGACAAGGGAAATCATGATAAACTTGATGCCCTTTGGGTAGGTCCATATCTCATTGCAAATACTCATGGTGGAGACTCATACAAGTCAAGAACTGCAAGGTATGGATGATGAACTTTTGGAATTATCAGTGCATGGAAAATTCTTGAAACACTAATTTTCTTAAATTAATCTTTGATCTACGCATAATTTATTATGCTATAAATATTTTTATAGTGTTGATTGGGTTATTTTGTTTTCTCTGGTCTACCCCCCCAAAATTTTGGATCCTCGCACTACTCTTGCAAACAGTCATCCCCAACTCTAGAGCCACTAGTGGTATCATTTAAATTTAGGGTTTATATTTTCATGCCCTAGTCCTAAAAATCCCTTTCTATCATTGGATTTATTTATTTCATTATAATTTCATGTTGATTGGTCAGCCAAGTTCTTGATCTCTTAAGTTGTGTTTAAGCCCTTTATATTCTTTAAGTTACCGACCCCTCCTATCCTTAGCAACTACTTATAAAAATTTCCACATGTGAAAAATAAGTAACTTAAGTGATTCACTCATATTACCTTTTCATTGGGCCCACTTATCAATAGGTTTCAAGTTTCTATTGGTTTTTTCACTTCCACAAGTTCTTACTCATGGAACAAAGTGGGAGTTGTGGACACATAAAAATATGATGGCTTTGTCAGTGCCACCATGGTTAGCATATCTCACCTCTTCAAAAGTTCTCCACTTTGTCGGCCTATGCAGATGACATGTAAAAGTAAGATGACATAGAGTTCCCCTATTGGTTTGATTTTTCAAAGCACGTCAACTTCCAACCAAGAATTTTCAAACTTGGTCAATGTAATTAGCGATCATCGATTCTTCTCACAATTCTAAAGATTAACGATCCATTTTCAAACTTGAGGAACGGTTAGTGGAATGCTCATGGTTCACACAAATGAGAAATAATGACTATTTTTGACCCAATCTCTTAAGATATTCTCTCAATAAATATTTTCATTTGATTGTTGAGATGAGTTCTTCTACATTGTATGAAAATTGGAGAGTGAGTTCTAGTCATTTTACAACTTCAATAATGAACTAGGGTTTCCTATGTGGTATACAAGTAAGTTCAATTTTTTGATGTCTAGTTCATAAAATTTGACTCTCCATCATTTAGGGTTTGTATAATTAAAGTTGAAAGTAGAAAAAATGTTTGAAGGATAAACAAACATTGAGCCCTAATTGAAATTGTTAAGCCTAGGTTCAATTTTTTAAAATGAGTCAATCTAAGGTCCAATCCTCATAATCAAAGAGACCTAATGCAAATAAAAACTCAACCTCTCAAGAGAACACACACATGACCTGATACCACTAATTTAAGAGGGGATACTCTCTAAATCCCACTATCAAATCCTCTCTCAAAAACCATTCAACAAATAACAAATATTTTAATGCAAAAAAACAACTATGAAGCAATTTCTATTAATTCAAACTTGCACAAATGAATTAAAAAAATCCATATATCTGATTATATTAGATATTACAGTCAATAGGACTGACATACATTAGTACAAAAATTATAATCAAATTTTAAACATGAAACTACCAAGCAAACATAGTTGCAATTTCTCTCCCTTCACTGCAAACTTCAAACAACAAAAATATGCACTTGCAATCTTCAATCTATGGATGAATCCACCTTCAACCATGGATTTAATCTTCAATTTTTTGTCTCAACACTCTATCATACCTAAAAAATTATGGCTTCTACCTTCTTACTTCAGAAATCCATTCCTAGGAAGCACCAACTTCAATCTGGTAGCAACAGCCCCCGAAAATGACAAAAATAAAGCATATAAATTACACCTTTCCTATAACTCCCAATTTTCTATGCCTGGAAATGGACAATATGCTTTCAAAAATGAATTTAAAATAATTAAATTCTAAAACTAATCTTTTTTTAACCTCCATCCATGATTGGCCAAGAAAAAGCAGCCACCTCCTCACAAATAGGAGCCAAACTTGAAAAAAATCAATAGTTACATAACTTGGGAATCCAAATCTTCCATGATATAGTTGAGGGGATTTAATGATTTTTTCCCACTTTTAATTCACCAAGAATATCACTTAAATTGACTCCAAAATTAAAAATGATTCAACAATTGAAATTTGACCAAATATTAAACAAATATTTTGGCCTTAATGTCACATTTATTTCTCATGCCCAAATTATTAATATCAAATTGAAATCACTCCTTTTTTTGGTTGATGTTGATTTCACTTTCACCTAGGATGCTCATGCATTAGGCACCCCAAGTAGAAAGAAATGTTTCATGAGTTGCACTTAGAAACATTTTTAGACCTTGTATCTATCTTGGATCCACCTCATTCCCTTGTCCACTAGAATATTCGTATTCATAAAATTTTGCAAGCTTACAACATTATATCCTTTCATCTTTACTCTGCCCTTCATGTATTTCAAAACTTTTAATCTGACCTCCCACCAATATATTCAATAGAATTAATAATCAAACATATACCTCCACCTTCAACAAAAAAAATGTACTTCATTACCTCTATTTTTGTTTTACCTTTTTCCTCTCCTTCCACCATGTCTCCTCCATGGAATTTCACTATTTCAACACCTTCTATAAGACATAACATCACTACAATATGATTTCTTTCACTCAAAATAGTATTAGTACCATTATCAAGAGACTCATTTTCCACTTTCCCTAACAAGGAATTATAGTCACAAATCAAAACATCTTCATCTCCACTTTTCTCTAACATAGATTTATCAGAAAACTCTTCATTTACCTTCACTTTACACTCTTCAAATTCAACTTTTTCAAATTGATCTACTACTACAATAAAGTCTTCATCAAAGCAAACATAAAAATATGATTTTACCTCACCTTTTACTACAACCTTTGTCTCACCTGAGATTAACGCATCTCACTCTCTTTCAGTTGCTTCCATCTACATCAATAAATAATACCCTTCACTTTCTTATATGCCCTTCAAATGACACTCTTCAATTGCAACTTCATTATACTAACATTTATCAAAATTAAATTTTACCTCAATATCCTCCACTACTGGAACTTTTGCTTCCCCTACAATAAGTTGATCCCATTCTCTTTCAATATAAATAAGTAAATCATCCTTCTCAACTTCATAGGTGTTATCTAAAAAACTCTCTTTTTTTACTACTATCTATATATTCTCATCCTCCATGTCTTCCAATATACATCCCTCAGCTTCAGGTTCTTCAATATTTTCGTATTCATCCTCTTCCTCAATGTCGCATGCATGACACTTTGATGCATCCTCTTTATTTCTTGCATTCAAAACATCATTAGAAAGATAATAAAAATTACCTTCAACTCTTCTCTTCTCTTGTTTCCTCCTTTCAATCTCTACTCTCATTTCATCCATTTGTTGCTACATCTTTATCATTTCTTTCTCTGATTTCCAAAGCCTCACTCTAATTTCCTCTAGTCTGGGAATCCTTAGAATCCATTTAATGAAAAAAAATATTTTCCTCTTTCTCTTTTCCATTTCCAAGACCTCGCAATGCCTTAACAACACAAATATTCAAACCATTAGGTTTTACTTATGTAAACTGCCTCCTTCAAGGATGTATTTACAAAACCCTCTTCCAATATTCACCAACATTATTGTAAAATACCTCCTTCAACAATCTGTTTATAACTATGGGAATATTAATTCCTAAAATTCTCAAAAAGTTTCTTATTACTACTTTCACATTCATCTACAAGCAAAATCCATACATTCTCTGCCCTCGGGTCTTGGTGCAAACTTCCTTCAATCAACACTTCTACATGCACACTTAGGAACTCCCACTCTGATACCATTGATGCAAATAAAAACTCAACCTATAAAGAGCACACACACATGCTCTGATACCAATAATGTAAGATGGGATACTCTCTAAACCCATTGTCAAAACCTCTCTCAAAAACCATTCAATAAATAACAAATATTTTAATACAAAACAAGTATGAAGCAATTTTCATTAATTCAAACTTTCACAAATGACTTAAAAACATCCATATATATGATTATATCAGATATTATAGTCAATAGGACTGACATAAAATAGTACAAACAAATTATAATCATATTTTGAACATGAAACTACTAAGCAAACATAGTTGAAATTTCTCTCCCTTCACTGCAAACTTCAAACAACAAAAATTTGCACTTACAATCTTCAATCTGTGGATGAATCCACCTTTAACCATGGATTTATTCTTCAATTTTCTATCTCAACACTCTCTTATACCTAAAAAATCATGGCTTTTACCTTCTTGATTCAAAAAGCCACACCTAGGAAGCACTAGCTTCAATTTGAGAGCAACCACACTCGAAAAATGACCAAATAAAGCATATAAATTAACTCCTTCACACCTTTCTTGTAACTCCCAATTTTATATGCCTAGAAATAGACAATATTCTTTCAAATATTAATTTAAAATAATTAAATTCTAAAAAGCATCTTTTTGTAACCTCCATCCATGATTGGCCAAGAAAAAGCAGCCACATCCTCATAAATAGGAGTCAAACTTGGCAAAAATCAATAGTTACACAACTTGGGCGTCCAAATATTCCATGCTATAGTTGAGGGTATTTAATGAGTTATCCCTAATTTTAATTACCCAAAAATTTCACTCCAAGATATTCTTTTTGCATTAAAATACCAAGCATATCACTTAAATTGACTCCAAAATCAAAAATGATGCAACAATTGAAATTTCACCAAATATTAAATGTAAATATTTTGTCCTTAATGTCACATTTATTTCTCACACCCAAATTATTAATATCAAATTTAAATCACTCCTTGTTTGTTGATGTTGATTGTAATTTCACCTAGGATGCTCCTGCATCAAGACCTCTCGATGAAGTTTGATGGTTCAGTTACCAGGATCATTAAGAAAGGAAACACATTCCTAGTGGGTAGGAGTTTCACCAAATAACATAGTGGATAATAGTAGGGAGTGTAGGGATGTTGATATCCCTATTATATGATGGAGCTTGTTTAGCCATTGGTTTAATAAGAGCACTTCCCACGTCCCTATCTCAATTATTTGGGTATATGATTTAGGGAAATTACTAATGCCAAAAAAATTTGTGAATGTAGACTTCATTAGGTCTGTGTCCCAAAATTAGGATGAACATGTTTGAGTTGTTAGGGCTACAAACAATGGGTTAGAGTATATTAATAAGGCCTCCATTTCTGAATTTTTTTGGTCTTAACCTAGCTGCAAACAAGACTAGATTTTTATTTGTTCAATAAAAATTATCAATAGGATAAGCAAAATTATAGGGTTCTTTGGCTACCTAGGAAGATATTAAATGGATTTGATAGAAAGTCAATTATAATTCCTCATAATGAAGTTGAGCCCTTCAATATTGATCAATTTGAGGACTATTTCATCAAGACATATCATTCTTTGTGCCAAGTCTTGGGGGTGATTCTAAAACCAAGATTCTTGTATTGTTAATTTACATGGCAACAAATATTCAAAATATTTTGGTGAATAATGAGTTTGAATTTTCCTCTTACATCAAAAATGGAATCGATAAGAAATTGGTGGAGATTAAGGCTAGTGATAGAATAGTGAACTTTAGGTGGTATTCCCTACTATGTCATATGTTCTTATATGAGGAAAAGACTAAATGGAATAAAGCCCTACAAGTTAAGAGGGTCGATGATAATGTTTAATCTCTTCCTATCCAATGTTGGGCATGCATTTGGGATATGCACTATGAAAATTCTATTATGTAGTTTTTGAAGACCATTTTATCAGAAAAGTTCTAGTGTTCATAGAGGGAGAAGGGGAGAGACTACATAAGAAAATTTTGGATTTCCTAAGATCAAAGGAAAGAGTCCTTGAGTTGGGTGCACAACATAATTTGGGATATTGGTATCTCCATTCAAACACAATTGCAATCAAGATATATGCATGCCTTGTAGGCCCACACATCCTACCAAAGTATGTCCCTAAAATACTGGCATATATAGAGATTATTTGGTAGATAAATGAAACAAATAAGAGCCACTTGAAAAGGACAAAAGAATGGATCTTTCTTTCCTTTTACTATAAAGTTATCTGATTTTACCATAAGTAGGGGTGCCTAAAATTAATATACCCTATACTCCAAGAGTATGGGATGGGCCATGAAGTTGTAAGAACTTTTGATCTTGAGGAATTTATAAATCAGGTAAGATTGAGCATTAGGAGATCTGCACACATTCATCAGGTTCTTTTCGAGGAAGATGTGATAAGAAATTATCTGACAAAAAATGAGGTGAATGAGAGGAGAATAAAATGGGTTTCTATTATAAAGGGGGGGGGGGAAGAACAAGGCATAATGTTAATTACCCCATATCATTCATAGAGATAAAGGACTCCATTGCAAGAATAAATAAAATGTTGGATCTAGTATTGATGCATTAGCTAGAAAGGCCCCTATAGTTGAAGAAAGGCCAACTTACCAATCGCCAATTGATCCATCAGTTTATGCTTATGCAAGAAAAGGGAAAGAAGCCATAGTGGCATAATCTAATTAGAAAGTGCATCCACCTACAACTACTACCCCCCAAGAACAACCTCAAAAGAAAAGAAATCTTGGTCAACCATCTTTGGTTGATTATTCTCTAGGTATTGACGAAGTAGAGGATATAAAGGTGATTGGTGAGAATGTTGTGACTGAGAAGGAAGTGAACCAATAAATGCCTTCATATTTGAGAGTAAATATTATTGGCATGTCACAAAAAATGGGGCATAAGTGTAGTAGGGGGTAGGGATGAATCTAATGATATTAGAGGCCTAACTTGTACAAAATTCCTTTTTGATGACAATTTTATCAAGTCCCAAGAGTTCAAGGATTTTGTGTTAAGAATCAAGAGAGAGGAGTTTTAGGGGAAGCTAAATAAGGCTAAGGTAGAAGTTCATCCTTCATAGTATGAGAATTTCACTCAAAGTGTACTTAAGGAAATTGGTTTTGATGTTAAGAACATCACCCTAGAGCATGGAAGAAAATTGGTAAGAGAAAGTGGGTTTCTTTTTCTCCCTAAATGGGATATTACATCAGTCATTGCTCTCGACACCATTAGAAGACATTATAATGAATATTTTTTTTCTTTTGATGAGCAAGATGAGAAGTCATACTTTGGATTTAGTTTTAACCCAAAGTGGGAAACCCTAGCAATCTAGGCAATGGCCCCAAATACTTATAAGCGACAAGTTGAAAAAATAATACAAGAATTAACAGGGAGTCTAATTTTCAAAAGACTATCAAACACAACAAATCCATAGGCAACATCTTTGGTAGTTAATACAACATTGTTCAATGAAGCAGTTGTAAAGAAGTTGCAAGAAGATTATGACAAATTTCTAGTTGACCATGTTATACTCACTACACAATATAACAAGATAAAGATTCAAATGCCAACACCATCACCAACAAGCACTAGATTGACAATTATATCAGCTCCAAGTTTTTTAGGAGTTTTAATGCAAGAAAAGGAAGTCATGGCTTCTAAAATAAAGAAATTATAGGAGTAGTTTCAAGAAGCCCAAGGGGAGAGGAAAAAAATATGAATGATATGGTGAGTGATATAATTAGATATAGGTTATCCAAAATTGTTGGCAAGTTGGAAGAATCTTGGATGGCTTATTTCACTCTCAAATATGCATATGCCAGATACATGAAGGACCAACAAAATTTGAAGCAATTAATGGATGTGTAGGTACCTAGGGTTGCAAGTTTAAAAATGATTTTTAAATGTGTAAGGTTTGATCCCAATATTCCAACTGACCTTGTCCCAGTAGTGGAAATGGTAACATTATTGGTGGAGTTCAAAGCATATATGATGAAACATAAGTAGTAGATAAAATTCAAATTCAAATCATTGAATGCATTGAAATGAAGATCATGCCTAGTATACTGGATGAAAATTGGGAATTAAAGTCTTTGGACCAATTGAAGGAATATTTAGTGCAATGGTTCTCAACCTCTACTTTTATTTGTGCAAATGATGAGATGGGTATATACCTACTCAGTACTACTTTAGATAAGTTATTTTCTTTAGAGATAGATCTAGACAAGTTTTATAAGCAGGTAAGGGTAGTTTTAGATGCAAAATGCATTGAACATATTGATAAGGTTGCAAAGTTACCTTTGTTCCAATGTCCATCAAAAAGGAATTATGTAGAATGGGATGAGAAATATAATCCTTAATGCGTATTTGCATCTTCATTAATCACCAAGCTTCCAAGGCAACATCCTTCTTGGCTGGTGATAGTATATGTTTGAAGTATTCAACAAACTCAGATGTTTTGTAATTGTAATTTTGGGCCTATTTTTTTTTGGTATATTCAACATCCTCTTCAATGGTCTTCAATGGTCCCAAAGCCATCTTCTAATTGGTTTCAACTGTTTCCACAAGTGGTTTAATGAAATCAAATCTTGTAACTGGCTTAGTCCCACTTATAATTTATTGTAAGTTAAAATTGAAGTGCAATTGTAAGAAAGTTGAGTGATTCATGTAATTGTATTTGGGAGCCTATGTGCTCATTTTTCTATATAAATAACTCTCATTTTTTTGAAAAGGGTCTAAATCTAGGTTTTGTATTTTTTTACGAGTAGTTCAATCTATTTTGGGTAGTCCTTTGAATTTTAGAACAAAGATAAGTATAATTTTCTTAACATAATAGCATACAATACAATATGTGGCTCATATGAAATATATGCCATATTGTTGTTGTCTCCTTTGAATATAATTCAATATTCTTTTGATCAGTATAAATCAAGGATTATGAAGGTTTTTGTTGCATATTTGTTATAACATATGTTTAATTTGTAATGCCCCACCAAAGAACTCCAGAGGACAACACATCCATGCTACGCTAATGGAACAAAAAAAAATTAAAGGAAATAATAGTGAACTGCATAACTTAACATAACATGAAACTAAACTAAGTCCTCTAAGGTTCCATGACAGCTTTACTAACACAACTATAAACAAGAACATGACATTAGATAAACAACATTAATGATCACTTATAAATAATGCTAACAAGTACATATACAAATTTCATTACATGAGCGTACATCACTTCATTGTTTACAATATTGCTTCCCTGAGTACAATTGGGAAGATTACATCAATAGTACTACTGAGATACAAGTCCAATACATATACATAAATGATTTTCTTCTTCAACTGGATCATGAACTGGAATCTACTACATTAAGTACAACCTCCATGCAATCGAACAACAACAAGGACAACCCAATGGAGGAAAAAGCACCAACCTCCTGACCATGTGGAACCCTAAGTTCCACCCCCCGTGCTAGGAGATAACATAAGGTCCCACTACAAACAAATGATTAAGAAGATAGAAGGCTAACATATACAAGACTAAACATAGCTCCAACACAAAACTGCAACAACATTAACATCACATAAACATATGCATCACTTCCAAAGGCACAGACATAGTAGAAGGAGAAACACGACTAGGGAATGCTAGACTGCAATAGGGAAGAGTGTCATCGCATGGTCCTGGCATGGGTTATCTTGACAGTCTCTCACTAGACGTCGGCCCCATAGAGTGACACATGCGGAACCAATATTCCTTTCATGAGGACAAGGAAGTTGATCTTGCCAGCCAAGTCTTCTCAACCCATCCTTAGCCTAAAAAAGCACTATAGGAATGGGTGAGGCATCCAATTATCTTGTTTAATGTGAGACCTACCCATACCCCCTAATTCATTATTTAGGTTACCACTAGATTAAGAAGCTCTCCAATGGGTTATCCTAACAGTCTCTCACTAGACGTCGGCCCCCATTGAGAGCGACTCCCCCTACTTGCAACTAGTAGACCCTACACAACAAGCAAGGTAAAAACCATCTTGCACACTTAACAAAGTCGCAAGAATTCCACACACAGAGCAAGGCATTGACCATCTCACTCACATATCACAATCAAGAAAGTAAACCCAATACAAAGCATTGATCCTCTTACACACAACTCAACAGTACCAACCACTTCCAAGTGAAACAAACATAAACCCATACATACAAAATACTCCCTCCTAAACCTCTAGAAGACTACCATTACAACTTTGCACAAATGACTCCCATTATAAACATTAACCCAAAATTCACCTTGACCTCGCTAATCAACACCATATTTAATGCAAGTAAACAATCAAGCAATACAACCACGAAAGCATTATTTCCACATATTTCACATAATGGTCGCTCAACACAATAATACATAAACATCTATATCATCAATTATTCTAATAGCCAAATCATAGTGAATTTACCCACTCTCAAATATCCAAATATGAAACAAGTCAAATCTCTTAGTTGAATATACAATCCTTAAAATCTAGAGTCAACAAGACACTTATTCTAACATATATCTTCCATTTACAATTCTTTAATAAATAACATTATATCTCCCCTCTTAACATAAAATCTTCCCCAATCTGGAAAAACCAATTCACCTACTATTTACTTTAAATCAAATAAATCAAATAACCTATTTTAATAATTCAACAATACGTAATATCAACATCCCCTATAACTCTCAATTACCTATTTAGGAAAATACTAATTCCCTTAAATAAAGCATTTTTCCCCATTTTCCTATCACTCATTTTAACTTAACCACTTAGGCAATTAGTAGACTATTTAATAATTATATTTACTCAATAACTACATCATTAATAACACAACCTTAATAACAATAGTCTAATTTAATTATCTAAACATATTCTTTAATTATATAAATGAAACAATTCAACCTACTCAGTTACCCAATTGTACCAAGGTCCAATATATAATAAAGATTCATCCAGAATTATTCGAGTTAAAAAAAAAAATCTTCAAAATAACCAACCTATTTAATTAAGAATATAAGTTTACATTTAATCTTATTCTTACAATATTCAACCCATTTTCTAAGTCAATCTTTCATCATAAAGTTAAATTTAAACTAGTATATGTTGCTCTATAGTTCATTTAAAGAAAACCATGCTAACTAAGTCACCCGGTTACCATGAATCGTTTTTAAATAATCACCATATATATAATCTTATGTATATGTGTACGTTTACATGCAAATATCTCTATAATACATAGGTTTGTTTATGCATAGCTATGGAGATAGATAGTTATACGAATATACTCAATATTTAAAATTATAGGAGGTATAACTAAAGAACTCTTGCCATACAAGTGGAATTCTGAGATTGATATAAGTCTTTTATATATGTTTATTTATACATTATTCATAAAATATGAGGCGGACTTTAAGCATACACACCTTATATGAAGGAGAAACATAACTCTCAAGCAACGGCTTACATGGTAATATGAGAGACGTTGTCAAGAAGATAGTGCGGCAGAGGCAACTTGAAGGGGTCTGAGGCAAAACATGGGAGTATCGACAAGCCACATGAATTGTTTGATAGAAAGCCTCTGAGCAATTCTTTCCAAGAAATCGAAAATCAATCCCTTTCTCCCCAAAAAGATCCTTATTTACCAAAGGAAGGTTGTTGGATTTTTTAAAGAAGATTCCATGCAAAATATCTTCTTTCTTTAGTAAATACTAATTTTTAAATAATTGTTTGAACTATATGTTGCTACTTGCAATTAGTAACTAACATGCGATAAATTAGAAGAAAAATGACTTATTCATTATCACATTATTTTATTTCTATTTATTACTGTTTATTAATTGCACTTTCTAATGTAATATTTTATCACACTTTTAATTTATTATCAACTATAATTATTAATAATTATATTTATATTTGATTACCTAAATACTTGTTACCTAATAATTTAATTTAATGAATCAATTAACAAAGAACAACATCTAACAAACAACTTAAACTAAACAACCCAAAACAACATTTATCAAACATCATGAAAGGGTGAGTCATAGAGGGGCACTACATAATTGATGTCTTATTTTCAAGTAATAGATTAAATATGCTTTCAGTTGAGAATATTGTTGTTATGTTAAGGATTTAGAAGTAGAACAAAATTGTGACAAATGGGCGGTCTTATTATTGTAAGGAAATAATATTTTGAGTACCATTGAATTTTTGTTCAGGTTATCATTAGTAGAAATTACTTATTTCAAGACTTTGTAAATGGATAAAGCACTATTTTAGCTCACTTCTTGTCCTTGACCAAGAAGGAACAAATCCAAAATTGAAAACAAACTTTTACATTCTATAATTTGTTTATTTCTTTGTATTTTCACACCAATCATAGAAAGTCTCAGAGGATTCCAAAGGTAATAAGCTACATTTGTATAATCCTCACTTAATTGTGTGAAATTCTTATCTACTATTACATCATTTATACCTTTTAGTATCTTAAAATGATGTCAAGAAGGAAGACCCACCTAGGTTTTGTAGAGCCTAAAGTGTAGGGATAATTTACTTTAAATTCTATGTTAAGTTGGCCACTGACCCGAAAGTATTGAGCTTTAGAAGTAGCTTATCTATAAAGACAATTAGATAATCAGTTGGAGGACCCAACAAGAATAACGAGGTGGGCCTTAAGACCCCACATGGTTGGGTGGTGTTGTATACTTTTGAGGCCATTTGTATCTAAAAATATGCTATGGAGAGCATGCAACATTCATTATATGATTATTATATTATTAGGCCTTTATTGTACATCATTTATGTGAAATATATATTCAAAGACTTGTGTCAAGTTCACTAGTTCAGTGTGTATTTCATTTATGAATAAGCTTTGTAACTCATGGTAAACTATCCATATTTGGGATGTGTTGTGTGGTCTCACAACATGCCCCATTTTGCTCTTGCAAAATGGAGACCCCATCTTTTTTCTCTTTTGCTTGGTTTGGAGGATAATATAAAATTCATGCAATTCTATGGGAAAATGCAGAGGGTAGTGAGAAATAAAGTGTTTATTTGTGGAAGCTACTTGAAATTGATGGAGATAAGAAATTTGGGTTTTTCAAGAATTTTAGGTCATATGAAGTCTAAGATTTCACTGTAGTGTGTTTTGCATTCAATAAGGAAAAACATTTGATAATGAAGTGTTGTCCTGATAAAGTGTTCCCTCCATAACCAAAAAAATCCCATAAGTAGTGAAGTAAGAAGTATCGTAACTCAGACTCAATATTTTCATTAAATAACCTTTATTGTTACTCGATAATTAAAAGCATTATTGAATTGGACGTAAAAGTATTTTACTAGAGCCCAATCTGGATGGAGATCTTGTAACGGGTAATTTTCTCGCAATAGGATCCTTTAAAAAAATCAACCTTGTACTATCAATGATGAAACTAGATATAAGATCTCTTCATCTTAACATTCCATTGGGAACCAATAAAAAACACTTTTGAGATATTTTGGTCATGTTGAACTTGAATGATGGTAATTTATCACTTTCACATCCGCTAAAATCCTCGATGGTTATTCTAAATATCAAAAAAAAGAGCTCCTACTGAATTTGCTTTCTTTTGAAATAAAAAATAAAGTGTGAGGATCAAAGCCCTCACCATTAATGCTCAAACTACTAGTCTCATACACATCCAATACATTGAATGAATAATGATTAACATGTGTTGGTAAGGTTGCAAAAGTGTTGTGTTATCATATTATCTTAATTAAGTGAGAATATTTGTGCATCTAAACTGTAGTAATGTGTTCAAGAATATATAAGTGAGAAAATCAAAGAAATCGAGAAACAACCAGAAGAGACAAAGATATTGTGAGCACCAAAATTCAAAGAGGTATAAGCTTATCCAAAATTTCTACTCAGAATCATAGTTGGCCAAATTAGGTATTCTCTAGATTAAGATTTTATTTATTTCTATATATACCCAGTACTCATAGAAATCTAGTGTTTTGGTTCAATTTTTTTAAGCTTGCATGATTAATTCTTTAAAATATTTAAATTGAATGATAAAAAAATTTATTTGAGAACAACTAGATGAATGTAACATTGAAGGAATGCAAGATTATCAAGGATAACTCTAATTAGCATGATTTGATACATTAACCATGCAAAATCTAGACATAATGAGTATTTAGAAGAGGGGAGTTAAGGAGGAATCAACTTTCCTCAATCTCAGGTTGCCACAATGTATGTTATGGTAACAAATACCCATTTGGGTATTTTAATGAAGAAGAATTTATAGAGAGGATTAGGTCACCCAATGCCACTCTGCATGCACAACATATTGTAAAAAGTGGATTACATATGGCAGCAAGTTTTTTGTCAACCATAGATGGCCTAGAGCTAGTTTTAGAATGCATACATTTTTATGACACCACAAGAAATGTGGTTCTGAAATAGGATAGAGTATGTTGACTTAACCCCAAAAGGAATTTCCCAAACTTTTGGAATTCCTATTTTTTCCAATAATGAGTTCGATACATGTCGAAAGGGTTGCAAAATCATTTGCAAACATGGAGGAGAAAAATAAAAGAATAATGTTGATAGCTTGGTTCAAAGAGAAAGAAAATCCAAAGACAGTGTCAAAAATGTTGAAGACTATATTTAGGTTTGATTTCACCACAGACATCTGTGACAGATCATGATGATGGTGAAAATAATAGCAGGGTCTCGAGATGCTAGAAAATTTGAACCCTGGATGTATGAAATCATCATGCACATGAAGGATGACACAACTAAAATCCACTGGTCAAAATCCATTAATGACTTCTTATGTAATTGGATAAAAGCTTTTAAAATGTTAGGATTGTTCTTCATGTCTTTGTATGCGATATATTCATGCACTATAAGAGAAAATCTCCAGGGGATAAATAGGGTAGGAACTCTAGGTAGTAATCTTGGACAAAGGTTAATTTACCAACTCTATCCTTAAATTACAACTAGAGAATACTTGGGGAATTATTCACCATGAAGCGAGTGAAGACTATAAAAGGAGACAAGGCTAAAATAATCTATGTGGATCCACAAAGTGTGATTAGTTATTATGGATTTTGGTACATCCAGTTTCCCAAGTTTACTTATATAAAGATTGAGGGGTTTTTCAGGTTTTCCTTATATGTTACCTAGATACCCTACAAACAAAGTTCTACTTTTATAATTTGCAAGATAAGTGATGGAATCTCATGATGCATTTCTTCAAGCTCATAAGAAAGGGCAGATCAAATTCCCCATTCATATGGGAGGATATAACTATAGTACATCAAGCTAGATTAACAAAGGGTGAATTATAGATGTATGGACTAGAGATGTTTGGTTTCAATAGGGCTAAGTATGATCCAATAGGGATCCTTGTAAGATAGATTAATAGGAGGTTCATTCATGATCCCCACCTAGAATATTACTAGAATGATTGTGCAAATGAGTATGAAGTTAGGAAAAGGTCACATCAAAGATTGGAATTTGATCAAATGAGAACTCTAGGAACACATGGCGCCCCTGCATAGTTAAAAGATGATGATGGAGAAGTATTGAATCTGAAATATAATGTTGAAAGGATTTTTTATCAGCCTATTCCAAATCCTAATTGGAAAGATCCTAAAATCACATCACTATATAATATAATTAATCCTATTAATGAATTTAGTCAAATTTAGAAAATCGAGGTCAAAAGGAGTACCTATTACTTACCCCCATGGAAGAAAGAGAAAGAAAAAGGTAGCAGAAGAGAGTGGGTATGATGATTACTTGAGTAAAAAGAGGAAAATTATAGAGGATAGATTTATTGAAGAAGACAAAGAAATGACTGTTGAAACACCAAGTCAAGGGGTTTCAGTAGCCATGCAGCCAGAAGATCCTAATCGAGAGATAAGGGAAGTTCCAAAAAATTTACCAAGTAAATATTCGAGAAAATAAGTAGGAGTATCATCATCATCAATGTTACCGCAAGCTGAACTCATAACTCCAAAGGAGATTATTGATAAATAATAGATTTATACTTGAATGAGAGGGTCCATTTCCCAGCCAATAGTAGATATGTTTTCTTCTCTTCCATCAGCGAGAACTTTAGTAATGAGATAGACTATGGGAGAGATATACTCACCTATTTGGGAGAAGACACAATGACCATGGACCAAATTCTAAAGGAAAGGGAGAGGTTAGATAAGCTTATATAGAGTTTTCAATTAAAAACACAACAAGAAGTGATGCCTCTACCCACATCATCTATAGTAGGTGAATGAGAAGAAAATGTCCATGAGAGTATTGTTGAAGGCCCAAAGATAATAATGCTTTTACCAGTCAAGGAGGAAAATATCATAAAATGGTGACAACAAAAAGAATAAGAATAATACCCCCAGTTCAACAGGAACAAGAAAGGAATGAGTGCAAAAGTCTCATTATTTTGAAAAGGGAAGAAGGTGAATTGTAGAATAAGAATACAACAAATTTTGATATGGTTGAAGACCAATCTCAACATCCAAAATTTAATATTACACAAGAGCATCTCGCAGAGTCTCAACAAGATGAGAGCTCAATTAAAGATAAATCTAATAAACCCATTGAGATTACTAATGAAGGACATGAAAATCCAAAGAAAGTTAATATCCTAGAAACTCATGAACCAACCATGCATGAGAATTTAGTGGAAGAGAAAAGTGGGAATAAGTCAAGAGAACTGATAAATGTTGAGCAAGAATAAATTGGTGGAGAATCACTTTAGCAAGAGGTCGATATAGAAAGAATTTTGGGAATTAAAGAAAATAGAGATCGCATGCCAAAAAAAGAAGCTCCTAAGTTTAAGGATCAATTAATAGGAGAAGGTCCAAGAAAGTTGGGACCAAGTGAACATATATCAAAATGGTTGGCAAAGCAATTACAACTACCAATGTAGGTGCAATTGATACCTTTGAACTTTAAAAGTATAATGCAAGAGGTGGAAACACAAAAGCCTAAGGCTAAGGCCAAGATTAGGCATGCAATAAGGAGATGTAAAAATTGAGGGAGGATCATACAAGTTGCTACACCTATAGAAGAAAAGGATAAATATGAAGTTATTTCTTGGGATTACCAAGTGTCTACCATTAATCTAGGACATGTTTGATGAGAGCAGGATATTGAAGAAATGAAAATGAATTTAGAAGCAATTGATGTCCGCATGAGGAAAGATAAACAAAAAAAGAAAGAGCTAAAATAATACATAGTTCAAATGTAGAATTTTATCAGAGTTGTGGCTCAACCAAGCCAAACATTGGCAGAACTACCTCCAAACCCAATAATAATGTCCAAGGAACAAGTGGACGCTATTGAAAGCTTGAAACATAAAGTGAATATGTTGGATAATTGGGTGGAAGATGTAATGAAACAAGGTGAAGAAGTTATAAGAGAAGTTGTAGGAAAATATAAGGAAGCTCATTATTGGTTCAAAAAAGCCACAAGGTTAATGTAAAATTGCAAAGATTGCTTGGATCAAAATGACATTGAATTGCAACAAATGGTGGTCATTCATAAGATGGAAAAAGAGAAACTATTAGAAGAAAAGGTGGAAACTAAGCAAGATATTCCTAAGATAAAGACTTGGGGATTATAATTGAATTAGGAAAAGGTTTCCTTACAGAAGTGTAAGGAAGAAATAGAAAAAATCATCAAGAAAGTTGAGAGGATAATGGATGAGACTTTGATCTCATTATTCTCTTACGCAACAAGTTTGTGATGAGGACAACCTAGGACAAGAAGATGTAGAGGTAAAATTCAATAAGGCCATTATTGGGAAAATAATCAATAATCTTGTTTCATGGTTGAATAAAGAATCAATGGAGGATGTAATCAGAACCAAGAACATAATTGTAAGATATGAAGTAGACATGAGAGGAAGAAATGATGAAGTCAAAAATATTTTTGAGGTTTATTCTTGGGAGAATTTTTAATGGAAGCTCTCGCAAAATTTTCTTAAAGAAGATATGAATAAGGTTTTGATAGCTTTCAATGAATATAGGTTTAAAAAAGGAGATGTGCTTATTGAAGAATCCATTGAAAGCGAATGACAAGTCATTTTGTCTTAATTTTTGAATGATGAGTAGTTAATAACCAAAGTTTTGTAGGAATTTTAAGGGTTGTGGAAGGAGAAACTAGATGCCAATATCAAAAGAAGGTATTTTTGTTGATGTTGGAAGCAGGTATTTTTGCCAATGCTAGAAGCAGGTATTTTTCCTGATATCAGAAGCAATTTAACCAAATGTGGAAATTTTGAGGTTTACTAGCAGCAACAATTTTTTAGTTTTTGTAGGTAGAAATAGAGATAAGAATGAAGAGTTGACAGAGTATATTTCAGTGGGTTGCATTCACTATTTGGCCATAAGTACTTTGAAGACCAATGTGGTGTATCACAGCTATTATCCTGAGTTTTAAAAGGTTAAAGAATCATCAGTGAAAACCAAGTCAACGAAACATAAACTTGACTAATTCTTCTAAAACTATCTGCTTGTCCCCCATATGTGTAGAAAATATCTTGTGTCACGTGTCTTATGATGATTAATTTGTTTCTCCCTAGCCATGTGATATTTTTGTAACAAACTCTTGTCTTGTGTTCTATAAAAGGTAGTGAGTTGCTTAGTTTTAGGGATAAAAAATTATTTACAAGATAGAGCTTATATTGGAGCTATACCAATTTAGTTTTTATTTCATGTTTTTTGTTCAATTTCAATAAAGGCTTGTACATATTGTAGTGGTTGGTAATATTAGATCAATTGAAGGTCATTCTTGATCATATATTTTGCATGACTATAATCATCCATTCCTAGTAAAATAATAAATTTTCTATGCCACCTTTGGGTACATTTTGAAGCTATCCCATTGGTGAACGATTCTATTCTTTAAACTCTTGCACTATTTTGTATGTAGTTGTGAAGCAATCTAGGGAAATACAAATATTTTACGCTTTAGTTTACTTATCTTTTAATATGTGTATGAGAAATATCTAAAAGAAATTAATTTCTTAAGATTTTTTCTTCTCACCTTTAATCTTTTTGAATTTTATTTTAGAAAGAGTTAAAATTGAATGGATTATGAAAAAGTGATGAATGCATGATTTGTTAAGATTATTAATATCACTTGTTATTTGGTAAGAACAATCTTCAAAGCACTAGTAGGTCCCCATGTGAAAATAACAATTGAACAAAGAACCTTGAGTGAACCTAGTAAGTCAAGACCTAACATTCCTGAGCCTTGGGATAGCTAAATCCTTAATTTAATTTAGTGATTCTTTCAAAATAAGATAAGTTATGTTGTCCATATAATAAAATCTATCTGTATTTTGGTGCATGTATAACATATACATCAATAGGATAGAGGTTCCATATTTCATTCTTTTAATTATCATCATATATTGTGATTGGATATTGTATATTGAAATGGAATCTTATGATGTGTAGATGTAGCTTTATTTAATTTGTAATGAGATTATGAATTATATCCTATCTTATGAACATTGTTTTTTATTAGGTAAGCAGGGATTTTGAAAGGGCCTTGACCCTTTTACATCATGAAAAATTTAGCAATTAGTATAGCAAGAAACTGCAAATGAAGCTAGAAAAACAACAAAAGTAGGACAGGAAACAATGTCAAAAAGAAGCAGTCACCCCAAGGGTGAGAGAACTAGATAATCTTCAAGCCTTTACAATCAGAAATAAGTGGGTCCAAGACCCACACAACCAACAAACTAGGCCTCACAGCCAGCAAAATAGGCCAACATGGACTTGAACCACTAATATTCTTCAAATCAGGCTTCGCAACCAACATAACATGCCACCAGGCCACCATCTTTGTTGCCCAAATAGTAGCCTAAAATAGCAACCCCCCTAAGAGTGGGTAGGACCAACCAAAATTCAAACCCTTAATAGCAAGATTTAGCATATATTGGAACTTAAACCACCAAAAGACAATTAATCCCAACAATACACCATGAGAGAACCTAAGGCAAAGAGCACAGCTAACAAACTAGGGAAGCATGCCACCCAACAGGCTGTAGAAGCAGCAACCCATAACATCCACCCCAAGGGTGGACAAGAAAAAATGAGCTTAAAGGCCCCCATAAAGTAGCAGCCAAGCCATCCATCGAGCTTTGAACACAACAACCTTAAACAACTTCCACCCCAAAGTGTACAGTAGCCAAATAGTAGCAAACATTTCACTAAAGGGACCATTTTTAGAGTCATTAAATAAGGTAGTGCTATTGGAGACAAACAACCTCTTCCAACCAACCCCTCCACCTCTATAGGAAAAGTAACCAAGAGAAATTTGTCCACTACAACAAAGACTCACACCCTCACCAAAACTCCACCTCAATAGGAGTGGCCTCCACCTCAATAGGAGCACCAAGGGAGAATACCAGCTGAAGAAGCAAGAACATCCCATCAAGCCCATTGAACCACTATCCACCTCCATAGGATAGGTCACCACCTCAATAGGAAGGGTCTCCACCTCTATAGGAGACTTATACTGCAAAGCTAAGAAGACTACACACACTCCAGTGGAAAGAAAACACCTAGACACATTGGGAAGCAGAAGAAACAAGGTCAGCATAAACTTTGAACTCAACCCCAACAAGTTGAAATCCAATAAGCTAGCACAAAGCCACATTATAAAATGGATTTCAAACACAACTCCTTCAAGAGTAGAAACATATACAACCATCAATAGAGTAGTCAAAACCAAGAAGGCCAAAGGCATCTCCAAAGCAAGGGAGTTGAAGAACCAGAGCTCGAGTATAGATAGAGAGAAGCAGAACCCCAATTGTTCAAAAAATCCCTCAAACCCACAGTCCCTAACCAAGATTTGGAGAGAAAATAAGAGAGGCAGATGAACACAACAAGGGTTTAGCCAAACCACCACAGGCCAAGGCAAAGCAATGGCCACCACCACCGAGGAGACACTCAAAACAAGAAAGACCACTCTAGCCTTCAAGCAGAGAAGCAAGAGAGATCCCACGACCTCCAAAACAACAACAAATAGGACAACACAAGGAAGACCAACTTGAGCCTGAGCCAAGACCAGAGCACAAATTTCCCAACCTCAACCACAGCACCAGGCAGGGAAGAAGAAGAGAACAACATCAGCCAACAAAACCCACCAACAAAGGGAGAAGACCAAGGAAAAAGGAGTCAAAATGTCACCAAAAGGGACTACCAAAGGCATGACAAGGTCCAAGCAGAGAAGCACCCAACTCGAAAACTAGGCAACTACTCCCTCCACACACCCCGTAAATGGACAGTAGACCGAGTTGGGAGGAACCAACACGAATTCAAATAGCACAGCCGCTACAAAACCACTACAAACCAAGCAAGGAAGGGATAAACAAACTCCCTCCAGAGAAGAAGTACAACTCACAAAAGAAGATAAGGCAGCCCAAAAACGAAGCCACTAAAAAAAAAAAGGTCTCATCCACACCACACCAGCAATGCACCCAAAGTTGACCATTCACAGTGCGACCTAGGAAATGGATCAGACAACAAAGGGAAAAGCAACCACAACAACAGGCCAAATATGAGCCCACAAAAGACAAGGAAAAACATCTACTTCGAACCATGAAATATCATCATCCTCTTCAGATTCCATGTTATGAACATTGTTATGATCATGGTTAAAAAAAAAATTCTTATGTTTTACTTTCAACTTATGGTAAGATTTTAGACCCATCTTGTATGTTATTTGATGAAAGAAATGAATATAGGTATATGCTATTTTATAGTATCATTTTGGCTTACTTGAAATGAATCTTTGAATTTTTTAAATTTTAAACACATTTATTCAAACCTAAAGCACATAGGAAAATTTTCATTCATTCCATTTCTAAATAGTAGTTGGATCAAGGTTATTGTACCTTATTTTCCACGTTTAGTGTATCATAGGCTTGGCTTATCCTTTCACTTGTCTTGGTTTGTGTGACTTTATTTCTTTCCTTGTAAGGTTGAAACACAGTTCTTAGGTTTACTCACAGTTAAAGTTTTGAAAATTAACCCTTGGTCAAGTTGGATATCAAATTTGAAATATTTGGGATCCCTTAAGTTAAAAAACTAGGTTGTTCATTGTCATGGGTCACCTATTTTTTGGGGTGACTTGTACCGATATAAGGGGTGACTTAGGGGTCACCTATTTTACTAGGGAAACCCAGGGAAGGCCAAGGGTGACTTGACCTAAAAGGGCTAACATGGATTGGTATTAGTGGTGACCCTTAAATATTAGACATTTGCCTTTTTTTGGGAAAAGTTCCTTAATGAAAGTTGCTCCCCTATGTTTGTATTTCCTACCAGTTGCTTCATTTTAGAGATGTAAGAGATACTTTGCATGTATTCACTCCTTTGTGTTGGAATACATGTATTTTTATGGAAATTACTAGTCAATAGTCTAATTATTTAAGGTCTTAGATCTCCTAATTGAACCACCTCTTATGTAGGTAATCCTTGTGTTTGGGTGTTGATTATACATCCTTTTGGATATTAGTTGTTTCCTCTTGGGTTCTGTAATGAGGCAAGGATTTTCTCTCATTTTTATTCTTATGTCTATAAAGGGTGTTTTATCTTCATCATTAGAGGAAACTATATCCTCTCATACAACCATTACAGTGATGAAGTCATGTGACATGGTTACTACTTCCACTTGTGTCACCATGCTTGGTACATTAACATTGCATACATGAGTGTTATTTTTTTGTGGCATATCAAGTGCATGTAGGTGTGTAATGTGGCTTGTTGATGTTTCATCAGTATTACAAAAAATATTCATATTATTAACCCACTAATATCTTGGGAAAAAACTTGGGGTATAACAATCTATACAACTAACGGTTTCAAGTAAGAAACCATTCTTTGAAATATAAGCATAAGAAATAATACTTCATCTAGATTCCTATAATTCTACTAGCATGATAGATATATCATTATCAATGTAAAATTGTATTAAATCAACTAAGTGTTTCGATTAACACTAGCATTCAAGTGTTTAAGTAAATATTAGAAATACAACCATTCTAGGTTTACATAGTCTCCAGTTCTAACTATATGTTTTCATACAAGATTTATCATTCTTAATCATTATGAATTCATGAATTATTTTTCTAAGTGAAGTTATTAGACCTTAATGCATGTTATAGAGACCAACCCTAACTATTAGTGCCGAAGAATTGACTTTTAGGGACTATCTTATTTCTGTAAAGATGCTTGTGTACCTTATTTACATAGGATCAATTTCACACATGTAATTATTTCCTTATTAAGTTTTCTTTAATTTTGATTAAAAACTTGTCCAATAGTTTACTTATTAAAATATTTAATCGTTGCTTTTTCAAATTGTTTGATCATTATGCTCTCTAATCACATGTATAAGAAAACCTAATATGTTATATTTAGGTCCCAACTCACATGAATCTAAAATTATACTCCAAAAAATTATATAACTCGAGATTTTTATTCAACCTATATATTTAGACATTTATACTTACTAAGAGAAGTATACATTATTTTATGAAAAATTATAGTACATAACTAGAAAACATACATACAACACTTAGAATTTCCAACAAAAAACTTTGAAAAACTAAATACATGTCTCTATCATTTTATTTGGGTGCCCAGAAGGCTCTAACGCCCCCTAAAGAACTTTCATAGATTCTAATACCCAATTTGGGCACTAGTGCAAACAATAGTACCTAGTGATAGCCCTAGTGTAGACCTTATCACCCAATAGGGGCATTAGTGTAGATTATAATGGTCAACAAGGGCACTAGTGTAGAATCCTACACTAGACCTAGGTTCTCGAGGCTCACAAATAATTTTACTATGATCTAATTTCTCAAATGTAATAGTCAAAATTCTTGTAGATCTTTAATCAAATCTCTAATTAAATCAAATTTTAATTATGGCAAGTCTACAAAAAAATATAATAAAAATATGTTTCTAAAAACATATTCATCTCTTATTAATTTTTCTTTCAATTTTGGTTAACAAAATTATCCTATAGTTGATTACATTAAAACATTTATTCATTGCTTTCTTAAATAGTTTGATCAATATGCTCTCTAATCATAAGTACAAGAAACCCTATTATGTTATTTTTAGGTCCAAAATCATGTGATACTAAAATTTTGCCCCAAAAAAAAGATAGAACTCAAGACTTTAATTCAACCTATCTCTTTATACATTTGTTCTTACTAAAACATAAAAATGTGGTGACCTTAAATTTAATTTCTAAAACTTAAGGTCAATTGGGACCATCATTTCTAGGATTTCATTACGATGCAAATCAACAAGGTGTATAGATTAACTTTCAACCTCCAAGGTGACTCATTTAGACCTGGATCTACATCTTTTGAGTCTTAGGAATGAATTGGAAATGATTTAAAATGTTGACCTAATTATACTAAATGATCCAACATAATGAATGCAATTTCCTGAAAGTAAACAGACTAAAACAATTATTTGCAAGTGGATCTGGAGAGTGCATACTGATGTGTACCTATCACCAAAGGCTGAGTCTAAGTGTTGTAGCAAGAATGGATCACCCCTAGGTGAATGGGTCCTTGATGATGGGTCTTGAAATTGTTTTTGCAGTCCTTTGGTACTAGATCTAAGCTTCTTATTCTCAGTTGTAAACTTACCAGAATGTCATCAGTAAATTTTGTCATTGAGTTTTTGTGGCTTGCAATATTTATGACAAAAAATGCAATAATGCATTAAATGGATCTTCAAATTCTCTTCAATCTTCTTTACACCTGTAACCTACACATTTACAAAGAGGGAAGATGTTGTACCATATAGGGGCTTGCCTCAATCAAACCCCATGTAAGTGTTTCCACTTCCACAATGGCAATGTCAATGATAAACCAATAATAGAAAGGAAGGAAATTATGAATGAACACAATGTTATGACTCGCCACCCTTCAATGGCTTCCTTGAAGGATTGAAGTCATACACATCTCTTCAAAGATTTGGATCTTGCTTTTCTTGAATGCTTTGGAGACCTACAAGGGTTGGCCTTCACAAAACATGAACATGAACACACACAAACTCACATAGAATTTGACATGATGTTGGATCTTAAATTGTTGTAATAATGCTCTAATATGCTACTCTTGACTTTCTCAATAGTGTTATTGACAATAGTATTTTCTCTTGAATGCATGTTAGATTCCAAATGATAAAAATACTAGGTATTTATAAGTGTTTATCCAATTTCCTAAAAATTAGATTCCAAAAGATGACACTTCATATTTGAATTTTGGATATTAAAATACCACCAACAACATATTTAAATTTGGGTCCTAGCTAAGAAGGGTGACCTAGTAACCCATGGGAAAATGGGTCCTAGCCCAAATTTCTATGACACTCAAATTTGGGGACAATTCAATGTTTGAATGCATTTTTTAATACTTGTTTCATTTTTGAAAAATTGTTAAAATTAGGTTTTGGAATGCATAATTTAGAAAATTAGAAACTTAATTAAGTCTAATAAATTTAGGGGGATAAAACATAATGTTAATTTGTTAAGGTATACAATTTTCTACACTAGATTTAGCCCTCACTTTAGTGGGAATATGAACTTATGCTCAAACTCAAACTAAAGTAGAGAAATATATGTCAAGAGGGGTTCAAATGTACAAATGCTAAAGAGATGGGATGACAAAGGATCAAGGGGGTGGCCAAGCCCCTAGGATCTAAGATCCCATGGCAAGCCAACATAAGCACAAAGGAACACTCATGTGCACACATGTATGTGTAGACACTTAAAACTATCCTGATGATATCACAAACTCAATTTCTCGTACTAATACTATTCCTAGTCTATTTCACCTAATTCATCTATTTAATTAAAAAATCAATTTTATTTATTTAAATTCACCTTTTACTCTATTAATTAAATAAATCAATTTTATTTAGTTAATTCACTTTTCTCCATACTAATTTTATTCTTTATTTTTGTTTTTTGATAGGTAAGAGAGATATATTGTATTCATTTCAAAAAAGCAAAATTTACAGAGTTTTGGCCCTCCTGGAAAAATTTCAAAGACTACCTGCAAACCCATGCCATACCAAACTGTGACTACAACAAATAGACCTTGATACAATGTCAAAACTAACCAATCCAACCCATACTTAAACATGGAGGCAACACATACTATTAACCAATTTACCAACCCTTGCCACAAAAAATACTACACTTACAGACAACCATTAACAAAAAACCTGCCCTACATTCCATCCCCAATCCACCAACCTTCCAAGCTTTTACCATACGTTATGTTGAGAAAACACATGGAATTCCCTTTTCCAAGAAAAATCTGCAACCGGAGTCAGGTGGAATTTCTTCCTAATAAATTCAGCCCCAACAGATGTCAAGCGCCTGTGTTCCAGTAATTCCATACCAGAGATATCCAAAATAAATGGATAGAACCTTACCAAAGCCTTTGGGTCATTGAGGAGAACCAAATATCAAGGGCGGGGAATACCTTTGCCCATGGAAGCCATAGCCAATTCCCTTTCCAAACCCACCAGCATATCTGTGTGGAAGAGCCTCTTGATAATAACCCAAGAATCAGCCTTAGAAACACCAATATCCAGCAATCTGGCTAAGACACGGGAAGAAATTTCTGAGTCAAGTCCATACCCTTATGCATTCTCCATAAAACATTTCCCTGCAATGCATTTAATTGCCGCAAATGTGAGATAATTTTGGTGCCTTATCAAACACTATAGCCAAAGTGTTGTGACCTTGCCTTCAAAGGCCATCTAACATTTAGAAATCTTTAATTGGACTAGGGTGACCGTGCCACCCATTTCCAACTCTTGCGTCGAGACTAGCAAAGTAAATCTGCTCATGACCATACGAAATGCAAAACCAACTATGAGACAGTGGTGTATTACCACAACACAAAAAGGATATTAAACACCACTCAATATCATCAAACCCATCCTCGCATGCATGGAAATGAATGTGAATGGGCTGGAAAGCATTCGGTGAAGGATGACACACCACTCCCAATTCCAACGGGAAATTATGAGGTAAGCTCGCTCTAGATTATTCCTTGAACCATGTGATATATTGCCAGCTCAACCCAAAACACCAATCCTCTGCCACCTAGCCACTTCATGCACACATGCAAGAGATGAAGTGGCGCACGCCCTGCCACCCACCCATACTAATTTTATTCTTATTTGATTAAATAATGTAAATTATTTAATTTTCATAATCAAATAATTTAATTCTTTTTTGATTAAATAGTTCTAATCTTGTAGATCATTATTATGGAAAATTCATGCTATTTATAGAATTTTGAAATCAAGATCAATGGTGAAGATCAAAAAGGATAATCAATGGATGAAATCAAATGAGGAATGAACATGGATCAAGGATGAATCCAATGGTTGATAATCTATGAGACATGGATCAAGGATCAGATCAATGATCCAAGACCCATGATAGACTCAACCAATTCCCTAATTTTTAGGAATTATGTTGGAGAGATGTTGAAGATATTTCCATTTGGGGGGAAATATTTGAATTGGAAAATGGAATATTCATTATGCAAGTGGTAAAATTTGGAGAATTTGGAAATAAATTAGCTAATCAAAAAATTAATTAAAATCATTTAATTGTGTAAGTGAATGAGAAAAGGGCTTTAATTAAATAATCATGAATTATTTAATCAAAGTATGATTATGATAATTAAATAATTTGCATTATTTAATCAAATGAGAATAAAATTAGTATGGAGAAAAGTGAATTAACTAGAAATAAAATTGATTTATTTAATTAATAGAGGAAAACATGAATTTAACAAAATAAAATTAATTTATTTAATTAAATGGATGAATTAGGTGAAATAGACTAGGAATAGTGTTAGTACGAAAAATCAAGTATGTGATATCATTAAGACAGTTTTAAGTGTCTACAATATGATATGTAGCAAGATAAGATACACAAACATACAATGTCAAAGTAAATGTAAGGAAAAAGAAAAAAAGGGATATGGGCTAACAAGTTGTATTTGCTAGCAGCCATACAAAAGAGGAAGGGACATAGGCTAGTGAGGACTATTTTTCACTAGGTGAGCTCCCAAAATAGGTAGCAAAATGAGAAACACTCACTAGGTCTACAAGGCATTCCCATAACTATACCAAGAGTTATACTCCCTAATAACCTTGATAAAGTGCTCCAAAAATGATCTAAGTTTAGCCCCTATGAACAAAGTGAAGCCAAGAAAATGTCAAATGTCAATACACAACTAAGTTAAGCCCATATGAAAAAAGTGAAGCAAAATAATGTCAATGTATTCCCCCACATTAAAGAAATTGCTAAACACCATGTTGTGAGCAATTACTTTAAAGTAGAAAACTGATAAATGTCATGCAATAAGAGATCACAAGATCTTATTTATAAATCCCTATGCCAATGAAATGTGTCCAAATAAACTACATCATGATAAGGGGTTGCCCCATAAATGCAATATAGAGAGGTACACCGAGGTATCCACAAATCTAGGGTCAGTATATGTCTTTGCTTGAGTGATATAATAGAGCTTGGAACTAACATCATTCCCCAAATACTCATGGAACAATAAACACAATGGAATATTGACACATAAAGAGAGAAGAAAAACAAGCTTTTGGGTCAACATGGAAGAAGAGACCTAAATGTCTCAACTCTTTGCATCATCCCCAAAAGGAAAGCATAAGACAAAAAAAGTTTACGACATATAAAAGAATGAAGATATAAATAGAGGAATTTCATGATAGGTTTGTTTCCTTTGTATCCTTGTACCAATGGAGCAACAAGGCTCATCCAAAGTAAACTTCAAAAACATAAAGACATGACAAGAAACACAACACAGGAGATCACATCACGTGCAAGCAAACACATAGAATGCATGCAACAAATATAAAGAAGTACCACACAACGATCCAACCTACAACAAGTCATTTGTATCCCAATCTTTCTTATCATTTATGGAAGGCATACAACTATCCAAGGGGAAATACGACAAGTGTCGTACTAGGAGCATCACGAGGTTCAGCATGCAGTGGGTCACTCTCATTTGGAGGATCATCATGGTTGTTCCCATCTAACTTCATAGAAGTGGAAAATAATAAATTCAGCTCATTATGCAATTCTCCATCAATTTTAGCAATCTCATAATCATCCAAATTGATCACAATATGAGGTTTTATGGTTATTGCATTTGAATTTTCTTATTTCTCCTCTTATTTTTGTTCTATGTCTTGTTTTGGTGAAAGTCGAATTTATTCTTGAGTTGTTTGCATAGGTTTTAGTTTATTCTTTTCTTCCAATTGATGAGCAATAACGCGTCGTCTACGCCTATGCTCTTTAGCACTTTGGTTTCTTTTTGCATGGTTTTCAAGTTGTGATGGGGTAGGATCGAGTTTATCAACCATTGGTCTCTTTTCTTCCCTTAGGGGAGGAACTAAAAGAACTACCAGGGGTTGGGAAATCATTGTTTCTTTAGGTCTATACACTTGTTTTATCTTTGGTGGCACAAAAGGAATCATCTTATTATCTCTTGGTATTTTTTAGGAAAATGGTGGAGGGACCATGTTGTACTTACCTTGGTTACTTGGAAGAGTTTTTAGCTCAATCATAGGTTCATCAATGATGGTATGGGGAGAAGGAATAGCCATGGACCTATCTAATTCAGGAATATTGTTAAGAGATAATTTTTCTATGTGTTTTTCCTTGAACTTTTGGTATGACTTTAAAAATAAATATTCATGAGGCTTTATAGGTTCCATAGGTTTAGGCCAAAATAAATCCAATGAAAAATTTCCATGAGAAGACAAATGATTGAATCAACTATGATGCATTGTAATTATCTCATTTTTAAAGGGGAACTTTATGCATTTGTGAATAACCGACGGGACAACATTCATGAAGCATAGCCATGGATATCCTATCTTCACACAAAATTGGGTTTACGACAAGATGATGGAGAATGAGACATCTAATTGCTTTGGTCCAACTTTTAATGGAAGAGTGATCAAACCTGATGTAGGAAAAGGAAAACCATTATGTTTTTTTATCCATGCTTTCAATTGTTCATAAGAATCTTGATAAAGTTCATGCACAAACAAGAATTCCTCTGTATCATCACATTCTCTACACACATGAGATCAATAAATCGCAATCATGTGTTTATCATTAATTCATCTTGCGATATAGAGAGGACCATCAGGCACATGTATAAATGCATCAATATGTGAGAAAGCAATATTAGGTAACAAAGTGGTTTGACCTTTACGAGGTTGAGCATCTATGAGAGTGACCATGTCATGTAGATCATCCCCATTATCACTCTTATCATCATTATCATCATTCATATCCTCAATATTGTTAGCATTCATCACATCATTCTTAACTTCACCGGCTTTTACAAAGGTGGCTGAATGATTTGGCAATAGGTTGTGATATTAAGGGAAAATAGGTTGGATGAATATGGAATGGGGAAAATGGAGGTATGATGGACCTATCTTCCTTTATTCCATTAGGAAATGAGATCCACACAAATAATTGACTTACAACCCTTAGGTGAGTCAACTCAATGAGGGAATCTACTTATTTACTTATGACTGAGGACAAGGGAATCATCCTGAACAACACTTTTGGGAGAAAAAATAAAAATAGAAATTATACTAAATTATGCTCATTCAAACTTGAAACAACAATTTAAAGCTCAATACTAATAGAAACATAAAACACTTTGCAAATATGAGAAGAGTAGAATATTGTGTACCAGTCACCAAAAGGTAGTTTTGGGAGGTTTCTTGGGACTCATTCACCCATGGGTGAATGGATCTCTTCTCATGGTTTTCAACCAACTTTCAAGAGTCGTTGATGTCAATCTGTAGCTTCTATTTGATCCAAGTTTCAGTGTTGGAAATTTGGAAATCACATTTGTAGGTGATATTTTGTGATTTGATAACTTTGACAACTTTTCCAATCTTTCTCTTCAAAAGATCTTCAACCTAATATTTGCAACACAAACACAAGAGGGAAAATTTGTTTTTTTTGGTGAATGGGGGTTTTCCTTGGTCAAACCCCATTTGGGTAATTAACCTTGAATTGAAATAATAAAATGTGAAAGGAATGATGAATGAACAAGCTCTATGTTGGAACTCACCAAACCCTTGAATAAACCTTTGGAAGTCTACAATATTGTTCTTGATCTTGCATGAAATGGCTTCAATGGATGTGGAGTTTGATGCTTGAAATATGACTTGAATTCTTGCTTGAATCTTTGAAACCTACATCACAATGTTAGCTCCAAAAACATGCATAATGCTTAAGACTTTGACATGATGGTTGAGATATTGATTGCTGCAATAAATCATTGATAAATTTTCACTTCAATGCCCTTGATCATTAACTTTTCTCTTCTGAAGTCTCATAAAAAATTCTAGATGTTGAAATGATAAAATAACCTTGTATTTATAGATATGTATCCTTAATTTCTCGAAAATTAAATATTACAAGCTGACATGAAATTTTGAATTTAGAGATGTTAAAATAACACCAAGAACATAATTTAAGTTTAGGTTCAAAGACCTAGGGTGGACCTATTCAGCCATGGGTGAATGAGTCCCCAATCCCTATTCTTGGAACACACATTGCTCAAGGTAAAGTGTTATGTATTGGCATTAATTATTGTCAGGTTTCCCCTTTGGAAAATGTAATTTATTATGCTTGTAGATGAAAAATAGGGATTATTAAGGCATAATTAAATGAGGGGCCTAAACAAAGTGTGAAAATGTAAAGGAGTACATTTTTCTACACTACATTTAGCCCCCACATTAGTGAGAGGATGACCTTGCATCAAACTCACACTAAAGTAGATGATCAAGAGAGGTCTAGTTGTACAATTGTTGGAAAGATAAGACAAAAAAGGTCAAGGAGGATGATCAAGCCCCCAAGATCTAAGATCTCACGGTGAACCAACAAAGGCACAAAGAGACACATACCTTTGTTAAATATGCAACAACAATGACAAAATTCTCAATCATATAATGTTAAAGACTAAAAAAAATAAAAAAGGGGTGCATCAAGCCTTGAATATTTTTCCAACTCGATGTGGATAAATCCTTAGTTGTTTGTCCAAAACTGTTTACAAGTGAAACCCACTGTCCACTATGCAAACAACAATGCACACTCATACGGGCTAGTGAAATCTGTTGTCCACTAGGTGAGCCCCCAAAATTGGCCAATGAGAGATTCTTATTAGGTTCTCATTGAACTTGTTGGGAGATTGTTGGATGTTTTGAATGTTTTTCTGATATGTGGTTGTCATTGATGTCAACACTATTAGCATTTGGTGTATCTATTGTTGTATATGTCGAGGATATTGAGAAAATTATAAGAAAAAGTGTTTTGTGTTCCTAGTGGAACTGTGCAGGTCATGAAAGCGTTTTTTTCTAAATGTAAAAGATTAGCTGACGTGGATTAAAGGGTTTATTGTTGAGTATGTCTAGATCATCTACCGGAAGTCTCAGAGGTCTGCATGAAGTTCTGTGTGAGTTATGGTCTAACAGTGTTTTGTTGGTCTTTGTCAGTGTTCCTAAACGAAGTTTGTGTGGTTCTGGCTATCTCAGTTGTTGCAGATGCTTCTCTGTTGTTTCTTGGTGTTCTCATATGTCTCTAGTTCATTCTCTATCTTTGTGGAACGTCCACTTGATCTCTTGAGCTTGTGATTGAAGATATTTTTTTGCGCATGTTCGGTTTTTCATGTTCTTGGCCGACATGTTGATGATAGCGTGTTACGGATGTTCGAGATGAAATTAATTAAAGTATTTTTATGTTGGATATATTAATTTGGGTCTCCACTATGTTGTGGCCGATCTTGGAGGGTACGCATCAAAATTTTATTTGTAAATCTAGGCTGACATTGCAAATATATTTTATTTTTCTTGGCCCACAAAGTTGTGGTGAAATCTCCTATAGTAGATATATAAGAGCGATTGTGTGATTGGAGGAATGCATGCTTCGTGTGTTCCTATGTGTGTATATTTGAATATCATTGAAGAGCAGAGTGTGAAGAGAATTGTGTGAAGTGTGAAGAAGTGTTGAGCTTAATTGGAACTGTAATCAGGCTTGGACAGAAGCTATTTTCACAGTTCAAAATCCCAATGGTTATAATCTGAATCTTTTTGTAAGACAGTGTGTCTTCCTTTTTTATTGAGCAGTGATCTCTAGGTAGTGTGCCTGAATGCATGTGCATTCCCCTTATTGTATTTCATTATACTTTTAGCAGAGTATAATCTTGTGGACTAACATCCATCGTGGTTTTTCCCTAACAAGGTTTCCACGTAAAAAATATCGGTGTTCTTTGTCTCTCTGATGTGTTAATTTCTTATGGTTAATTGCTTATTTATCATATCTGAGATTAAGGATAAGTTAAGTTAGAAAAAATTTAAATTTTTGTGACAACTGATTCACCCCCCCTCTCAGTTGTCTGTCCTTGTTCTGCCAACAGAACTAACCATACCAAAGTTATACCTCCTGATAAATTTGATAAGGTGCCACACAATATGAACTTAGACCTTCATAAGGCTTAGCAAGTTGTGATATTCTAAGCACTTATGAACAAACATGGCCCTACTAGCAAGCAAGGTGTGTTATGCTTGGTGGCCATGAAAATGGTTGTAACTTTGAGCTTCACAAGGCTAGCAAGCTACGTTACGCTAGGCACTCATGAACAAACATGTAAATGGGATAAGACATGTTCAAAGGGGTTTTTATTAGTTCATGTAAGGTCTCCTCTTAGGGAACATCGTTCCTAATGTCTCCAAGAGAGGACTAATTGAGGATAAAATATTCGCAAGTTAGGGAATGCAATCTGTAGCATTGCCACTAAGAGGAATGTTGTATGCTTAGAAAGGTCACAATCTTGAAGGACATCAAACCTAATGACACCACCAAGAAGACCGCACTATGAAACATAAGTTATAGTCAAAATAATGATGCCAATGTATGCCCCCACTTTAAAGATATTGTTTAACACCATGCTGTGATAAATTACTTTAAAGTAGCAAATGATACATGCTAACAATAAAGAAGACATGAGAGCTTATTTGGAAAACCCTATGTCAAGCATATGTTTCTAAATGAAGTTGCATCATGAAATGGGGTTGCCCCCAAATAAAATCACAAACACATAAGGGATCCACAAATTCGGGGTCAACGTATGTCTTTGCTAGAATGTTATTATAGAGCTCAGAAACATCATCATTCCCCAAATACTCATAGAACTGGAAGAATGACACATAGAGAGTGGAAACAAAGAAAATATTTTGGGTCAACATGGAAGAGACTTAAATGTCTTGGTGCCTTGTGTCATCCCCAAAAGGAAAACACAAGACAATAGAAAAGATAAAGGTTTATGACATATAGAAGAATGTAGGTACAAATAGAGGAATGAACATAAGACATGTCAAACAAAATGATACGAGGGATCACATTACACACATGAAATCACACAAAAAGAACATGAAAAGAAAACAAATAAAACACTAGTATGGCACATGTGAGTCAACCTATAGTAGGTCGTATGCATCCCAATCTTGTTCATCATATACGAAAGGTGGATAACTAGCCAAAGGGACAACAGCAACTGTTGTACTAGGAACATCACCAGTTTCAACATGTGATGAGTGTTGGAATATGGCTTCTAGTGTTGTCATTGATGGAAACCTAAGTCATTGATCCAGTCCACACTGTAGTATCTGACTATATCGGAAGACAGAATGAAGAACAAAGTATCTAGATGCAGATTGAATCTGTCAAGTAGTTTGCATTATCAGTTTATCAGTTTTGGTTGTGGATCTCAAGGAAGGTCATTGGGTATCTGAAATGTGTTATTCTTGAATTTTGTGTTGTCACATCATGTGGTGTACGAGTTAGGATATCCGGTTATTCAATTTTTTGTTCATTAGTATATGAAGGCTGACTAAGCGAATGTTGGGTGGTGTGGATGTTTTAGGTGGAATTGTTTAAAGTATTCTTGTGTTGAATATTTTTTTGGGTCTTAACTATGCTATGGCTGACTTTGGTGGATGCACATTAAATGTTGTTCATGATTTGAGCCGACAGATGGAAGATATTTTCTATTTCATTGGAGCCGACATATAGCGATTGAATTCTTGGTAGCGGATATATATATGAGATTCGTTAATTTGTTTTGGTGAGTATGTGTTGAGAGTTAGATATTTATTGATGTATGTGTGAATATCAGGAGAGTAGTTGAGTGATTTTCATTTGTGCAAAAGATATTTTTGTGAAGCAAATTAAGGCAGAGCAGAGTGAAGTGGAGAATCAGACAGAAGGTCCAGAATTTGAGCTATGCACCTAACCAGAACTGTAATCAAGCATTTGTAGATGCTTCTTTCTTAGTTCAAACTTTTTTTGTAATCCAAGTTTTTTGTAAGGCAGTGAACCTTCCTGATTTTGAGCAGTGAGCTCTAGGCAGTTTTCCTTAATGCAAGTGCATTCCCATTTTGTAAAACACTTATATTTTGAGTACTCAAATTGTGGATTAACCTCCACCGTGGTTTTTCCCTTAACCGGGTTTCCACGTAAAAATCCTTGTGTTATTGTGTTGTGGCTTATTGTTCTATGTTCATGCATCTTTCATTTGATTGAATTTTTTAGGTACTAAAAATAACATATTAATAAAATTTGCAAATTGCACAACATTGATTCACCCCCCCCTCTCAGTGTTGCTTGAGTCCAAAAATTGGTATCAGAGCTAGTTCCTTAGAAAAAGCTTAGTAGCTTGAGGTGGATCTTGGAATGTAATGGACTATGGTAGTCTTCAGCAACAGCTTTTGGTGGCACTTGATGATCTTGATCAATCTAAAGCAGAAGTCTAGGAATTAAGAGAAAATCTTAAGGATGCAGAGAAATTCATTCAGAAGTTGAAGGACCGGATTATTAAGTGTAGGGAAAAGAGAAAGGATCTTTGTGATCAGATTAAGAAGAAAGAAAGAAAAAGCATGGATGATGTTCACCTAAATCAAACCTTGAAGGAAATAACTAAAGAATGTGAAAAGCTTGCTAAAGACAATGCTACCCTAAAACATGAGATGGAATCTATGGTGATGAAGATGACTAAGGAGATTGAAGAAAGAAAGAAGAATGAGGAAAATATTTCCCAATCCCTAAAAGAGAGATCTAATGAATGTAGCAAAATTAATGGAGAATTCATTCAGTTAGAGATGGAACTGCAACAATCTAGAAACAATGAAGAACTTGAAAAACATATTGTTATTCTCAAGGATGAACTTACTACTGCAAATGAATACAAGGAGAAATTCAAGATTAGCTCAATGAAACTTGATGAGTTGACTCAAGAAAAGAAGAGTGCAAATGATAAGCAAGGTCTTGGCTATGAGAAAGGAGAAAGTTTCAGATCTGGACAGAGGAATTTTAAGCAAGGACATCTAATGAACAAAGCAAAAAGGCTTCTAGTAAGACAACCTAACACTCAAAAGTTTAATGGATATTGTTTTGCTTGCAAAAAATTTGGTCATATGGCTGTTCAATGTAGAAGTAAAATGAAATCCAGTGAATCTTCATTTTCCAGTCAATTTTTTAATTGCAATAAGTTTGGTCACAAGTCAATTGAATGTAGAAATTGTTAAATTAGTGATCAGATAAGTGCACAGAAAATTAATTTAAAAATCAGACACAGAAACACAGCATATACCCTGGGAAAACCCTCCTCTTGAGGGAGAAAACCCAGCAACAAAGATCTCTCTTTTATATATAAAGTAATGGCAGTAATTCTCTTTACAATGAGGCCAATACAAGGCCAATAACCAGCATCAACTCTAGATGCAATGACAGAAGATAATCTGCTCTTCCTTGTAATCTAAATCTGCACTTAGAGAAATTCGCAATCTGTTCTTGAAGGAATTCGCACTTGACTGAAGGAATAAATCGAACTTGCTTGATAAATCGATATCTCAAATGAATAACAAGGATCTCCTTTTATAGATGACAATAGGGAATATCTCCAATGGATGTGACCTTTCAAAATGCAATGTCGGCCTCTTGTGCAAAGACAACTTTATTAAATTTGCTCTATTTAAATAAAGTCGGCTTATTTAGATAATCGCGCCACTTGGGTAAGAGACATATCTTAACAAATAATTATTTAAAGTTGATCTTCTTTTAGCAAAACGAAGTGACTCTTAACTTGTGCCTTTAGAGATCTTATAAATCAGATAGCCTTTGGCTATTATCTGATTTCTTCAATGAATGCGCTGGAAGATGCTACGATGCTGCTTGAAGCATTAACACTCCCTCTCAGCTAAGGAGCACTCTTCCAGCTGCTCAAGTCATATCACCTCATCGTGATGTCAAATATCGCTTTAATATGATATCAACCATAATGGCTACAACCATGCTATGGTGATCAAAGGAATATCACCTCAACGTGATATTGGATATCGCCTCAACACGATATCTACCATAATGGCTACAACCATACTATGGTAATCAAGAGAATATCACCTCAACGTGATATTGGATATTGCCTCAACACGATATCTACCATAATGGCTACAACCATACTATGGTAAAAGATAGATATCACCTCATCGTGATATTGGATATCGCCTCAACACGATATCTACCATAATGGCTACAACCAAACTATGGTAAAGATATATATCACCTCAACGTGATATTGAATATCGCCTCAACACGATATCTACCATAATGGCTACAACCATACTATGGTAAAAGATAGAAAGGATCACTGAGACTCTTTCTCAGTCAAGGCTGGATTCTCCACCATACCAAGCTTTTCTCGAAAGTATACAAACTTTATCCTTGAGAGAGGCTTGGTGAGAATATATGATGTCTGCTCATTAGTGCTGATGTACTTCAACTGTACAGCCTTTCGTAGTACCATATCTCTGATGTAGTGGTACTTGATCTTGACATGCTTTGTTCTGTCATGGAACACAGGATTGACAAAAAGCTTCACGCAACTCTGATTATCACAATGGATGATGGTAGGCTCCATTGATTGTCCAAACAATCCTAAAAGGAGCTTACGAAGCCACACTGCTTCCCAAGTTGCCATGCAAGCTACAATGTACTCAGCCTCTGCTGTACTCAATGCTACAGATGACTGCTTCCTGCTGCACCAGGAAATCATACCAGAACCCAAACTGAAGCAACAACCAGAGGTGCTCTTCCGATCTGTGACACAACCTGCCCAATCAGAATCTGTAAAACCATGTAACTCCAAGTCTGCATCTGAAGTATACCTCAACCCATATCCAAGCCACGCAAGTATCTCAGGATATGTTTAGCTGCAACAAGATGTATCTGTCTCGGATCACACATAAACTGGCTAAGTGCACTCACTGCATAGCAAATATCAGGTCTAGTGTTGACCAGATACATCAGAGACCCAATCAACTGTCTATACAATGTAGGATCCACCAAGTCTGAATTAGCTGCAGCCTCCTTCAACTTATGAAGATTGGTCTCCATTGGTGTAGACATGGATTTGCAATCCATCATGCCAAATCTCTTAAGTATATCAATGGTGTACTTTCCTTGACTTAGAATCATCTCATCTGGTTTCTGCCAGACTTCTAAACCAAGAAAGTAATGCATGAGCCCAAGGTCCTTCATCTCAAATTCTGAAGTCAACTCCTTCTTGCACTCGAGAATCAGGTGATCTTCTCCAGTAAGGATCAAATCATCAACATATAAAACCAATATTAGTGCATCACCATTGATTACTTTGAAATAGAGATTTGAATCAGCATCATTCTTCAGGAAGCCCAAACTAGATAGGTATCGATCAATCCTTTCGTACCAAGCACGAGGAGCTTGCTTAAGACCATACAAGGCCTTCTTCAGCTTACACACATGTGACTCCTTCTCATGAACTTCAAAACCATCAGGTTGCTCAATGTAAACTTCTTCCTCAATTACGCCATTGAGAAATGTTGTCTTCACATCCATCTGATGAATCTTCCATCCTTTCGATGCAGCAATGGCAATGATGGTTCTGACAGAAGTGTAACGGGCAACAGGAGCAAATGTTTCTTCGTAATCAACTCCCTCTTTCTGAGAAAACCCTCGAGCTACAAATCTTGCCTTGTACTTCTCAATGCTCCCATCTGCAGCATGCTTGATTTTGAAGAGCCATTTCGAAGATACCACTAATTTGCTCTTAGGTCTAGGAACAATGTCCCAAACATCATTCTTCAGAATTGATTGATACTCCTCTGCCATTGCATCTCTCCAAACCTGATGACTGAATGCTTCTTCAACACATGAAGGTTCTGAATCAATAATCTGACTCATCAAGGCAACATAATTGAAGAACTTATGAGGCCTTTTACTTTCTCTGAATGTGCCTCTAGGAGCTGCAAAGCTTTCTGCCTCTTGCATAGTGCGCCTAGCCCATAGAGGTCTCTTTCTTCCAATGACAATGTCAGTAGGCCCATCAGTAGGCTCCAAGGGTTCAACAGGATCAGCATCTTCTTTTGGTTCAACAGTCTCCCTCTGAATCTCAGGAGCATGGTCAACTTCCATATCCTGAGGAGACTCTTCGTTACTGATCTCCATGTGAGTGCCCTTGGATCTCCTAAATGCAATGTCTTCCTCAAAAGTAACATCCCTACTGATCTCGATCAACTTTTGTCCTGGAATATAAATTCTGTAGGCTTTAGATGTCTCGCTGTAGCCCACAAAGATGCCCTTCTTGCCAGAGGGCTCCAACTTAGTTCTCTTCTCCTTCGGAACATGGATATAGACAGGACATCCAAAGATTCCTAAGTGACTAACTTCAGGCTTCTTCCCTGTGAAGGCTTCTTCCGGAGTTATATTCTCCAAAACCTTGTGAGGACTTCTGTTCTGCACATACACAGCTGTCCTGGAAGCTTCTGCCCATAAGAAAGTCTGTAAATCTTGATCATGAATCATGGCCTTTGCTGCTTCCATGATTATCCTATTCTTTCTTTCTGCAACACCATTCTGCTGAGGATTATAGGGAACACTGAACTCCCTCTTAATCCCTGCATCTGTTCAAAAGTCTAGAAAACTGCTAGAGGTGTATTCACCACCATTGTCAGATCTAAGGACTTTAATTCTTTTACCAGAAAGGTTTTCTACTAAGGCTTTAAACTCCTTAAATCTAGATAATACTTCCTCAGACTCTTTAGACCTCAAAAAATAAATCCAAGTTTTCCTAGAGTGATCATCAATAAACAGTACATAATACAAAAATCCGCTTGAAGAAGGAACAGACATAGGACCACATAAATCTGAATGGATGAGATCTAAAATACTCTTAGATCTACTTTCACTACTATGAAAAGAGGCTTTTACGTTCTTACCTAGAGCGCAACCCTTGCAAGTGCCTTCATGCTCCTTGTCGAACTTGGGTAGACCTGTCACCATCTTTTCCATAATAGGCAAAGCACGAAAGTGTAGATGCCCCAATCTTCGATGCCAAAGATCACATAGAGAAGAAGTATCATGAACCAAGGCTTGTAGAGGACGAGTGCAAACCCTGTAGAGACTTTCATGTCTCACTCCAATAACTCGAGCATCTTTGAAACTAGAGTTCTCCATCCATACAAGAACTTTGCCTTTTGAGAAGGCAATTTGATATCCTTTATCTTCTAGGGCTGAAATAGAGATGAGATTGCGCTTGATCCCCGGAACATAAAGAACATTGCTCAACTGAAGTGTGATACCTGAATCCAAATGGAGAGTAGAGGTCCCAATCCCTTTCACGGTGTAGCTAGCATCATCTCCAATGATAACTTGTTCCAAAGAGTCTTTCTTCACCAAATTTGATAAGTACTCCTTGAATCCGGTGATGTGATAAGAAGCCCCACTGTCAATCAACCATGTGTTGGTATCGATGGCAACATTGCATGACAAGGCTGAGAAAAATAGATATTCATCCTTCTGAGGAGAAACATTCTCTACATCTGCAACAGAGGCTTGATGCTTAGATCTGTCAGGGCAATGTTTAGCAAAATGACCAAACTTGTCACACCTAAAACATTGAATTTTAGACAAATCTCTCTTCTTCTTGGGAGGGGAAGCATCATCATTTCCTTTGTCATGATTCCTCTTGAAGTGTCCCTTCTTTCCACCTTTTCCTTTCTTCTTTGAAGCTTGGGCTGCAAGAACATGGATTTCTTGATTAGAAGAACTTGGGCCAACACCTCTAGCCATCAACCTTGATTCCTCTTGGATGCAGTCGGCCCTCAAACGATCAAACTTCGGAAGTTTAGACCTTGCACTAATTCCTTGAATATAGGACTCCCAAGATAATGGCAAACCGTTGAGTGCAAGCATTGTCAAATCTTTATCTTCAACCATATGACCAATAGAGGAGAGCTGATCTCTCAAATCTGCAATTCTCATGAAGTAGGCGATCACGGTCTCTCCTTTTGACATCTTCACATGATGAAGTTGTTGCTTCAGCGCAAGAGCCCGGCTGGTGTTGTTGATTTCATACATTTCTTCCAAAGACTTGAACATCTCCCTTCCAGTCTTCATCTTAGAGATGATAGGAACAATGTGATCCTTTACGGAATCAACCAGCAACTTCTTTGCTTTGATATCTTTCTTCCTCCATTGCAGCTTCTCTTCTTCCTCTTCAGGTTCGGGAACCTTGGTCTCCGCAAATTCAACCAAATCATTCTCCTCCAATGTAAGCATGATTCGGAATCTCCATGAGATGTAGTTTGAAGCTCCATCGAGTCTATCTTCGATCTTCAATCCGTTCACCATTTTGAATGTAGTGAAGATAGATAAGAACCCTCAACAAAAGAATAGAATAAGCTGTGAAAGCACAAATCTAACCACGATCTTTTTCACACCCGCTCTGATACCATGTTAAATTAGTGATCAGATAAGTGCACAGAAAATTAATTTAAAAATCAGACACAGAAACACAGCATATACCCTGGGAAAACCCTCCTCTTGAGGGAGAAAAACCCAGCAACAAAGATCTCTCTTTTATATATAAAGTAATGGCAGTAATTCTCTTTACAATGAGGCCAATACAAGGCCAATAACCAGCATCAACTCTAGATGCAATGACAGAAGATAATCTGCTCTTCCTTGTAATCTAAATCTGCACTTAGAGAAATTCGCAATCTGTTCTTGAAGGAATTCGCACTTGACTGAAGGAATAAATCGAACTTGCTTGATAAATCGATATCTCAAATGAATAACAAGGATCTCCTTTTATATATGACAATAGGGAATATCTCCAATGGATGTGACCTTTCAAAATGCAATGTCGGCCTCTTGTGCAAAGACAACTTTATTAAATTTGCTCTATTTAAATAAAGTCGGCTTATTTAGATAATCGTGCCACTTGGGTAAGAGACATATCTTAACAAATAATTATTTAAAGTTGATCTTCTTTTAGCAAAATGAAGTGACTCTTAACTCGTGCCTTTAGAGATCTTATAAATCAGATAGCCTTTGGCTATTATCTGATTTCTTCAATGAATGTGCTGGAAGATGCTACGATGCTGCTTGAAGCATTAACAGAAATGTGCCAAACAACTCTATTAATAGGAGTGTTAGATGTTATACCTGTGGAAGATTTGGTCATATTGCTAATCAGTGCAAATCAAGAAGAAATCAATGGAGTGACTGGTTTGAATAAGGAAATGTTGTGTTTCAATTGCAACAAATATGGTCACATTGCAAGATTTTGCAAAAATAAGAATATGGATAGAAGAGGTCTAGTATACAAAGGCAGAAATGTGTAGAAAGATGGTAAAGGAAAAGGGAAAGTATCTATGGATGAAATAAGAGATTAGATGAAGAAGAAATGGGTGAAAAAGAGTTCCTCTTATGAGCCAACACCAGAACCTACTTCTGGTAATTCCTTCAGGAATTAGTTTTAGGCCTTTGGCTTGGGGGGAGTTGTCATGAAAATCTTTCAAACCCCCTGCCGGTAATTAACACCGAAATATGGATGAGTGTAGTGGTTGCACTGATGATCTACAAATGTTGTTGGAATAGTTGGAAAGGATGTTGTGCTGAGTTGAAGATCCGCGGAAGAGTTATCTCTCATAGACTGAGAAAATAGGGTATCTAGATAAGTTAGGGCAAAAGAATTTATTACAACAAAAGTTAAGCGTACGAAATATAAAAGGCAACTTGAAATCCTCATTTACCACTTTGTGTCGAAGAAAAGAAGGAGAGCTCGCTCTACACCATAATTTTGAATGTGTGAAGAGAATTCGGCGATGAAACCCTAATCCATCAGGTACCTTAGTTATATTGAGAAATTTTAATTTGGTGTGTGGTTGAAGAAATTCTTTGGTATTTTTGAGACATGTGTACGGAAGGGAAAATGGAACAAATCAAAGGATTAGTAAAACTAGATGAATATAGCAGCAAAAATATTGGAGCCGAAAGAAACTTGTCGCACGATGAATTAAAATGGTTGAAAGAAGTGAAACACAAAAGCTTGGATATTTCGAGTGAATTTCCTTATTTCAAAAATGTAGAAATCATTGAGTTTGTTCTGAATAGATTGAATGATGACATTTTGACTCTGGATAAATCCTATCATATCTCAAAAGAAGTAATTGCAGTTGTAATTGGGTTATGCAAAGTTGGGGATGTGCTAAGGAAGAATTCAATTCAGAATAAAGAAGTTGAAATCCTAATTGGAGTAACTGGGGATCAAAGGGAACTAATAATATCTACAATCAAAGATCTAGTGACAAGTTACATTGCACATGGAATATCTTACAAAATCTTTTTCAAAAATAGAGAAGGTGCTACTTCAGCAGGTGCAGTCTACATTTCACACAAAATGATAATGGAAGATTGGGATTTTGATCTTTGCAAATTACTAAAAGATCAATTGATGGAGAATGTGCAATTGACGAAGGAAACAAGTTAACCTTTCAAGTTTGGTACTCTTGTTATATGCCTTGTAATGTATTTTTTGAATTGCTTACCCCTGAATGACAATGTAATGTGGGAAGAAAATGAACCGATTTGCAAGCAGATTTATATATACTCTAAAAATTTGGCAAACTGTGATCAAGTGTATGTAAGGATTTTCTAAGGAAGTTTGGATCAACTGGTGTTTCAATTTCGGTAAGAGAACTTGAAGTTGTTTCCTCCTCCGGTGAGATAGAGAGAAAGAAGAGAAGATCAAAAGAAATTGATATCAGTACTCCACCAGCATGCAAGACTCCAAAAGTTGAAGGGAAGGGGAAAGAACAAGTGATTGTGGATATACTAGATGAGGAATCTGATAAGGAAACTAAGGAGACCCTTGGAAAAGAATTGGAAACAGATGAACTGGAACAAGAAAAGGCAAAGACAGAAGGAAGTGAAGGAGAAGGTGATTTAACTAAGGAAGAGTTATTGCAGCTTATCCATGAGGAAGATGGAATGCAGAAAATTGTGAACATATGGACTATCAGACCTTCATATGAGCAGGACATGATCTTAATCATTCTAAGTGCTCATTTTGTGCACAATCATATCAAATTGGAGAGTTTGCAGAATAAGCTTCCAGAAGAGATGATTGAATGTATCAAGGAAATCATGGACTCTGAGTCTCAGAATAAGGAAGAAGAAGTGATTCTACATTTGAAGAAGCAGTATAGATTGTCACTTACTAAGCTAAAAAGGCACATGAATGAGCTAAGTCAATGCATAAGCACAACAAACAACATTTATAACTATTGTCTTCGATGGTCTCATGCAATCAACAAGTACAAGGAGAAGTTGGAACAAATTGAAATAGAGTTGAACAATATTGGTCAAAATTTTAACATGTCTCAGGATCAAGATGGTGCAATCAGGAAAAAGATTCAGGAATTGTAGACAGAGCATACAAATGTTCAGAGCACTAGGAACAAAATTGTGGACACCTTTTGGAAAGTGGACATAATAGAATGCGGGCTAGAACAATTGATTGAGATATTGAAGAAGGGAGAAGTATTGGAATATTCCTTCACCACTCTGGAATCCCTCATCAAGATTATCAACCAGACATCTGAAAAAAATAGCATGATCATAATCACCAAGATTGTAGTGGAAGCATGGAAGAAATTCCTTTCGGAGATGAAGAAAAAGTACAAAATAATCTTCAATTAGCAGGTGTATTTCTTCAAGTCTTTGAATCAATCTTTGCACAAGTAAGTTTTCTGGTTATATATTCATAAGGATAGATTGTTGACATAAAGGGAAAAAGAAAATATTTTATTATCTTTTTCATTGATTTCAAAGGGGGAGAGAAAGCAGTGAAAAATGCCTTATCAATCTTAGGGGGAGTTTTGTTGAGTCTTGTTGAGTTTTGGGTTTTTGAAGTTTTGTAGGTACCAACACTGAGTCATTTTCCACTAAGTTTTTCCATCAATGCCAAAGGGGGAGATTGTTGGCATATGGCTTCTAGTGTTGTCATTGATGGCAACCTAAGTCATTGATCTAGTCCGCACTGTAGTATCTGACTATACTAAAAGACAAAATGAAGAACACAGTATCCAGCTGCAGATTGAATCTATCAAGTAGCTTGCATTATCAGTTTATCAGTTTTGGTTGTGGATCTCAGGGAAGGTCATTGGGTATCGAAAATGTGTTATTCTCGATTTTCATTTTGTTGCATCATCTGGTGTACGAGTTAGGAGATCCGGTTATTTGATTTTTTGTTCATTAGTATATGAAGGCCGACTAAGTGAATGTTGGATGTTGTGGATGTTTTAGGAGGAATTGTTTAAAGTATTCTTGTGTTGAATATTTTGTTTTGGGTCCTAACTATGCTATGGCCAACTTTAGTGGATGCGCATTAAATTTTGTTCATGATTTGAGCCGACATATGGAAGATATTTTCTATTTCATTGGAGCCAACATATAGTGATTGAATTCTTGGTAGCAAATATATAAATATATGAGATCGATTAATTCTTTTTGGTGAGTATGCATGAGAGTTCGATATGTATTTATGTATGTGCAAATATCAGGAGAGCAATTGAGTGATTTTCATTTGTGCAAAAGATATTTTTGTGAAGCGAATTAAGATAGAGCAGAGTGAAGTGCAGAACTAGATAGAAGGTCCAGAATCTGATCTATGCGCCTAACCAGAACTGTAATCAAGCATTTGTAGATGCTACTTTCTCAGTTCAACCTTTTGTTGTAATCCAAGTATTTTGTAAGGTAGTGAGCCTTCCTGATTTTGAGTAGTGAGCTCTAGGCAGTGTGCATGAATGCAAGTGCATTCCCATTTTGTAAAACACTTATATTTTGAGTACTCAAATTGTGGATTAACCTCCACTGTGATTTTTCTCTTAACCAAGTTTCCATGTAAAAATCCTTGTGTTATGGTGTTGTGGCTTATTGTTCTATGTTCATGCATCTTTCATTTGATTGAATGTTTTAGGTACTAAAAAGAACATATTAATAAAAGTTGCAAATTACACAACACTGATTCACCCCCCCTCTTAGTGTTGCTTGAGTCCAACAATGAGTCACTCTTTATAGGAGGAACATCATGGTTGTTATCATCTAAGCTCATAGAAGAGGAAAACAATAAATTCATCTTAGTAATCTCAACATCATCATCATCCAAGTTAATCACAACAATAGGTCTAATGATAATATCCATGGAAGGTTCTTGTTCTTGTTGTGATGGAGATATAGGATTTTTTGATTGCGCTGAAGGTGGAGAATAATCATGAATTTCTTGAGTTGTTTTATTTTTAGTTGTTGATTCATTTTTTTCTTGTATTAGATGAGCATCAACACGTCTACGCCAACGCTCTCTAGCATTTTGGTTATTTTTTGTTCATTTTTCAAGTTGTGATTTTGTAGGAATGGGTTTATCAACCATAGGTTTCTTTTCTTCCTATAAGGGAGGAATGAAAGGACCCATGGGAGGTTGTTCAACCACTTTCTCTTTAACTTTTTAAACTTGTTTGATTTTAGGAGGGACAATGGGACTTATTTGGTTATCTCATGGTCTCTTATAGGAAATAGGTGAAGGATTTGTTATATTTTGGTCTTGGTTACTTGGAAGGGCTTTTGTTTCAATCATGGCCTCATCAAGGATAGGAGTCCCAATCATGGGTTGAGGAATATTGCTAAGGGATAATTCTACTATGCACTTTGCCTTAAACTTTTGATAAGATTTGAAAAAGAAGTCCTCACGAGGCCTAATAGGTTCCATAAGTTTGGGCCAAAAGAAATCCAATGAGAAATTCCCATAGGAAGACATAGGATTAAAGCCACTATGGTGCATAGTAAAGATCTCTTTACCAAATGGAAATTTTAATCATTTATGCACTACTGACGGGACAACTTTCATGGAGTGAATCCATGGGTAGCCTAACTTCACACGAAATTGATCCAACATTGGGATGATGGAGAATGAGACATTCAATCTTTTCATTCCAACTTGTAAAGGAAAAGTTATCGAACCTATCCTAAGGCAAGCAAAACCATTATGTGTTTTGATCCATTCTTTTGTTTGTTCATAAGTATCTTGATAAAGTTCATGCACAAATAAGAATTCTTCAATTATCACATTCTCTACATAGACGGGATCAATTAATATCCCATCAGTAGGCTTGTCATTGATTCTTCCGACGATGTAAAGAGGACCATTAGGTGCATGTTTAATTATTTCATTTTGTGAGAAATCAATGTCAAGGGACATATTGGTTAGGCCCTTACAAGGTTGAACTTCAATGATTCCAATCATACTATTTATAGGATTATCATAATTATTATTCATGTTGTTATCATGCATGTCAATATTCACTGCATCATTCTTGTTTCCACTAGCTTTGACAAAGGATATGTTATGATTTGGCATAGGATTGGTAAATATTTGTTAATTTTGGTTAGGAGGGGCTATAGACTTATTAACTTGATCATTAACACCACCAATTTGAATGTGATTAGAATCAATGAGGTCTTGCACAATATGTTTAAGACGCTTACAATGTTCTGTATCATGTCTATTTTATCAGTGATAATGGAAAAAAGAATTATTTCTATAGTTTAGTGGTAAAGGCTTATTAGGATCAGGAGCTTTAACAAGAGGTAAGGAAATTAAGTTCTCATTTAAGAGTTGCAACATGATGGAATGAAGGGTATCAGTTAGAGGGGTAAATTATCTATTCCTCTCCCCAAATGTATATGGATTTGTCATCTTTATAGTAGCCACTTGGGTGTCAACCTGTTGAGTTGGTTGAGGGAAATTTAGTTGTATAAAACCCTTATTTGGTTTCTTGAATGATTGGTGGTTGGTTTGAGGCATGGATTCAAATTTTTCAAAATGGTTAGACGGAGTTCTTACTTCACGGCTACTAACTGAATTTTGATAATCATGAAGGGAAATACACAATTTTGTGAAGGAGGTAAATTTCATCATCCTAATCTTATCTTGAAGCTTATTTTTCAAATTTTCAATGTTTATTCATTGAAGATCGGGATTGGGAATCCTAATGTTGATTTGTGAGTAAAGCAATTGATAATAGGTGATAAAGTCAATGACCTTTTCATCATCCTTTTGCTTACATTTCATTAAATTTTCTAAGGTCATCTTAGGACCCATGTGCACTTGTAAATGGTTGAGAAAGGCATCAACAAGTTCATTGAATGAACGTATTGAGTTAATTGGTAAGGATCAAAACCATTCCAAGGTAGTTTCTTTCAATGATCTAGGGAAAAATTTAGCTAAGAGTTTATCCTTAAAATGAAGTCACTACATAAGGTTTTGACTAATAGGATCTCCTTTCCCACCATATTTCTCAAATCTAAGAATATCTATACCTTGTGGCATTTGTGTTCTCAATATCTCCAAGGATAAGGCATTTCTTTTGACGTATTATAAAGGTTCACCATTTTGATTTTGATTCAATGTAGCAATTTTTTGTTGGAGGGATGAAACACTTTGCAAGAGTTGGTTAAGGACATGATCATTGTTTATGGTTTGAGATGGAGGTGAATAGGGTGGAGGTGTATATGTATTTGGAGGACAAGTGATTGTAAGTTTATGAGGGGAGATGGGTTAGGAGATATGAGATTTGAATGCACAAAGCTAAAGGGATTCCTAATGGAAATATCTAAGGTAGTATTGACATTGCTAGTGGGTTGTATGGTTGTAGTAACAGTTGCATTAGTGTATGTCGGAATAGAGGTCATGGTTGTGGAAGGAGGAATTGGATTTCCTCCTTGATTTTGAGTGTACCCCAAAGTTTGAGCACAACTAGCCATTGTAGGGATATGTTTATCAATGATGTGGGATAGGCTACACATAACTTCTATTCATTGTTCATTATCAATCATTCTCCTCATGTTATCTATGATAGGAATCGTAGTACCAATAATGTATTTAGAACTCACAAAGTTTTGTAATTTGTCTAATTCTTCATCCATTTTTCTTATGTTCTCTTGAGGGACATTAGCAACCATTGATTCAACATTAGTAACTTTATTTGTTGGTAAGGAGTTCATAGGAAATAAAATGTCAAGGGTATGGTCCATAGTGGGTTGACTAGTGGCAACACTATGAGTGAAAGAGTTTGAAAACCCAAGATCCATGATGAGTGATGTATCACGGATGACATGAGTCTCAAACTAAATCTCATGATAGTATTGGAAATAGGACACTAGGTTGTGAAGCTCATACAAATTTCACCAAACCTAAGGTGCACCCAAAATGGAGGATAGGCAACAAACAATCAACAATAATGCAAATATATAAAAAGAGATAGCAATTTCCAAATTTTAAACAAGATAAATTTCTTATTATACTATGAAAAAACCTAAAAATGATGTCTTTTTTTAATGCAGTTTTAAATTCAAACAATGCACTAAATTTGACCAATTAACATTAATGTAAATAATTTCAAAAAATAGAAATTCTAGAAACTGAAACAAGAACCTGAATACAGAAACAAAGAATGCAAATTGAAGGTTTTTAATGTCCAAAAATTTAGAAATAAGCTTGATCAGGGACTCATTCACCCATGGGTGAATGGGTCTTGTGTTAGGGTTTTAAAAAATTAAATTATAGATCTATGAGTTGATATTTATGCTTTCAAATTTTGGTTGCAAACAGGTAGTTATAGTTTTAGATTTCTAGAAAATCGTATCTAAATGCAAGTGTGAAATGATGTTAAATGACAAGAAAAAATACCTAATTTGAGATGTAATTTTGATTCAATTTTCTAATATAAGTGACTAATCATGCAATTTTATGTAAACAAAATTAATGAGGTTTTTCAATTTTTTAGATTTTAAAGAATGCAAAATGCAAACCTAAAACCATAAATGAGATGAAAACTAATGCAAATTAACAACCTTAAATAAGATGAAAATAAATGCAATGCAATGCAAAGTAAAGCATATCATAGATCTAGGGTTTGAATGGACTCTAAATTTTATAATTTTGTTGTACAAAGTCGGGTTCACCAAAATGAAATGAAGGGAAATAGGTTTGATTAATTTGAAAAGGGGAAAATGGGGGTATGATGGACCTATCTTCCTTTATTTCATTGGGAAATGAGATCCACACAAATAATTGACTTACAACCCTTAGGTGAGTCAACTCAATGAGGGAATCTATTGATTTCCTTATGATTGAGGACAAGGGTATCATCCTGAACAATACTTTTGGGAGAAAAACTAAAAATAGAAAATCTACTCAATTATGCTCATTCAAACTTGAAACAACAATTTAAAGCTCAATACTAACAAGAACAAAAAACTTTCTGTAGATCTGAGAAGAGTAGAACACTATTTACCAGTCACTAAAAGGTAGTTTCATGAGGTTGTTTGGGACTCATTCACCCATGGGTGAATGGGTCTTTGCCCAAGGTTTTCAACCAACTTTTGGAAGCCTCTGATGTCAATCTGTAGCTTCTATTTGATTTGGATTTCAATGTCAAAAAGTCAGAAATCAGATCTGTAGGTGAGATTATGTGATTTGATGACAACTTTGATAACTTTTGCAACTTTGACAAATTTTCCAATCTTTCTCTTCAAAACATCTTCAATCCTTCTTCAACCTAATATCTACAACACAAACACAAGAGGGAAAAAAAAAAAATTAGTGAATGGGGGTTTGCCTTGGTCAAAACCCATTTGGGTAATTAAACCTTAATTGAAATAATGAAATGTGAAAGGAATGATGAATGAACAAGATTTATGTTGCAACTCACCAAACCATTGAATAAACCTTTGGAAGTCTATAATATTGATCTTGATCTTGCATGAAATGGCTTTGATGAATGTGGATCTTGATGCTTGAAATATGACTTGAATGCTTGGTTGATCTTTGAAACCTACATCACAATGTTAGCTCCAAAAACATGCATGATACTTAAGAGTTTGACACATATGCTTGAGATATTTATTGCTACAATAAATCACTGATAAATTTTCTCTTGAATTCTCTTGATCATAATTTTTTCTCTTGTGAAGTGTCATAAAAATTATAGATGTTGAAATGATAAAATAACCTTGTATTTATAGATATGTATCCTTTATTTCTCTAAAATTAAACATTACAAGCCGACATGAAAATTTCAATTTAGAGATGATAAAATACTGCCAAAAACATAATTTAAAGTAAGGTTCAAAGGCCTAGGGTGGACCCATTCACCCATGGTTGAATGGGTCCTAGGTCCCTATTCCTCGAACACACATTGCTCAAGGTAAAATGTTATGTCTTGGCATTAATTATTGTCGGGTTTCCCCTTCAAAAAATGTAATTTATTAGGCTTGTAGATGCAAAATAGGGATTATTAAGGCATAATTAAGTCCAATTTAAATGAGAGGCCCAAAAAAAGTGTGAAAATATAAAGGAGTACATTTTTCTACACTACAAGGTGAAAATTTGAAAATTTTGGTTGGGTGGGGCAATTCACTTATTCCCTTTTCATTAACACCTCCCAACTAGATATTATTGGAATTGATGAGGTATTGCACTTGATGTTTAATATGCATGCATCGTTCTACGTCATGTCCACTTTTTCGGTGACATTAGAAAAAGTCATGTGGGTTATAATTTGGTGGTAAGGGTTTGGTTGTGTCCATAGGTTTGACCTGAGGTAAATGAATTAGGTTCTTGATTGAATGGAGGGAATTAGGTAATGGAGTAAATTTCCTATCCAAAGGTCTAAATTGGTATGGTGTAGAGTTTATGGCAACAACTTGAGGTTCGACATGGTTCTTTTGGGATGGATTTATCTTTAAAAATTTCTTGTTTGGCTTCTTAAATTGTTGATAATTATTGTGATGTGCGAGCTTGGACTTCTCAATATGTTTTAATGAAGATGTCTCTTCGTATTTATTAATTGAATTATGGTAATCACAAAGTGTCATACACAAACTTATAAAGGATGGAAATTTTGTAATATTACTTTTTATCTTATGTCCCTTTGCAAGTTGTCAATAAACATTCTTTGGATTTTCGCATCAGGGAGAATTAGATTGACTTGTGATAGTATCAACTAATAGCAGTGTATGAAATCTATTATCAAGTTTCATCATCTCTTTGTTTGCATCACATTAAATCAATTATATTAATCTTGGGAAAAATATGCACTTGGATATGGCTGAGAAAAGCATCAACAAGCTCAATAAATGAGTGAATTGAGTTATTCGATAGTGAATAAAACCACTCCAAGGCCATGTCCTTCAGTGACCTAGGAATAAGTTTAGTCGAGAGCTTATCTTCAAAAATGAAGTCACTACATAAGGTTGTGTATGTGGATATATGGTTGTTGGGGTCTCATTTACCATTGTATTTATCAAAACATGGTGCCTCTATGTTTTGTGGCATTTTTTCTTGTAATATCTCCAGTGATAATGGGTTTTTTTTTACATATTGTGATGGTTGTCCATTTTGAGTTTGGTTCAATGCTGATATTTGTTGTTGAAGGGATGTCACATTTTGCAGGAGTTGGTTTATGATGGAATCATTGCTTGTCATGTTTTGGGAATGAGAAGGTTGACTAATATATTGCAAGTTTGTGAAGAATGATGGGTTTGGAGATATGATGTTTGAGTTGACAAAATTATAAGGATTCCCAGTGGAAATACCCAAAATTAGAGCTATACAGTTGTTTGGTTTCATCGTTGTGGTAACACTTAGATTTGTATATGTGGGAATAGAGGCTATAGTTTTAAGGAGAGAAACTTGGCTTCCTCCTTAACTTTGAGTATACCCCAAAGTTTGAGGGCAACTAGTCATTGTAGGTACATGATTGTTTATGATGCAAGCTAGACTATGCATTACCTCTAATCCTTAAGAATCATCAAGCATTTCCTCATGTTATCTACCACATGGACCACTCTACCAACAATATATTCTATGTCTACAAATTAATGAAGTTTTTCTAAGTCTTTGTCCAATTGTTTCAATTTTTGTTTAGGCACATGAGCCACCATAGTTTCAACATCAGTGATAGTGGTTGATGGTAAGGTCATGGGATTGTTGCATTGGGGATGGAGTCCAAAATGGGTTGATTATTGACAAAACTTGTCACGAAAGGGTGGAGAACTCAATATCCATAATGGGTGTACCAATAGCGTGAGATGCCATGAGTCTCAAACTATGTCTCACTAAAGTATTGGTAATAGGACACCAGGTTGTGAAACTCATGCAAGTTTTACAACACCGAAAGTGCCCCAAGATAAACACCAAATTGTTAAATAAGTACATCAAACACTCATAAATAGAAGGAAACAAGTAGAAGCAAACAAGAACCACAACAATAGAGGTCTCAAAAAAAAATTGTTTGGTCAAGATAAGCAAGACAGGGTTGCCCAAGGGCGTCTAAGTCTTGGTTAGGGATTCTAAAAGTTTGAAATTTTACTGAAGACTACTCTACTTAACAATGCTAATTCTACTTGCAAATAGTTGAAACAATGAATTATTTTCAAGAATTCACTTAATGTATCCCAATTTGATGCAAAATGCAAGTATGCAATGATGTTGAAGATTTTTTGAACCAATTTTAATACAATTTTCAGATCTAAAATGTAATAGTTGACTGATTGAAATATGCATAGACTTGAAAATGATGATTTTGAATACAAATTTTGACCTTAAACAATGCACTTTCTTTCACTAAGTGAACTAAATGTAAAAAAAATTAAAATGTATTACTGATTAAAAAATAGGGACATGCAAGTACAGTGAAACTGAGCAGACAAACAAAAAAGTGTGAAAAAGCTTATTTACTCACATGTACAAGGACAGGATCACCCAAGGGTGATTAAGTCTTTGTTCAGGGTTCTGAAAATTCAAAATTTGAATGTTGAGATTGATGTTTAAGGTTACTATTCCTATCTGCAAACAAGTTTGACTATGACTGTTGTTATCTCTAAAGCTTGCACCTAAACTGAGTTATAAAACTCAGTTAGCTAGAGAAACATGGAAAAACTTCTAGGTTGTGGGGAACCTAATGATGAAGTGAATCTCTGGATAGGTCAGCTTCCTAGTAGGTAATATCACCTAAACTAATGATTTTTATAGGGAAAAAGGAGAAGGAATGCTGAAAATGAATAAAATAAGAACTGAAAAACACTACTTCCTATGGTGATACACCTAACTTAAGATGGATAATCAAACTTTGAAATTTAAACACTTGACACAAACTGATAATAAACAGATTTTGCATAGCTTATTATTGTAAGTTTTTGCATAAATATTTCATTAAAAGGTTGAAATACAAATAAATCAACAAAAGGAAGATATTCTTCACAATTGAAAAGTTATATGCATTCCTTAAACACATTTAATAACCTACATAAACTCACATTTGCAGAAAAAGCAAAATTCATGAGACAAAGCTTGAAAGAAAACTGAAAAATTTCACTAAAAGCTTGATCAATCATTTACCATGCACAGGACTGCAAGAACAAGAAGGCAAGAATTTCTTAATCAGAAAGAAACAAGGTATCTCTAGTATTTCATATCCAAGAGATGAGTTACAAAGCATGCTCAATGATGTAGCAAAGGACTGTCAAAGTCACAATCTCTAGAAATTGCATAAAAAGAACTAACTCAAAATGAGTTACAAAAGCCATAAGTAGCCAACCTCCACCAAAACAGGTTCTAGAAACCTCATGGGTCGGATGCAACCATAATTCCTAAAATCTAGCTCCTATATCTCATCCACAAAAGCTCTAGAATGTTGACATGGTCAAGTTTTACCATGTCAAACATAAAGGTATGCAAAAAGCTCCTCCAAATGCTCTCCAAAGCTCATAAATGAGTCAAAAACAGCTCCAACATTTGTGGCACATGTTTGCAAACTAATTCAACTTCCCTATATATCCTCCATCATCATAAATTCAAATACATCCCTCCTTCTCTCATGACTTAGTCATATAAACATGTGCCCCTTTCCTTTGTATTTTAAAGATAACAACTTAAACCAAATGATTTATAAATCATCATTTAGATTTAACCATTTACAATATAGAACAAATGCAAAAATAAAAGGTCTCTACCTCCATGTATTTGGCCATAGACAAAACCCAAAGGGTTTACTAAGTCAAGGTGCATATTAAAATTCCTAGTGTATATTTCATACTTGAAATGCCTAAGTCATAATAGGCATGAGAAATACATATGCACAAGTCAAAGCCTGCACCCAAGTATTAGTTGCAATACAAATTTTAAAATACAAGGAAAAAATACAAGTCTCCACCGACATTTGCATTATAGGGTTAAGAAACCCTAAGAAAACAAAGGCAAAGAAATGAAATATCCATTTCATTTGTTATGTTGAAGCTTCAAGAAGAAGCTAATTCTGACGCCAATGAGGGTTTCACAGAAAATTTGAAGCTCGACTGAGGATTTCATGGTAGATTTTAACAGATTTTTAAAGCAAAACAAGAAAGGAAAGCTCGATGTGAGCTTTGTTGTAAGTATCTTCAACCCTTTTTTAATTTCTCCTTCATTTACAATTGTGGATTCTCCCTTGTTCATTTTCTCATTTCATCTCATGTTGTTGCATGGGCCGCCGCCATGGAGGAAACCCTAGTCGAGCTTCAACTGAAAATCTCCATTCTTGATGTCATTTGAAGATTTTGAAGATTGAATGCAGAATTTTGAAGGTAAATCTAATTTTTTCCCACAAATCCTGGAGATTTTTGACATTTTTGAAAGCTTTTCCAAGTTTATAGGCCACGGCCTTGTGTGGTTTTTTCTACTCATTTGCTCTAGATTCTCTGATATAAAGCCATTCTACCATAGAGATGTTTACATTCTCAAAACTTGTAAATATATATATAGTTGCGGATTCTTTTTTTGTGGTCTCCATTTTTTAAGTGTAAAGTTTAAATCAAGCTAATCTATGAAAACTATAGTGGCCTCTTTATATTGCTCAAAAAGCTGAGTGTTTTATGGCTTGACCCTTTATTATATCTTCTGCTAAAGATTGCATTCTTGCACATACATTTCAAAATCCCTCCTAGATCGAGGGTTTCAATTGCTCGCCATGGGTTTTTCTCTATAGTTTCTCATGTATTCCTATAATTTCTGTAAATATTACTTGTCTGCAAATATAGAAAATTTAAATGGTCACGGCTAGAAACCCTTCTGGATAATTACTTTTTCTCTTTGCTTTCTAGGTTTCACTATTGTTTCAGTTAAAAACTCATATTGTGCATAGAGAAAATGGGAATATTTGCTCTTTGGGATTTTCTAAGCCCCTTTGTCTGTGAGAAATGATCATGGAACTCTCATTTTTGTGAGCAAGTTGTCTACTCGAGCTCTACTTTTCAATATATTTGTGTATCATATGCTCGATGATGGTTCCCATCTTGAAAGAAGGGAAGAAACTTGCATTTGATGACCTTCATTCTATAGAACTTTCCAAGAATAGTTCTTCCAGATACTCAAGGCCTTGTTTCTCATTTTCTGAGTTTCAATTTCAAATGCATTCTATGCTCTACAATTTTACTGTATACAAATAGATTGGAGCTTTTTCATGTTCTGGGGCTACATAAAAATTTCATTTTTCATTCATTCCACAAACTACTAGTTCTAGATAGTCAATGTAACACTGTTATTTGTAGCCCTTTTATGATTGTCATGAATATTGTCTTGTAGGATGTCTTTTGCATTATCTCCATGACTGTAGTTATTGGCACATGATCTTTACTCACGACTTTCACTATAATGTATTGCATTTCCCACTTTCACATTTGTGCTTACAACTATGCTTTGAATTTTTTGCTTTCCTTCACATCACTATCACACTTGGCACTATACTGTGCATTGATCTTTAGTTGAAATATGCATTATTTTTTAATGTCCTTTATACCACTATAGATCTAAAAATATCCTTGAAACATTTTCTTGAGATTATGATTTAATGCCTTTATCATCATGCATTATATTATAAATGGAAACCTTTTGGCTGTGATAACATTGTCAACTTCACTTTGACAGTCACTCCTTAATGAATCATGTTTGTTAATTACATGTCACTTATGACGGTGACCCATAAATTACCACCATGAATGATGTGTGATTGACAAACTAAAGAGATGAACTTTTTCATTGTCTGTCTATGTTGCTCCACTATGCATTGTACATTCTTCATGATGATTGTCTTCAACAAGAATGATGTTAACTATGAGAGCAATAAATAATGTGAACCATGATGTAAATGAAGCATTTTATGTTACCATTGCATAGTCATGTTTATATGATGAATTTCATTAATGCATTTCCCTCTTAAATAAGCTCGAATGAGCTCATTATCTAATAACTTAGCATGTCGGGCTCAACCCTTGTGGGAGCCTCGTTTTAACCCACATGGGGTAACTTGATGAAACAAATCAGCAACATAACTTTCCCTATATCTGCACATGAAGAAAACAAGTTAGTGAAATAAAATGCATATTTTGGATGTTTTTTATCACTTCAATGGTTTTCTAGGACATCCAAGGTTTGCATGCTTGTTTAATGCAGATTGAGCTCAGTATATATGTGCATAGGTTCTTTTCCATGTAAAGTTGGAAACTATTCATTGCTTAGAGCATTGCTCTAACACCATTGCTTATGACAATTGCAAGGTCTAGTGGCAACATGAAGCTAGGGAGGACAAAAATAGCCCGAGACAGTAGCAGGACGAGATGACACATCAAAACCAGTCATTCACAAGCAATGATTGGTTCCCTTATTTATATGCACATTCTTTTACTTATTCATGTATATTCTTTTCTTTATCTATATTGAATAAGTTAAGTCAATCCCATGGCTTGTGTGAGATAATGTACACTTATACATTCAATAAAGATTACTCTGTTGTTCAAAAAAGATTTGAATCTCTCTTCTATTACATGCATATGTATGAATGCAGTAATTTGTAAATGTAATCTTTTTAGGATTATTTAATTTATGCAGTTGAATGTAATGTAGGAAATATTTAGAATGCACCTTTTCATTAGTTTAAAATCAATAAGCTCAACCTGATTGAGCTATAAGTGAAAATATGGTAACAACTGTTATTCCAAAAAAATTCAATGCAAAGGAAATGCCAATGCATGACAATTTTGGAACAAAATGACACTTTTTATATGAAATTTTGAAATGAAAATCTGATCTAAATGACTGAAACACACTATAATGCAACCTATGATATAATATGAATGCAATATTTTTGGATTTTTATGATTTTTTATAATGGAAATATGCAACCCTAAATGCTAAATGCAAGACAAAATGATGCAAAACCTAGATGAGAAATGCAAAACACAATGATACAAAACCTAGATCTAGGGTTTGAAAGACTACCAAATTAAAAAGTTATGATTTAAGAATGTTGGGTTCACCAAAATGAAACATAAAAATGTGGTTACCTTTAATTTAATGTCTAAAACTTAAGGTCAATTGGGACCATCATTTCTAGTATTTCATTAAGATGCAAATCAATAAGGTGTATAGACTAAATTTCAACCTCCAAGGTGAGTCAATCAAACCTGGATCAGCATCTTTTGAGTCTTAGGAATGAATTGGAAATGATTTAAAATAATTGACCTAATTATACTAAATGACCTAACATAATGAATGTAATTTCTTGAAAGTAAACAGATTGAAACGGTGATTTGCAAGTGGATCTAGAGAGTGCAGACTGATATGTACCTATCACCAAAAGCTAAGTCTAAGTTTTGTTGCAAGATTGGATCACCCCTGAGCAAATGGGTCCTCTAAGAGGGGTCTTGAAATTGTTTTTGCAGTCCTCTAGTACTAGAGTTGACCTTCTAATTCCCGATTGTAAACTTGTCAGAATGTCATCAGTAAATTTTGTAATTGAGTTTTCATGGCTTGACAACTTTGATGACAATAAACACAATAATGCAAAATGGATCTTCAAATTTTCTTCAATCTTCTTTAGACCTGTAACCTGCACATTCAAAAAGAGGGAAGATGTTGTTCCATATAGGGGATTTCCTCAATCAAACCCTTTGTAAGTGTTTCCACTTCCACAATGGCAATGTAAATGATAAGTTGATAATAGAAAGGAAGGAAATAATGAATGAACACAATGTTGCAACTCACCACCCTTCAATGGCTTCCTTGAAGGACTAAATTCATACACATCTCTTCAAGTATTTGGATCTTGCTTTACTTGAATACTTGAATGCTTTGGATACCTACAACAAGGGTTATCCTTCACAAAACATGAACATGAACACACACATAAACTCACATAAAATTTTACATGATGTTGGATCTTGAATTGTTGTAATAATGCTTTAATATACTACTCTTGAGTTGCTCAATAGTGCTCATAACAATATTATTTTCTCTTGAATGTGTGATTTCAAATGATAAAAAGACTAGGTATTTATCCAATTTCCTTAAAATTAGATTTCAAAAGCCGACACTTTATATTTGAATTTTGGATATTAAAATATTGCCAACAACATATTTATATTTGGGTCCTAGATAAGAAGGGGGACCTAGTCACCCATGGGTGAATGGGTCCTAGCCCAAATTTCTAGGAAACTCAAAGTTGGGGACAATTTAATGATTGAATGCATTTGTTTAATGCTTGTTTTAGTGTCATAAAATTGTTAAAATTAGGTTTTGGAATGCATAATTTGGAAAATTAGAATCTTAATTGAGTCTAATAAATTCAGGGGGAAAAAATATATTGTGAATTTGTTAAGGTATACAATTTTCTACATAACACTTACAAAGGGAAGTATACACTAATTTATGATAGACTATTGTACATAACTAGACATTATACATACAAACACTCATAATTACTAAAAAAAATATTTTAAAAGTTTAACACATTTCTCTAGTATTAGATTTAGGTATCCATGATTATAACACCCTCCTCATGTCATATCATAGATTATAGTGCCCATATTGGGGCTTGGGGTAGACACTAGCACCCAATAGATGCATTGGTGTAGACTCTAGTGCTTTGTGAGCACTGGTGTAGACTCTTACACTAGACTTGGGAAGTTGATCCCCACCTACATTTTTACTAAGATATAATGGCTCAAATCTAGTATCTAGACTTCCTATAGATTTCTTATCTACTCAAATTTCAATTATGATAAGTATAAAAAGAAACATAACCAAAACATGTTTCCCATAACATATTTTTCTCTTATTAAGTTTTCTTTTAGTCTTGGTTAGTAAACTTAACCACTAGATGATTACATATAAAAATGTTTATTTGTTGCTTTCTCAAATGATTTTGTCATTGTTCTCTCTAATAATAAGTACAAGAAACCCTAATATGTTATTTTTAGGTCCAAAATCATGATGCTAATTTTTTTTGTAACAAAAAGATATAATTCAAGCTTTTCATTCAACCTATACATTTAGAAATTTGTTCTTAAATTGGGAAGTATATAATATTTTATGATAAAATATAGTAAAAAACTAGAAGTCAAACATAAAAACACTTTGAACTTCCAACAAAATACTTTGAAAAACTCCACACATGGATTTAACATTGGGTCTAGGTTCCCATGAAGGCTCTAGCACCCTTCACAAGCCATAGTGTAAACTCCAATGCTCAACCTAGGCTTTGATGCAAACACTAGCACCCAATAATAGCCTTAGTGTATACCCTAGAACCCACAAGGGCATTATTTAGACTCTAGTTCTCAACAAGGACACCAATATAACACTAGTGTAGACTCTTACACTAGACTTGGAACTAGAGCTATGCAAACATTTTTACTAAGATCTAATTGCTTATATGTGAAATCTAAACTTTGAGTACATACCTTTGATTGACTAAAAATTTTATTATGACAAGAACAAAAACATAGATAGGAAAAATTTGTTTCCCAAAACCCGTGCACTCAAAGGGAAGGCATCATTATA
>VDFB02000017.1:284518003-284595060 GCA_007258455.2 Sequoia sempervirens
TCATCAGTTGTTTAGAGTTATACTTGGTGTGTACATGGTTTGTACAGACATTTGAAAGATGTTGCAGGATTCTTTGTTTGGAACATTGGAAAATGTTTCTCTGTATGCTGTTGTAACGAAGGGCTTTTTGTATTTGTGGATTATATTTTTTATTAGCTTAGCAAAATGAGAAATGTTGTAGTCTACAAAATTTGAAAACAATAACACAGGCTCGAGTCAATTTACTTCGATTTAATTAATGGATATATCATGTTGTTTGGTAGTCCAAACCACAGCAACAAAAATATTTTGGGGAATAAATCCGCAAACCAAAAGTATAAGATTTATCAAAAAAATTGGGAAAAATTTGGATTTAAAAAAAAAAAGCAAAAAATTGTAGAACAAAAGATAAAAACTATCTTTTTTAAAATTGAAAGGCATTTCCATAGCATAGAGATATAGAAAGGAAATAAAATAAAGAGTTTTAACTAATGAAATGTAGAAAATAGATTTTTGTAGTTTACTTTCATATCGCTGATTACATTCATTGCATCGCACATCTTTCAAACTGAAACATTACTTCACATTGCATAACTAATAACTAGATGCTGATAGATGACAAAATTTCAATTACAATATAGTTTTTTTACAAAGTCAACCTAAGCAGTTATGCAATTACTTCACATTGCATAACTAATAACTAGGAGCAGAACTGCCAATTGCATTAACTCGTCATGGCAGTTATCATGGTGAATGGCCCATTGTACTATTTTGTCTTACGTAGCAGAAACTGGTCTGTCTGATATTTTGACAAATCTTATGAAGGTTGAAAGTGTGGGGATTTCAATGGAGAATTACTTTTAACACAAAGTTCAGAATTGTGGTAGTCACAACTTCAGATTTTTGAGACCATCCTTTGCTGCAAGGTATGAGTTGTTTAGTAATGGAAAATTTTAATCCAAATATCAATATCAAAAAACATATAAACGTGGTCACACATTTTATGCTTTGAGATTGAACAGGTGATAAAAACACTCCTGAAAATATGGTAAGTGATTTACCTCAAGATTATGCACAAATTGTGTTCTGCTGTCAACCATGCTGACCAGAAAAAATATGCAGAGTTTTAGAGCTGAACCACAACAAAATATCCCTACAGCTGTTGCTTCAATCTATTCACAAAAGTAGATCTAAAAAAAATATTGGGGTTTTAGAGCTATTATATTCCTCAGCTACAGACCTGATTTTTGCACCTTTAAAACGTAAATATTGGCTGCGAGTTAAAAATTGTTTTAGGTGTGAAGCGAGAAATGTTTCAACTGGTTAATTTCTTTTCCTTAGATAACGTTTTCCTACAACTACTACTTCAATCTATTCACGCAGAAGGAAATGTGGGAGATATGCAACTCCAAACGTGGAAGACAAGCAGTGCATTTTAATATTATTAATTGTTTTTATTATTATGTAAGGATTTAGCTTTTTCCACAATAGGTGTGCTTTCCTATTGAACCTTCATTTTAAACAAATTAGAAAAAAATATCAATTAGGCGTAGATGATTTGTGCAGTAGGTGACCCTAAATATAACTTAGACACAATGATTAGAAAACTTAGTCTTAGTGATATTAATTAAAAATCTTAATTAATGTCATAGCAAGAGCACGGATCAATATATTATAAGATTAAATTCAGATTATATTACAAGATAGAAATCATAGCTTATCAACATTATCTCTCAAACAACCGTCTTGAGTAATTATCCTAACTGTATGTCAGTTCTCACTATCCTATCCTCACTAATGTAGTAATGCATCCCGGAAATTAATACATTTATTTCTCTAATACAATACTATGTGAAGAAAAATATATATTATTTAAATATTCTATATTTTAGATAGTGAAAATGCATAATTTTGTATAAAAACAAAAGTAAAATATATTTATTCTTCATTTAAATATTTGATGAAGCAATAAAACATAATATGTTATTATTTTAAGAAGAAGTAAAATAGATATATCTATATTTATCATTTAAATCATTTATTTTTGAGGTACACAAATACAAATTGTTATTTTAAACAAAAGTGTTATGTCATTTTTAATGTAACAAGAGATGTTATATTTTAGTTTCATATTTCAAGTATATTTACAAATTTGTTGAACTAGGCTATAGCAATGTTCTAATATTCCACATATTTGCGAAGGCATGATTGAGGCTTCTACAAGATTTGCATAATTTTAGATTAATTTTTAAATGTTATATATTTTACTTTTTAATTTAGATGTCTAATAAATATTTTGAAATATTCATATTTCAAATTAAAAACTTATAGTTATATTCAAAATATTATCGATATTCTAAACTATATTTTTTCCTATTTTATATTTTCTTAGCAAGTCATTGTTTGTTATTTAAATTTATTGTACTTGTTATAAATTTGCATTATCAATTAAAGATACGATTCATGTAAATGTACCCTACCAATCTATATTACTACATTGCATGATTAGAAATAAAATCCATACATGGTTATTCATTTTTAATATAAATTTGAATGCTTCATTATTTTATTACATTTATTTAATGTTTTCTTAAGCATAACATTAAATTTATTTTATTTTTTATATTATTTTAAGTAAATTCATGTAGATGTATCATACCAATCTATATCTTACTACATTGCATAATTAGAAGTAAAATCCATACAATATTATTAAAAAAAAACTCATCTACAATTGCTCTCATAGGTATGCACAATTAATTATAAACTCTCTCAAAGTTATAAACTTGTAATTATTCCCTTCTTTAATAGAGTAAAAATAATAAAACTAAATCAATTACAAAATTTATCTTCTACAAGTGAACAATCAACAATAGTAAAAACAAGATTTACCCACCTACTCAAAAAATATTTATTTTATTACACTTACATATCTAGTTAAATATTTACAAATTATGGATTTATCATTTAACAACATTGTGTTTCACTAAATACAAATTCCAAGATATAGAAAAAGGACATTCACAAAAGACATAGTGAAGCTCTTATGTGACTTTGATGCAAACTTGATACTAATTGTTCAAAGGTATCTAATCAACATTTTATCTCAATGTGCATTCCAAGACCTTAAAAGAGGAGCTTCAAAAAGACAAAGAGATGCTCTTATTTAACTTTTATTTAGGCAAACTCGATACAAATAGTTCAAAGGATCTCATTGTTTAAAATTAAATAAAAAGACATTCAACAAAATTATGTACCTTTAATTTCCTATCGACTACTCCCTTGAACCTCTTATAGGTGCAAGTGCTAGTACATAGGTTTGTTTATGCATAGCTATGGAGATAGATATTTATACGAATATACTCAATATTTAAAATTATAGGAGGTATAACTAAAGAACTCTTGCCATACAAGTGGAATTCTGAGATTGATATAAGTCTTTTATATATGTTTATTTATACATTATTCATAAAATATGAGGCGGACTTTAAGCATACACACCTTATATGAAGGAGAAACATAACTCTCAAGCAACGGCTTACATGGTAATATGAGAGACGTTGTCAAGAAGATAGTGCGGCAGAGGCAACTTGAAGGGGTCTGAGGCAAAACATGGGAGTATCGACAAGCCACATGAATTGTTTGATAGAAAGCCTCTGAGCAATTCTTTCCAAGAAATCGAAAATCAATCCCTTTCTCCCCAAAAAGATCCTTATTTACCAAAGGAAGGTTGTTGGATTTTTTAAAGAAGATTCCATGCAAAATATCTTCTTTCTTTAGTAAATACTAATTTTTAAATAATTGTTTGAACTATATGTTGCTACTTGCAATTAGTAACTAACATGCGATAAATTAGAAGAAAAATGACTTATTCATTATCACATTATTTTATTTCTATTTATTACTGTTTATTAATTGCACTTTCTAATGTAATATTTTATCACACTTTTAATTTATTATCAACTATAATTATTAATAATTATATTTATATTTGATTACCTAAATACTTGTTACCTAATAATTTAATTTAATGAATCAATTAACAAAGAACAACATCTAACAAACAACTTAAACTAAACAACCCAAAACAACATTTATCAAACATCATGAAAGGGTGAGTCATAGAGGGGCACTACATAATTGATGTCTTATTTTCAAGTAATAGATTAAATATGCTTTCAGTTGAGAATATTGTTGTTATGTTAAGGATTTAGAAGTAGAACAAAATTGTGACAAATGGGCGGTCTTATTATTGTAAGGAAATAATATTTTGAGTACCATTGAATTTTTGTTCAGGTTATCATTAGTAGAAATTACTTATTTCAAGACTTTGTAAATGGATAAAGCACTATTTTAGCTCACTTCTTGTCCTTGACCAAGAAGGAACAAATCCAAAATTGAAAACAAACTTTTACATTCTATAATTTGTTTATTTCTTTGTATTTTCACACCAATCATAGAAAGTCTCAGAGGATTCCAAAGGTAATAAGCTACATTTGTATAATCCTCACTTAATTGTGTGAAATTCTTATCTACTATTACATCATTTATACCTTTTAGTATCTTAAAATGATGTCAAGAAGGAAGACCCACCTAGGTTTTGTAGAGCCTAAAGTGTAGGGATAATTTACTTTAAATTCTATGTTAAGTTGGCCACTGACCCGAAAGTATTGAGCTTTAGAAGTAGCTTATCTATAAAGACAATTAGATAATCAGTTGGAGGACCCAACAAGAATAACGAGGTGGGCCTTAAGACCCCACATGGTTGGGTGGTGTTGTATACTTTTGAGGCCATTTGTATCTAAAAATATGCTATGGAGAGCATGCAACATTCATTATATGATTATTATATTATTAGGCCTTTATTGTACATCATTTATGTGAAATATATATTCAAAGACTTGTGTCAAGTTCACTAGTTCAGTGTGTATTTCATTTATGAATAAGCTTTGTAACTCATGGTAAACTATCCATATTTGGGATGTGTTGTGTGGTCTCACAACATGCCCCATTTTGCTCTTGCAAAATGGAGACCCCATCTTTTTTCTCTTTTGCTTGGTTTGGAGGATAATATAAAATTCATGCAATTCTATGGGAAAATGCAGAGGGTAGTGAGAAATAAAGTGTTTATTTGTGGAAGCTACTTGAAATTGATGGAGATAAGAAATTTGGGTTTTTCAAGAATTTTAGGTCATATGAAGTCTAAGATTTCACTGTAGTGTGTTTTGCATTCAATAAGGAAAAACATTTGATAATGAAGTGTTGTCCTGATAAAGTGTTCCCTCCATAACCAAAAAAATCCCATAAGTAGTGAAGTAAGAAGTATCGTAACTCAGACTCAATATTTTCATTAAATAACCTTTATTGTTACTCGATAATTAAAAGCATTATTGAATTGGACGTAAAAGTATTTTACTAGAGCCCAATCTGGATGGAGATCTTGTAACGGGTAATTTTCTCGCAATAGGATCCTTTAAAAAAATCAACCTTGTACTATCAATGATGAAACTAGATATAAGATCTCTTCATCTTAACATTCCATTGGGAACCAATAAAAAACACTTTTGAGATATTTTGGTCATGTTGAACTTGAATGATGGTAATTTATCACTTTCACATCCGCTAAAATCCTCGATGGTTATTCTAAATATCAAAAAAAAGAGCTCCTACTGAATTTGCTTTCTTTTGAAATAAAAAATAAAGTGTGAGGATCAAAGCCCTCACCATTAATGCTCAAACTACTAGTCTCATACACATCCAATACATTGAATGAATAATGATTAACATGTGTTGGTAAGGTTGCAAAAGTGTTGTGTTATCATATTATCTTAATTAAGTGAGAATATTTGTGCATCTAAACTGTAGTAATGTGTTCAAGAATATATAAGTGAGAAAATCAAAGAAATCGAGAAACAACCAGAAGAGACAAAGATATTGTGAGCACCAAAATTCAAAGAGGTATAAGCTTATCCAAAATTTCTACTCAGAATCATAGTTGGCCAAATTAGGTATTCTCTAGATTAAGATTTTATTTATTTCTATATATACCCAGTACTCATAGAAATCTAGTGTTTTGGTTCAATTTTTTTAAGCTTGCATGATTAATTCTTTAAAATATTTAAATTGAATGATAAAAAAATTTATTTGAGAACAACTAGATGAATGTAACATTGAAGGAATGCAAGATTATCAAGGATAACTCTAATTAGCATGATTTGATACATTAACCATGCAAAATCTAGACATAATGAGTATTTAGAAGAGGGGAGTTAAGGAGGAATCAACTTTCCTCAATCTCAGGTTGCCACAATGTATGTTATGGTAACAAATACCCATTTGGGTATTTTAATGAAGAAGAATTTATAGAGAGGATTAGGTCACCCAATGCCACTCTGCATGCACAACATATTGTAAAAAGTGGATTACATATGGCAGCAAGTTTTTTGTCAACCATAGATGGCCTAGAGCTAGTTTTAGAATGCATACATTTTTATGACACCACAAGAAATGTGGTTCTGAAATAGGATAGAGTATGTTGACTTAACCCCAAAAGGAATTTCCCAAACTTTTGGAATTCCTATTTTTTCCAATAATGAGTTCGATACATGTCGAAAGGGTTGCAAAATCATTTGCAAACATGGAGGAGAAAAATAAAAGAATAATGTTGATAGCTTGGTTCAAAGAGAAAGAAAATCCAAAGACAGTGTCAAAAATGTTGAAGACTATATTTAGGTTTGATTTCACCACAGACATCTGTGACAGATCATGATGATGGTGAAAATAATAGCAGGGTCTCGAGATGCTAGAAAATTTGAACCCTGGATGTATGAAATCATCATGCACATGAAGGATGACACAACTAAAATCCACTGGTCAAAATCCATTAATGACTTCTTATGTAATTGGATAAAAGCTTTTAAAATGTTAGGATTGTTCTTCATGTCTTTGTATGCGATATATTCATGCACTATAAGAGAAAATCTCCAGGGGATAAATAGGGTAGGAACTCTAGGTAGTAATCTTGGACAAAGGTTAATTTACCAACTCTATCCTTAAATTACAACTAGAGAATACTTGGGGAATTATTCACCATGAAGCGAGTGAAGACTATAAAAGGAGACAAGGCTAAAATAATCTATGTGGATCCACAAAGTGTGATTAGTTATTATGGATTTTGGTACATCCAGTTTCCCAAGTTTACTTATATAAAGATTGAGGGGTTTTTCAGGTTTTCCTTATATGTTACCTAGATACCCTACAAACAAAGTTCTACTTTTATAATTTGCAAGATAAGTGATGGAATCTCATGATGCATTTCTTCAAGCTCATAAGAAAGGGCAGATCAAATTCCCCATTCATATGGGAGGATATAACTATAGTACATCAAGCTAGATTAACAAAGGGTGAATTATAGATGTATGGACTAGAGATGTTTGGTTTCAATAGGGCTAAGTATGATCCAATAGGGATCCTTGTAAGATAGATTAATAGGAGGTTCATTCATGATCCCCACCTAGAATATTACTAGAATGATTGTGCAAATGAGTATGAAGTTAGGAAAAGGTCACATCAAAGATTGGAATTTGATCAAATGAGAACTCTAGGAACACATGGCGCCCCTGCATAGTTAAAAGATGATGATGGAGAAGTATTGAATCTGAAATATAATGTTGAAAGGATTTTTTATCAGCCTATTCCAAATCCTAATTGGAAAGATCCTAAAATCACATCACTATATAATATAATTAATCCTATTAATGAATTTAGTCAAATTTAGAAAATCGAGGTCAAAAGGAGTACCTATTACTTACCCCCATGGAAGAAAGAGAAAGAAAAAGGTAGCAGAAGAGAGTGGGTATGATGATTACTTGAGTAAAAAGAGGAAAATTATAGAGGATAGATTTATTGAAGAAGACAAAGAAATGACTGTTGAAACACCAAGTCAAGGGGTTTCAGTAGCCATGCAGCCAGAAGATCCTAATCGAGAGATAAGGGAAGTTCCAAAAAATTTACCAAGTAAATATTCGAGAAAATAAGTAGGAGTATCATCATCATCAATGTTACCGCAAGCTGAACTCATAACTCCAAAGGAGATTATTGATAAATAATAGATTTATACTTGAATGAGAGGGTCCATTTCCCAGCCAATAGTAGATATGTTTTCTTCTCTTCCATCAGCGAGAACTTTAGTAATGAGATAGACTATGGGAGAGATATACTCACCTATTTGGGAGAAGACACAATGACCATGGACCAAATTCTAAAGGAAAGGGAGAGGTTAGATAAGCTTATATAGAGTTTTCAATTAAAAACACAACAAGAAGTGATGCCTCTACCCACATCATCTATAGTAGGTGAATGAGAAGAAAATTTCCATGAGAGTATTGTTGAAGGCCCAAAGATAATAATGATTTTACCAGTCAAGGAGGAAAATATCATAAAATGGAAGAAATGGTGACATCAGAAAGAATAAGAATAATACCCCCAGTTCAATAGGAACAAGAAAGGAATGAGTGCAAAAGTCTCATTATTTTGAAAAGGGAAGAAGGTGAATTGTAGAATAAGAATACAACAAATTTTGATATGGTTGAAGACCAATCCCAACATCCAAAATTTAATATTACACAAGAGCATCTCGCAGAGTCTCAACAAGATGAGAACTCAATTAAAGATAAATCTAATAAACCCATTGAGATTACTAATGAAGGACATGAAAATCCAAAGAAAGTTAATATCCTAGAAACTCATGAACCAACCATGCATGAGAATTTAGTGGAAGAGAAAAGTGGGAATAAGTCAAGAGAACTGATAAATATTGAGCAAGAATAAATTGGTGGAGAATCACATTAGCAAGAGGTCGGTATAGAAATAATTTTGGGAATTAAAGAAAATAGAGATCGCATGCCAAAAAAAGAAGCTCCTAAGTTTAAGGATCAATTAATAGGAGAAGGTCCAAGAGAGTTGGGACCAAGTGAACATATATCAAAATGGTTGGAAAAGCAATACAACTACCAATGTAGGTGCAATTGATGCCTTTGAACTTTAAAAGTATAATGCAAGAGGTGGAAACACAAAAGCCTAAGGCTAAGGCCAAGATTAGGCATGCAATAAGGAGATGTAAAAATTGAGGGAGGATCATACAAGTTGCTACACCTATAGAAGAAAAGGATAAATATGAAGTTATTTCTTGGGATTACCAAGTGTCTACCATTAATCTAGGACATGTTTCATGAGAGCAGGATATTGAAGAAATGAAAATGAATTTAGAAGCAATTGATGCCCGCATGAGGAAAGATAAAAAAAAAGAGCTAAAATAATACATAGTTCAAATGTAGAATTTTATCAGAGTTGTGGCTCAACCAAGCCAAACATTGGTAGAACTACCTCCAAACCCAATAATAATGTCCAAGGAACAAGTGGATGCTATTGAAAGCTTGAAACATAAAGTGAATATGTTGGATAATTGGGTGGAAGATGTAATGAAACAAGGTGAAGAAGTTATAAGAGAAGTTGTAGGAAAATATAAGGAAGCTCATTATTGGTTCAAAAAAGCCACAAGGTTAATGTAAAATTGCAAAGATTGCTTGGATCAAAATGACATTGAATTGCAACGGATGGTGGTCATTCATAAGATGGAAAAAGAGAAACTATTAGAAGAAAAGGTGGAAACTAAGCAAGATATTCCTAAGATAAAGACTTGGGGATTATAATTGAATTAGGAAAAGGTTTCCTTACAAAAGTGTAAGGAAGAAATAGAAAAAATCATCAAGAAAGTTGAGAGGATAATGGATGAGACTTTGATCTCATTGATTCTCTTACGCAACAAGTATGTGATGAGGACAACCTAGGACAAGAAGATGTAGAGGTAAAATTCAATAAGGCCATTATTGGGAAAATAATCAATGATCTTGTTTCATGGTTGAATAAAGAATCAATGGAGGATGTAATCAGAACCAAGAACATAATTGTAAGATATGAAGTAGACATGAGAGGAAGAAATGATGAAGTCAAAAATATTTCTGAGGTTTATTCTTGGGAAAAAATTTAATGGAAGCTCTCGCAAATTTTTCTTAAAGAAGATATGAATAAGGTTTTGATAGCTTTCAATGAATATAGGTTTAAAAAAGGAGATGTGCTTATTGAAGAATCCATTGAAAGCGAATGACAAGTCATTTTGTCTTAATTTTTGAATGATGAGTAGTTAATAACCAAAGTTTTGTAGGAATTTTAAGGGTTGTGGAAGGAACAACTAGATGCCAATATCAAAAGAAGGTATTTTTGTTGATGTTGAAAGAAAATATTTTTCTAATGTTGGAAGCAGGTATTTTTGCCAATGCTAGAAGCGGGTATTTTTCCTGATATCAGAAGAAATTTAACCAAATGTGGAAATTTTGAGGTTTACTAGCAGCAACATTTTTTTAGTTTTTGTAGGTAGAAATAGAGATAAGAATGAAGAGTTGACAGAGTATATTTCAGTGGGTTGCATTCAATATTTGGCCATAAGTACTTTGAAGACCAATGTGGTGTATCATAGCTATTATCCAGAGTTTTAAAAGGTTAAAGAATCATCAGTGAAAACCAAGTCAACGAAACATAAACTTGACTAATTCTTCTAAAACTATCTACTTGTCCCCCATATGTGTAGAAAATAGCTTGTGTCACGTGTCTTATGATGATTAATTTGTTTCTCCCTAGCCATGTGATATTTTTGTAACAAACTCTTGTCTTGTGTTCTATAAAAGGTAGTGAGTTGCTTAGTTTTAGGGATAAAAAATTATTTACAAGATAGAGCTTATATTGGAGCTATACCAATTTAGTTTTTATTTCATGTTTTTTGTTCAATTTCAATAAAGGCTTGTACATATTGTAGTGGTTGGTAATATTAGATCAATTGAAGGTCATTCTTGATCATATATTTTGCATGACTATAATCATCCATTCCTAGTAAAATAATAAATTTTCTATGCCACCTTTGGGTACATTTTGAAGTTATCCCATTGGTGAACGATTCTATTCTTTAAACTCTTGCACTATTTTGTACGTAGTTGTGAAGCGATCTAGGGAAATACAAATATTTTATGCTTTAGTTTACTTATCTTTTAATATGTGTATGAGAAATATCTAAAAGAAATTAATTTCTTAAGATTTTTTCTTCTCACCTTTAATCTTTTTGAATTTTATTTTAGAAAGAGTTAAAATTGAATGGATTATGAAAAAGTGATGAATGCATGATTTGTTAAGATTATTAATATCACTTGTTATTTGGTAAGAACAATCTTCAGAGCACTAGTAGGTCCCCATGTGAAAATAACAATTGAACAACGAACCTTGAGTGAACCTAGTAAGTCAAGACCTAACATTCCCGAGCCTTGGGATAGCTAAATCCTTAATTTAATTTAGTGATTCTTTCAAAATAAGATAAGTTATGTTGTCCATATAATAAAATCTATCAATATTTTGGTGCATGTATAACATATACATCAATAGGATAGAGGTTCCATATTTCATTCTTTTAATTATCATCATATATTGTGATTGGATATTGTATATTGAAATGGAATCTTATGATGTGTACATGTAGCTTTATTTAATTTGTAATGAGATTATGAATTATATCCTATGTTATGAACATTTTTTTTGATTAGGTAAGCAAGGATTTTGAAAGGGCCTTGACCCTTTTACATCATGAAAAATTTAGCAATTAGTATAGCAAGAAACTGCAAATGAAGCTAGCAAAACAACAAAAGTAGGACAGGAAACAATGTCAAAAAGAAGCAGTCACCCCAAGGGTGAGAGAGCTAGATAATCTTCAAGCCTTTACAATCAGAAATAAGTGGGTCCAAGACCCACACAACCAACAAACTAGGCCTCACAGCTAGCAAAATAGGCCAACATGGACTTGAACCACTAATATTCTTCAAATCAGGCTTCGCAGCCAACATAACATGCCACTAGGCCACCATCTTTGTTGCCCAAATAGTAGCCTAAAATAGCAACCCCCCTAAGAGTGGGTAGGACCAACCAAAATTCAAACCCTTAATAGCAGGATTTAGCATATATTGGAACTTAAACCACCAAAAGAAAATTAATCCCAACAATACACCATGAGAGAACCTAGGGCAAAGAGCACAGCTAACAAACTAGGGAAGCATGCCACCCAATAGGCTGTAGAAGCAGCAACCCATAACATCCACCCCAAGGGTGGACAAGAAAAAATGAGCTTAAAGGCCCCCATAAAGTAGCAGCCAAGCCATCCATCGAGCTTTGAACACAACAACCTTAAACAACTTCCACCCCAAAGTGTACAGTAGCCAAATAGTAGCAAACATTTCACTAAAGGGACCATTTTTAGAGTCATTAAATAAGGTAGTGCTATTGGAGCCAACCAACCCCTCCACCTCTATAGGAAAAGTAACCAAGATAAATTTGTCCACTACAACAAAGACTCACACCCCCACCAAAACTCCACCTCAATAGGAGTGGCCTCCACCTCGATAGGAGCACCAAGTGAGAATACCAGCTGAAGAAGCAAGAACATCCCATCAAGCCCATTGAACCACTATCCACCTCCATAGGATAGGTCACCACCTCAATAGGAAGGGTCTCCACCTCAATAGGAAGGGTCTCCACCTCTATAGGAGACTTATACTACAAAGCTAAGAAGACTACACACACTCCAATGGAAAGAAAACACCTAGACACAATGGGAAGCAGAAGAAACAAGGTCAGCATAAACTTTGAACTCAACCCCAACAAGTTGAAATCCAATAAGCCAGCGCAAAACCACATTATAAAATGGATTTCAAACACAACTCCTTCAAGAGTAGAAACATATACAACCATCAATAGAGTAGTCAAAACCAAGAAGGCCAAAGGCATCTCCAAAGCAAGGGAGTTGAAGAACCAGAGCTCAAGTATAGATAGAGAGAAGCAAAACCCCACCCACAGTCCCTAACCAAGATCTAGAGAGAAAATAAGAGAGGCAGATGAACACAACAAGGGTTTAGCCAAACCACCACAGGCCAAGGCAAAGCAATGGCCACCACCACCGAGGAGACACTCGAAACAAGAAAGACCGCTCTAGCCTTCAAGCAAAGAAGCAAGAGAGATCCCATGACCTCCAAACCAACAACAAATAGGACAACATAAGGAAGACCAACTTGAGCTAGAGCCAAGACCAAAGCACAAATTTCCCAACCTCAACCACAGCACCAGGTAGGGAAGAAGAAGAGAACAACATCAGCCAACAAAACCCACCAACAAAGGGTGAAGACCAAGGAAAAAGGAGTCAAAATGTCACCAAAAGGGACTACCAAAGGCATAACAAGGTCCAAGCAGAGAAGCACCCAACTTGAAAACTAGGAAACTACTCCCTCCACACACCCCGTAAATGGACAATAGACCGAGTTGGGAGGAACCAACACGAATTCAAATAGCACAGTCGCTACAAAACCACTACAAACCAAGCAAGGAAGGGATAAACAAACTCCCTCCAGACAAGAAGTACAACTCACAAAAGAAGATAAGGCAGCCCAAAAATGAAGCCACTGAAAAACAAAAGGTCTCATCCACACCACACCAGCAATGCACCCAAAGATGACCATTCGCAGTACGACCTAGGAAATGGATCAGACAACAAAGGGAAAAGCAACCACAACAACAGGCCAAATATGAGCCCACAAAAGACAAGGAAAAACATCTGCTTCGAACCATGAAATCTCATCATCCTCTTCAGATTCCATGTTATGAACATTGTTATGATCATGGTTAAAAATTATTATCTTATGTTTTACTTTCAACTTATGGTAAGATTTTAGACGCATCTTGTATGTTATTTGATGAAAGAAATGAATATAGGTTTATGCTATTTTATAGTATCATTTTGGCTTACTTGAAAGGAATCTTTGAATTTTTTAAATTTTAAACACATTTATTCAAACCTAAAGCACATAGGAAAATTTTCATTCATTCCATTTCTAAATAGTAGTTGGATCAAGGTTATTGTACCTTATCTTGCATGTTTAGTGTATCATAGGCTTGGCTTATCCTTTCACTTGTCTTAGTTTGTGTGACTTTATTTCTTTCCTTGTAAGGTTGAAACACAGTTCTTAGTTTTACTCACAGTTAAAGTTTTGAAAATTAACCCTTGGTCAAGTTGGATATCAAATTTGAAATATTTGGGATCCCTTAAGTTAAAAAACTAGGTTGTTCATTGTCATGGGTCACCTATTTTTTGGGGTGACTTGTACCAATATAAGGGGTGACTTAGGGGTCACCTATTTTACTAGGGAAACCCAGGGAAGGCCAAGGGTGACTTGACCTAAAAGGGCTGACATGGATTGGTATTAGTGGTGACCCTTAAATAATAGATATTTACCTTTTTTTGGGAAAAGTTCCTTAATGAAAGTTGCTCCCCTATGTTTGTATTTCCTACCAGTTGCTTCATTTTAGAGATGTAAGAGATACTTTGCATGTATTCACTCCTTTGTGTTGGAATATGTGTATTTTTTATGGAAATTACTAGTCAATAGTCTAATTAGTTAAGGTCTTGGATCTCCTAATTGAACCACCTCTTATGTAGGTAATCCTTGTGTTTGGATGTTGATTATACATCCTTTTGGATATTAGTTGTTTTCTCTTGGGTTCTGTAATGAGGCAAGGATTTTCTCTCATTTAATTCTTATGTCTATAAAGGGTGTTTTATCTTCATCATTAGAGGAAACTATATCCTCCCATACAACCATTACAGTGATGAAGTCATGTGACATGGTTACTACTTCCACTTGTGTCACCATGCTTGGTACATTAACATTGCATTCATGAGTGTTATTTTTTTGTGGCATATCAAGTGCATGTAGGTGTGTAATGTGGCTTGTTGATGTTTCATCAGTATTACAAAAAATATTCATATTATTAACCCACTAATATCTTGGGAAGAAACTTGGGGTATAACAATCTATACAACTAACGGTTTCAAGTAAGAAACCATTCTTTGAAATATAAGCATAAGAAATAATACTTCATCTAGATTCCTATAATTCTACTAGAACGATAGATATATCATTATCAATGTAAAATTGTATTAAATCAACTAAGTGTTTCGATTAACACTAGCATTCAAGTGTTTAAGTAAATATTAGAAATACAACCATTCTAGGTTTACATAGTCTCCAGTTCTAACTATATGTTTTCATACAAGATTTATCATTCTTAATCATTATGAATTCATGAATTATTTTTCTAAGTAAAGTTATTAGACCTTAATGCATGTTATAGAGACCAACCCTAACTATTAGTGCCGAAGAATTGACTTTTAGGGACCATCTTATTTTTGTAAAGATGCTTGTGTACCTTATTTACATAGGATCAATTTCACACATGTAATTATTTCCTTATTAAGTTTTCTTTAATTTTGATTAAAAACTTGTCCAATAGTTTACTTATTAAAATATTTAATCGTTACTTTTTCAAATTGTTTGATCATTATGCTCTCTAATCACATGTATAAGAAAACCTAATATGTTATATTTAGGTCCCAACTCACATGAATCTAAAATTATACTGCAAAAAATTATATAACTCGAGATTTTTATTCAACCTATATATTTAGACATTTATACTTACTAAGAGAAGTATACATTATTTTATGAAAAATTATAGTACATAACTAGAAAACATACATACAACACTTAGAATTGCCAACAAAAAACTTTGAAAAACTAAATACATGTCTCTATCATTTTATTTGGGTGCCCAAGAAGGCTCTAACGCCCCCTAAAGAACTTTCATAGACTTTAATACCCAATTTGGGCACTAGTGCAAACAATAGTACCTAGTGATAGCCCTAGTGTAGACCTTATCACCCAATAGGGGCATTAGTGTAGATTATAATGGTCAACAAGGGCACTAGTGTAGAATCCTACACTAGACCTGGGTTCTTGAGGCTCACAAATAATTTTACTATGATCTAATTTCTCAAATGTAATAGTCAAAATTCTTGTGGATATTTAATCAAATCTCTAATTAAATCAAATTTTAATTATGGCAAGTCTACAAAAAAATATAATAAAAATATGTTTCTAAAAATATATTCATCTCTTATTAATTTTTCTTTCAATTTTGGTTAACAAAATTATCCTATAGTTGATTACATTAAAACATTTATTCATTTCTTTCTTAAATAGTTTGATCAATATGCTCTCTAATCACAAGTACAAGAAACCCTATTATGTTATTTTTAGGTCCAAAATCATGTGATACTAAAATTTTGCCCCAAAAAAAAGATAGAACTCAAGACTTTAATTCAACCTATCTCTTTATACATTTGTTCTTACTAAAACATAAAAATGTGGTGACCTTAAATTTAATTTCTAAAACTTAAGGTCAATTGGGACCATCATTTCTAGGATTTCATTACGATGCAAATCAACAAGGTGTATAGATTAACTTTCAACCTCCAAGGTGACTCATTTAGACCTGGATCTACATCTTTTGAGTCTTAGGAATGAATTGGAAATGATTTAAAATGTTGACCTAATTATACTAAATGATCCAACATAATGAATGCAATTTCCTGAAAGTAAACAGACTAAAACAATTATTTGCAAGTGGATCTGGAGAGTGCATACTGATGTGTACCTATCACCAAAGGCTGAGTCTAAGTGTTGTAGCAAGAATGGATCACCCCTAGGTGAATGGGTCCTTGATGATGGGTCTTGAAATTGTTTTTGCAGTCCTTTGGTACTAGATCTAAGCTTCTTATTCTCAGTTGTAAACTTACCAGAATGTCATCAGTAAATTTTGTCATTGAGTTTTTGTGGCTTGCAATATTTATGACAAAAAATGCAATAATGCATTAAATGGATCTTCAAATTCTCTTCAATCTTCTTTACACCTGTAACCTACACATTTACAAAGAGGGAAGATGTTGTACCATATAGGGGCTTGCCTCAATCAAACCCCATGTAAGTGTTTCCACTTCCACAATGGCAATGTCAATGATAAACCAATAATAGAAAGGAAGGAAATTATGAATGAACACAATGTTATGACTCGCCACCCTTCAATGGCTTCCTTGAAGGATTGAAGTCATACACATCTCTTCAAAGATTTGGATCTTGCTTTTCTTGAATGCTTTGGAGACCTACAAGGGTTGGCCTTCACAAAACATGAACATGAACACACACAAACTCACATAGAATTTGACATGATGTTGGATCTTAAATTGTTGTAATAATGCTCTAATATGCTACTCTTGACTTTCTCAATAGTGTTATTGACAATAGTATTTTCTCTTGAATGCATGTTAGATTCCAAATGATAAAAATACTAGGTATTTATAAGTGTTTATCCAATTTCCTAAAAATTAGATTCCAAAAGATGACACTTCATATTTGAATTTTGGATATTAAAATACCACCAACAACATATTTAAATTTGGGTCCTAGCTAAGAAGGGTGACCTAGTAACCCATGGGAAAATGGGTCCTAGCCCAAATTTCTATGACACTCAAATTTGGGGACAATTCAATGTTTGAATGCATTTTTTAATACTTGTTTCATTTTTGAAAAATTGTTAAAATTAGGTTTTGGAATGCATAATTTAGAAAATTAGAAACTTAATTAAGTCTAATAAATTTAGGGGGATAAAACATAATGTTAATTTGTTAAGGTATACAATTTTCTACACTAGATTTAGCCCTCACTTTAGTGGGAATATGAACTTATGCTCAAACTCAAACTAAAGTAGAGAAATATATGTCAAGAGGGGTTCAAATGTACAAATGCTAAAGAGATGGGATGACAAAGGATCAAGGGGGTGGCCAAGCCCCTAGGATCTAAGATCCCATGGCAAGCCAACATAAGCACAAAGGAACACTCATGTGCACACATGTATGTGTAGACACTTAAAACTATCCTGATGATATCACAAACTCAATTTCTCGTACTAATACTATTCCTAGTCTATTTCACCTAATTCATCTATTTAATTAAAAAATCAATTTTATTTATTTAAATTCACCTTTTACTCTATTAATTAAATAAATCAATTTTATTTAGTTAATTCACTTTTCTCCATACTAATTTTATTCTTTATTTTTGTTTTTTGATAGGTAAGAGAGATATATTGTATTCATTTCAAAAAAGCAAAATTTACAGAGTTTTGGCCCTCCTGGAAAAATTTCAAAGACTACCTGCAAACCCATGCCATACCAAACTGTGACTACAACAAATAGACCTTGATACAATGTCAAAACTAACCAATCCAACCCATACTTAAACATGGAGGCAACACATACTATTAACCAATTTACCAACCCTTGCCACAAAAAATACTACACTTACAGACAACCATTAACAAAAAACCTGCCCTACATTCCATCCCCAATCCACCAACCTTCCAAGCTTTTACCATACGTTATGTTGAGAAAACACATGGAATTCCCTTTTCCAAGAAAAATCTGCAACCGGAGTCAGGTGGAATTTCTTCCTAATAAATTCAGCCCCAACAGATGTCAAGCGCCTGTGTTCCAGTAATTCCATACCAGAGATATCCAAAATAAATGGATAGAACCTTACCAAAGCCTTTGGGTCATTGAGGAGAACCAAATATCAAGGGCGGGGAATACCTTTGCCCATGGAAGCCATAGCCAATTCCCTTTCCAAACCCACCAGCATATCTGTGTGGAAGAGCCTCTTGATAATAACCCAAGAATCAGCCTTAGAAACACCAATATCCAGCAATCTGGCTAAGACACGGGAAGAAATTTCTGAGTCAAGTCCATACCCTTATGCATTCTCCATAAAACATTTCCCTGCAATGCATTTAATTGCCGCAAATGTGAGATAATTTTGGTGCCTTATCAAACACTATAGCCAAAGTGTTGTGACCTTGCCTTCAAAGGCCATCTAACATTTAGAAATCTTTAATTGGACTAGGGTGACCGTGCCACCCATTTCCAACTCTTGCGTCGAGACTAGCAAAGTAAATCTGCTCATGACCATACGAAATGCAAAACCAACTATGAGACAGTGGTGTATTACCACAACACAAAAAGGATATTAAACACCACTCAATATCATCAAACCCATCCTCGCATGCATGGAAATGAATGTGAATGGGCTGGAAAGCATTCGGTGAAGGATGACACACCACTCCCAATTCCAACGGGAAATTATGAGGTAAGCTCGCTCTAGATTATTCCTTGAACCATGTGATATATTGCCAGCTCAACCCAAAACACCAATCCTCTGCCACCTAGCCACTTCATGCACACATGCAAGAGATGAAGTGGCGCACGCCCTGCCACCCACCCATACTAATTTTATTCTTATTTGATTAAATAATGTAAATTATTTAATTTTCATAATCAAATAATTTAATTCTTTTTTGATTAAATAGTTCTAATCTTGTAGATCATTATTATGGAAAATTCATGCTATTTATAGAATTTTGAAATCAAGATCAATGGTGAAGATCAAAAAGGATAATCAATGGATGAAATCAAATGAGGAATGAACATGGATCAAGGATGAATCCAATGGTTGATAATCTATGAGACATGGATCAAGGATCAGATCAATGATCCAAGACCCATGATAGACTCAACCAATTCCCTAATTTTTAGGAATTATGTTGGAGAGATGTTGAAGATATTTCCATTTGGGGGGAAATATTTGAATTGGAAAATGGAATATTCATTATGCAAGTGGTAAAATTTGGAGAATTTGGAAATAAATTAGCTAATCAAAAAATTAATTAAAATCATTTAATTGTGTAAGTGAATGAGAAAAGGGCTTTAATTAAATAATCATGAATTATTTAATCAAAGTATGATTATGATAATTAAATAATTTGCATTATTTAATCAAATGAGAATAAAATTAGTATGGAGAAAAGTGAATTAACTAGAAATAAAATTGATTTATTTAATTAATAGAGGAAAACATGAATTTAACAAAATAAAATTAATTTATTTAATTAAATGGATGAATTAGGTGAAATAGACTAGGAATAGTGTTAGTACGAAAAATCAAGTATGTGATATCATTAAGACAGTTTTAAGTGTCTACAATATGATATGTAGCAAGATAAGATACACAAACATACAATGTCAAAGTAAATGTAAGGAAAAAGAAAAAAAGGGATATGGGCTAACAAGTTGTATTTGCTAGCAGCCATACAAAAGAGGAAGGGACATAGGCTAGTGAGGACTATTTTTCACTAGGTGAGCTCCCAAAATAGGTAGCAAAATGAGAAACACTCACTAGGTCTACAAGGCATTCCCATAACTATACCAAGAGTTATACTCCCTAATAACCTTGATAAAGTGCTCCAAAAATGATCTAAGTTTAGCCCCTATGAACAAAGTGAAGCCAAGAAAATGTCAAATGTCAATACACAACTAAGTTAAGCCCATATGAAAAAAGTGAAGCAAAATAATGTCAATGTATTCCCCCACATTAAAGAAATTGCTAAACACCATGTTGTGAGCAATTACTTTAAAGTAGAAAACTGATAAATGTCATGCAATAAGAGATCACAAGATCTTATTTATAAATCCCTATGCCAATGAAATGTGTCCAAATAAACTACATCATGATAAGGGGTTGCCCCATAAATGCAATATAGAGAGGTACACCGAGGTATCCACAAATCTAGGGTCAGTATATGTCTTTGCTTGAGTGATATAATAGAGCTTGGAACTAACATCATTCCCCAAATACTCATGGAACAATAAACACAATGGAATATTGACACATAAAGAGAGAAGAAAAACAAGCTTTTGGGTCAACATGGAAGAAGAGACCTAAATGTCTCAACTCTTTGCATCATCCCCAAAAGGAAAGCATAAGACAAAAAAAGTTTACGACATATAAAAGAATGAAGATATAAATAGAGGAATTTCATGATAGGTTTGTTTCCTTTGTATCCTTGTACCAATGGAGCAACAAGGCTCATCCAAAGTAAACTTCAAAAACATAAAGACATGACAAGAAACACAACACAGGAGATCACATCACGTGCAAGCAAACACATAGAATGCATGCAACAAATATAAAGAAGTACCACACAACGATCCAACCTACAACAAGTCATTTGTATCCCAATCTTTCTTATCATTTATGGAAGGCATACAACTATCCAAGGGGAAATACGACAAGTGTCGTACTAGGAGCATCACGAGGTTCAGCATGCAGTGGGTCACTCTCATTTGGAGGATCATCATGGTTGTTCCCATCTAACTTCATAGAAGTGGAAAATAATAAATTCAGCTCATTATGCAATTCTCCATCAATTTTAGCAATCTCATAATCATCCAAATTGATCACAATATGAGGTTTTATGGTTATTGCATTTGAATTTTCTTATTTCTCCTCTTATTTTTGTTCTATGTCTTGTTTTGGTGAAAGTCGAATTTATTCTTGAGTTGTTTGCATAGGTTTTAGTTTATTCTTTTCTTCCAATTGATGAGCAATAACGCGTCGTCTACGCCTATGCTCTTTAGCACTTTGGTTTCTTTTTGCATGGTTTTCAAGTTGTGATGGGGTAGGATCGAGTTTATCAACCATTGGTCTCTTTTCTTCCCTTAGGGGAGGAACTAAAAGAACTACCAGGGGTTGGGAAATCATTGTTTCTTTAGGTCTATACACTTGTTTTATCTTTGGTGGCACAAAAGGAATCATCTTATTATCTCTTGGTATTTTTTAGGAAAATGGTGGAGGGACCATGTTGTACTTACCTTGGTTACTTGGAAGAGTTTTTAGCTCAATCATAGGTTCATCAATGATGGTATGGGGAGAAGGAACAGCCATGGACCTATCTGATTCAGGAATATTGTTAAGAGATAACTTTTCTATGTTTTTTTCCTTGAACTTTTGGTATGACTTTAAAAATAAATATTCATGAGGCTTTATAGGTTCCATAGGTTTAGGCCAAAATAAATCCAATGAAAAATTTCCATGAGAAGACAAATGATTGAATCAACTATGATGCATTGTAATTATCTCATTTTTAAAGGGGAACTTTATGCATTTGTGAATAACCAACAGGACAACATTCATGAAGCATAGCCATGGATATCCTATCTTCACACAAAATTGGGTTGACAAAAAGATGATGGAGAATGAGACATCTAATTGCTTTGGTCCAACTTTTAATGGAAGAGTGATCAAACCTGTTGTAGGAAAAGCAAAACCATTATTTTTTTTATCCATGCTTTCAATTGTTCATAAGAATCTTGATAAAGTTCATGCACAAACAAGAATTCCTTGGTATCATCACATTCTCTACACACATGAGATCAATAAATCACAATTGTGTGTTTATCATTAATTCATCTTGCGATATAGAGAGGACCATCAGGCACATGTATAAATGCATCAATATGTGAGAAAGCAATATTAGGTAACAAAGCGGTTTGACCCTTACAAGGTTGAGCATCTATGAGAGTGACCATGTCATGTAGATCATCCTCATTATCACTCTTATCATCATTATCATCATTCATATCCTCAATATTGTCAGCATTCATCACATCATTCTTAACTTCACTGGCTTTTAAAAAGTTGGTTGAATGATTTGGCAATAGGTTGTGATATAAAGGGAAAATAGGTTGGATGAATATGGAATGGGGAAAATGGAGGTATGATGGACCTATCTTCCTTTATTCCATTAGGAAATGAGATCCACACAAATAATTGACTTACAACCCTTAGGTGAGTCAACTCAATGAGGGAATCTACTAATTTACTTATGATTGAGGACAAGGGTATCATCTTGAACAACACTTCGGGAGAAAAACTAAAAATAGAAATTATACTAAATTATGCTCATTCAAACTTGAAACAACATTTTAATGCTCAATACTAATAGAAACATAAACCTTTCTGCAAATATGAGAAGAGTAGAATATTGTGTACCAGTCACCAAAAGGTAGTTTTGGGAGGTTTCTTGGGACTCATTCACCCATGGGTGAATGGATCTCTTCTCATGGTTTTCAACCAACTTTCAAGAGTCATTGATGTCAATCTGTAGCTTCTATTTGATCCAGGTTTTAGTGTTGGAAATTTGGAAATCACATTTGTAGGTGATATTTTGTGATTTGATAACTTTGACAACTTTTCCAATCTTTCTCTTCAAAAGATCTTCAACCTAATATTTGCAACACAAACACAAGAGGGAAAAATTGTTTTTTTTGGTGAATGGGGGTTTGCCTTGGTCAAACCCCATTTGGGTAATTAACCTTGAATTGAAATAATAAAATGTGAAAGGAATGATGAATGAACAAGCTCTATGTTGGAACTCACCAAACCCTTGAATAAACCTTTGGAAGTCTGCAATATTGTTCTTGATCTTGCATGAAATGGCTTCAATGGATGTGGAGTTTGATGCTTGAAATATGACTTGAATTCTTGCTTGAATCTTTGAAACCTACATCACAATGTTAGCTCCAAAAACATGCATAATGCTTAAGACTTTGACATGATGGTTGAGATATTGATTGCTGCAATAAATCATTGATAAATTTTCACTTCAATACCCTCGATCATTAACTTTTCTCTTGTGAAGTCTCATAAAAAGTTCTAGATGTTGAAATGATAAAATAACCTTGTATTTATAGATATGTATCCTTAATTTCTCGAAAATTAAATATTACAAGCTGACATGAAATTTTGAATTTAGAGATGTTAAAATAACACCAAAAACATAATTTAAGTTTAGGTTCAAAGACCTAGGGTGGAGCTATTCAGCCATGGGTGAATGAGTCCCAAATCCCTATTCTTGGAACACACATTGCTCAAGGTAAAGTGTTGTGTATTGGCATTAATTATTGTCAGGTTTCCCCTTTGGAAAATGTAATTTATTATGCTTGTAGATGAAAAATAGGGATTATTAAGGCATAATTAAATGAGGGGCCTAAATAAAGTGTGAAAATGTAAAGGAGTACATTTTTCTACACTACATTTAGCCCCCACATTAGTGAGAGGATGACCTTACATCAAACTCACACTAAAGTAGATGATCAAGAGAGGTCTAGTTGTACAATTGTTGGAAAGATAAGACGAAAAAGGTCAAGGAGGATGATCAAGCCCCCAAGATCTAAGATCTCACGGTGAACCAACAAAGGCACAAAGAGACATATACCTTTGTTAAATATGCAACAGCAATGACAAAATACTCAATCATACAATGCTAAAGACTAAAAAAAATAAAAAAGGGGTGGATCAGGCCTCGAATATTTTTCCAACTCGATGTGGATAAATCCTTAGTTGTTTGTCCAAAAACGTTTACAAGTGAAACCCACTGTCCACTATGCAAACAACAATGCACACTCATACGGGCTAGTGAAATCTGTTGTCCACTAGGTGAGCCCCCAAAATTGGCCAATGAGAGATTCATATTAGGTTCCCATTGAACTTGTTGGGAGATTGTTGGATGTTTTGAATTTTTTGCTGATATGTGGTTGTCATTGATGTCAACACTATTAGCATTTGGTGTATCCATTGTTGTATATGTCGAGGATATTGAGAAAATTATAAGAAAAAGTGTTTTGTGTTCCTAGTGGAACTGTGCAGGTCATGAAAGCGTTTTTTCTAAATGTAAAAGATTAGCTAACGTGGATTAAAGGGTTTATTGTTGAGTATGTCTAGATCATCTACCGGAAGTCTCAAAGGTCTGCATGAAGTTCTATGTGAGTTATGGTCTAACAATGTTTTGTTGGTCTTTGTCAGTGTTCCTAAACGAAGTTTGTGTGGTTTTGGCTATCTCAGTTGTTGCAGATGATGCTCTGTTGTTTCTTGGTGTTCTCAGATGTCTCTAGTTCATTCTCTATCTTTGTGGAATGTCCACTTGATCTCTTGAGCTCGTGATTGAAGATTTTTTTTTGCGCATGTTCGGTTTTTCATGTTCTTGGCCGACATGTTGATGATAGCGTGTTGTAGATGTTCGAGATGAAATTAATTAAAGTATTTTTATGTTGGATATATTAATTTGGGTCTCCACTATGTTGTGGCTGACCTTGGAGGGTATGCATCAAAATTTTATTTGTAAATCTAGGCTGACATTGCAAATATATTTTATTTTTCTTGGCCCACAAAGTTGTGGTGAAATCTCCTATAGCGGATATATAAGAGCGATTGTGTGATTGGAGGAATGTGTGCTTCGTGTGCTCCTATGTGTGTATATTTGAATATCATTGAAGAGCAGAGTGTGAAGAGAATTGTGTGAAGTGTGAAGAAGTGTTGAGCTTAATTGGAACTATAATCAGGCTTGGACATAAGCTATTTTCACAATTCAAAATCCCAATGGTTGTAATCTGAATCTTTTTGTAAGACAGTGTGTCTTCCTTTTTTATTGAGCAATGATCTCTAGGTAGTGTGCTTGAATGCATGTGCATTCCCCTTATTTTATTTCATTATACTTTTAGCAAAGTATAATCTTGTGGACTAACATCCACCGTGGTTTTTCCCTAACAGGGTTTCCACGTAAAAAATATTGGTGTTCTTTGTCTCTCTGATGTGTTAATTTCTTATGGTTAATTGCTTATTTATCATATATGAGATTAAGGATAAGTTAAGTTAGAAAAAATTTAAATTTTTGTGACAACTGATTCACCCCCCCTCTCAGTTGTCTGTCCTTATTCTGCCAACAGAACTAACCATACCAAAGTTATACCTCCTGATAAATTTGATAAGGTGCCACACAATATGAACTTAGACCTTCATAAGGCTTAGTAAGTTGTGTTATTCTAAGCACTTATGAACAAACATGGCCCTACTAGCAAGCAAGGTGTGTTATGCTTGGTGGCCATGAAAATGGTTGTAACTTTGAGCTTCACAAGGCTAGCAAGCTACGTTACGCTAGGCACTCATGAACAAACATGTAAATGGGATAAGACATGTTCAAAGGGGTTTTTCTTAGTTCATGTAAGGTCTACTCTTAGGGAACATCGTTCCTAATGTCTCCAAGAGAGGACTAATTGAGGATAAAATATTCGCAAGTTAGGGAATGCAATCTGTAGCATTGCCACTAAGAGGAATGTTGTATGCTTAGAAAGGTCACAATCTTGAAGGACATCAAACCTAATGACACCACCAAGAAGACCGCACTATGAAACATAAGTTATAGTCAAAATGATGATGCCAATGTATGCCCCCACTTTAAAGAAATTGTTAAACACCATGCTGTGAGAAATTACTTTAAAGTAGCAAATGATACATGCTAACAATAAAGAAGACATGAGAGCTTATTTGGAAAATCCTATGTCAAGCATATGTTTCCAAATGAAGTTGCATCATGAAATGGGGTTGCCCCTAAATAAAATCACAAACACATAAGGGATCCACAAATTTGGGGTCAGCGTATGTCTTTGCTACAATGTTATTATAGAGCTCAGAAACATCATCATTCCCCAAATACTCATAGAACTGGAAGAATGACACATAGAGAGTGGAAACAAAGAAAATATTTTGGTCAACATGGAAGAGACTTAAATGTCTTGGTGCCTTGTGTCATCCCCAAAAGGAAAACACAAGACAATAGAAAAGATAAAGGTTTATGACATATAGAAGAATGTAGGTACAAATAGAGGAATGAACATAAAGACATGTCAAACAAAATGATACGAGGGATCACATTACACACATGCAATCACACAAAAAGAACATGAAAAGAAAACAAATAAAACACTAGTATGGCACATGTGAGTCAACCTATAGTAGGTCATCTGCATCCCAATCTTGTTCATCATATGTGAAACGCGGATAACTAGCCGAAGGGACAATAGCAACTGTTGTACTAGGAACATCACCAGTTTCAACATGTGATGAGTCTTGGCATATGGCTTCTAGTGTTGTCATTGATGGAAACCTAAGTCATTGATCCAGTCCACACTATAGTATCTAACTATATTGGAAGACAGAATGAAGAACAAAGTATCTAGATGCAGATTGAATTTGTCAAGTAGTTTGCATTATCAGTTTATCAGTTTTGGTTGTGGATCTCAAGGAAGGTCATTGGGTATCTAAAATGTGTTATTCTCGAATTTTGTGTTGTCACATCATGTGGTGTACGAGTTAGGATATCTGGTTATTTAATTTTTTGTTCATTAGTATATGAAGGCTGACTAAGCAAATGTTGGGTGTTGTGGATGTTTTAGGTGGAATTGTTTAAAGTATTCTTGTGTTGAATATTTTTTGGGTCTTAACTATGCTATGGCTGACTTTGGTGGATGCACATTAAATGTTGTTCATGATTTGAGCTGATAGATGGAAGATATTTTCTATTTCATTGGAGCCGACATATAGCGATTGAATTCTTGGTAGCCGATATATATATGAGATTGGTTAATTTTTTTTGGTGAGTATGTGTGAGAGTTAGATATTTATTGATGTATGTGTGAATATCAGGAGAGCAGTTGAGTGATTTTTATTTGTGCAAAAGATATTTTTGTGAAGCAAATTAAGGCAGAGCAGAGTGAAGTGGAGAATCAGACAGAAGGTCCAGAATTTGATCTATGCACCTAACTAGAACTGTAATCAAGCATTTGTAGATGCTTCTTTCTTAGTTCAAACTTTTGTTGTAATCCAAGTGTTTTGTAAGGTAGTGAACCTTCCTGATTTTGAGCAGTGAGCTCTAGGCAGTTTGCCTTAATGCAAGTGCATTCCCATTTTGTAAAACACTTATATTTTGAGTACTCAAATTATAGATTAACCTCCACCGTGGTTTTTCCCTTAACCGGGTTTCCACGTAAAAATCCTTGTGTTATTGTGTTGTGGCTTATTGTTCTATGTTCATGCATCTTTCATTTGATTGAATTATTTAGGTACTAAAAATAACATATTAATAAAATTTGCAAATTGCACAACATTGATTCACCCCCCCTCCTCGTGTTGCTTGAGTCCAAAAATTGGTATCAGAGCTAGTTCCTCGGAAGAAGCTTAGCAGCTTGAGGTGGATCTTGGAATGTAATGGACTATGGTAGTCTTCAGCAACAACTTTTGGTGGCACTTGATGATCTTGATCAATCTAAAGCAGAAGTTTAGGAATTAAGAGAAAATCTTAAGGATGCAGAGAAATTCATTCAGAAGTTGAAGGACCAGATTATTAAGTCTAGGGAAAAGAGAAAGGATCTTTGTGATCAGATTAAGAAGAAAGAAAGAAAAATCATGGATGATGTTCACCTGAATCAAACCTTGAAGGAAATAACTAGAGAATGTGAAAAGCTTGCTAAAGACAATGCTACCCTAAAACATGAGATGGAATCTATGGCGATGAAGATGACTAAGGAGATTGAAGAAAGAAAGAAGAATGAGGAAAATATTTCCCAATCCCTAAAAGAGAGATCTAATGAATGTAGCAAAATTAATGGAGAATTCATTCAGTTAGAGATGGAACTACAACAATCTAGAAACAATGAAGAACTTGAAAAACATATTGTTATTCTCAGGGATGAACTTACTACTGCAAATGAATACAAGGAGAAATTCAAGATTAGCTCAGTGAAACTTGATGAGTTGACTCAAGAACAGAAGAGTGCAAATGATAAGCAAGGTCTTGGCTATGAGAAAGGAGAAAGTTTCGGATTTGGACAGAGGAATTTTAAGCAAGGACATCTAATGAACAAAGCAAAAAGGCTTCTGGTAAGACAACCTAACACTCAAAATTTTAATGGATATTGTTTTGCTTGCAAAAAAATTGGTCATATGGTTGTTCAATGTAGAAGTAAAATGAAATCCAGTGAATCTTCATTTTCCGGTCAATTTTTTAATTGCAATAAGTTTGGTCACAAGTCAATTAAATGTAGAAATGTGCCAAACAACTCTATTAATAGGAGTGTTAGATGTTATACCTGTGGAAGATTTGGTCATATTGCTAATTAGTGTAAATCAAGAAGAAATCAATGGAGTGACTGGTTTGAATAAGGAAATGTTGTGTTTCAATTGCAACAAATATGGTCACAATGCAAGATTTTGCAAAAACAAGAATATGGATAGAAGAGGTCTAGTATACAACGGCAGAAATGTGTAGAAAGATGGTAAAGGAAAAGGGAAAGTATCTATGGATGAAATAAGAGATTAGATGAAGAAGACATGGGTGAAAAAGAGTTCCTCTGATGAGCCATCACCAGAACCTACTTCTGGTAATTCCTCTGGGAATTAGTTTTAGGCTTTTGGCTTGGGGGGAGTTGTCAAGAAAATCTTTCAAACCCCCTACCGGTAATTAACACCGGAATATGGATGAGTGCGGTGGTTGCACCGATGATCTACAAATGTTGTTGGAATAGTTGGAAAGGATGTTGTGCTGAGTTGAAGATCCGCAGAAGAGTTATCTCTCATAGACTAAGAAAATAGGGTATCTAGATAAGTTAGGGAAAAAGCATTTATTACAAAAAAAGTTAAGTGTACGAAATATAAAAGGCAACTTGAAATCCTCATTTACCACTTTGTGTCGAAGAAAAGAAGGAGAGCAGGGTGGGTGCATGAAGTTGGGTACCAATTTTCTGGCCACTTATGAAATTTAAAAAAAAAACGTGCTCGCGTTATAACGCGAGCGCGTTATAACATGCACACGTTATTTCACATTAAAAACAAAGGAAAAAGTGAAATTGTCTGCCTTGGAATACCAACCCAAAGGCTTGGAGGGCATTCCCAACAAGGCCAGAGACGTGTTTTTGAAAATTCTACAATTTTTCACATAATCGGGTCCGTGCTCACCATCAAGATTGCATCTAGTTCAATATTCACAAAATTGAAAACATGGGTAATGTAGGTTCTCTCTTAGCTATCCAATGATGTAATTTTTTTCACTTTTTAACAATGTTAAGCCTTTCATCCATAATTTCTTTTGTTTGTATGTCTGTTTTTTAAAAAGTAGTGTTTAGTGTTTTTTTTGTTATAAATTAACCGTTCATCAAAATTTCAAATAAATTACATTTTTAGAAACTATACTCCATTCTACAATTATTATTTTTTTTAAAAGAAAAAAAAAATCAATTATTTTCAAAATTTTGTATGGGGAGCACACCCAAAATTCTTCTTTTTAGGAAGTGCCCACTTAGAAAATTAGTAAAAAATCAAATATTCATTAAAAAATTATCAAAAAAAGTGTGCACCAACCAAATACTATTAGCTAACTTCTGACCATAGCGATTTTAAAAATACTACAAAAAAATTCACTGTGCTCAGGTCGTACAAGAGTTGCTATGTTATGTTTTTCTGACAAAAACAGCACCAATTTTTGTACATCCCTCTTTTGAACCCCTTAATCTCAACCATTTTCAAAATAAATTTATAGTTTAGAAAGTAGACTCAGAGCACTTCGATCCTTGTTTTTGTTCCATCTCAAAATTTTGAGTGTAACTATCCTCAATTTCACGTCCAACGTCAGCATTTCTTGATTTTAGAAAAAAAGTGGCCACTTAAGCCCCCTTTTTGGGAACCATCTTGGTGCACTTACCCAGCGCTCTACACCATAATTTTGAATGTGTGAAGAGAATTCGGTGATGAAACCCTAATCCATCAGGTACCTTAGTTATATTGAGAAATTTTAATTTGGTGTGTGGTTGAAGAAATTCTTTGGTATTTTTGAGACATGTGTACAGAAGGGAAAATGGAACAAATCAAAGGATTGGTAAAACTAGATGAATATAGCAGCGAAAAGATTGGAGCTGAAAGAAACTTGTCGCACGATGAATTAAAATGGTTGAAAGAAGCGAAACACAAAAGCTTGGATATTTCGAGTGAATTTCCTTATTTCAAAAACGTAGAAATCATTGAGTTTGTTCTAAATAGATTGAATGATGACATTCTGACTCTGGATAAATCCTATCATATCTCAAAAGAAGTAATTGCAGTTGTAACTGGGTTATGCAAAGTTGGGGATGTGCTAAGGAAGAAGTCAATTCAGAATAAAGAAGTTGAAATCCTAATTGGAGTAACTGGAGATGAAAGGGAACTAATAATATCTACAATCAAAGATCTAGTGACAAGTTACATTGCACATGGAATATCTTACAAAATATTTTTCAAAAATAGAGAAGGTGCTACTTCAGTAGGTGCAGTCTACATTTCACACAAAATGATAGTGGAAGATTGGGATTTTGATCTTTGCGAATTACTAAAAGATCAATTGATGGAGAACGTGCAATTGACGAAGGAAACAAGTTACCCTTTCAAGTTTGGTACTCTTGTTATATGCCTTGTAATGTATTTTTTGAATTGGTTACCCCTGAATGACAATGTAATGTGGGAAGAAAATGAACCGATTTGCAAGCAGATTTATATATACTCTAAAAATTTGGCAAACTGTGATCAAGTGTATGTAAGGATTTTCTAAGGAAGTTTGTATAAACTGGTGTTTCAATTTCGGTAAGAGAACTTGAAGTTATTTCCTCCTCCAGTGAGATAGAGAGAAAGAAGAGAAGATCAAAAGAAATTGATATCAGTACTCCACCAACATGCAAGACTCCAAAAGTTGAAGGGAAAGGGAAAGAACAAGTGATTGTGGATATACTAGATGAGGAATCTGATAAGGAAACTAAGGAGACCCTTGGAAAAGAATTGGAAATAGATGAACTGGAACAAGAAAAGGCAAAGACAGAAGGAAGTGAAGGAGAAGGTGATTTAACTAAGAGTTATTGCAGCTCATCCATGAGGAAGATGGAATGCAGAAAATTGCGAACATATGGACTATCAGACCTTCATATGAGCAGGACATGATCTCAATCATTCTAAGTGCTCATTTTGTGCACAATCATATCAAATTGGAGAGTTTGCAGAATAAGTTTCCAGAAGAGATGATTGAATGTATCAAGGAAATCATGGACTCTAAGTCTCAGAATAAGGAAGAAGTGATTCTACATTTGAAGAAGCAATATAGATTGTCACTTACTAAGCTAAAAAGGCACATGAATGAGCTAAGTCAATGCATAAGCACAACAAACAACATTTATAACTATTGTCTTCGATGGTCTCATGCAATCAACAAGTACAAGGAGAAGTTGGAACAAATTGAAATAGAGCTGAACAATATTGGTCAAAATTTTAACATGTCTCAAGATCAAGATGGTGCAATCAGGAAAAAGATTCAGGAATTGTAGACAGAGCATACAAATGTTCAGAGCACTAGGAACAAAATTGTGGACACCTTTTGGAAAGTGGACATAATAGAATGCAGGCTAGAACAATTGATTGAGATATTGAAGAAGGGAGAAGTATTGGAATATGCCTTCACCATTCTAGAATCCCTCATCAAGATTATCAACCAGACATCTGAAAACAATAGCATGATCATAATCACCAAGATTTTAGTGGAAGCATGGAAGAAATTCCTTTCGGAGATGAAGAAAAAGTACAAAATAATCTTCAATTAGCAGGTGTATTTCTTCAAGTATTTGAATCAATTTTTGCATAAGTAAGTTTTTTGGTTATATATTCATAAGGATAGATTGTTGGCATAAAGGGAAAAAGAAAATATTTATTATCTTTTTCATTGATTTCAAAGGGGGAGAGAAAGCAGTGAAAAATGCCTTATCAATCTTAGGGGGAGTTTTGTTGAGTCTTGTTCAGTTTTGGCTTTTTGAAGTTTCGTAGGTGCCAACACTGAGTCATTTTCCACTAAGTGTTTCCATCAATGCCAAAGGGGGAGATTGTTGGCATATGGCTTCTAGTGTTGTCATTGATGGCAACCTAAGTCATTGATCTGGTCTGCACTATAGTATCTGACTATACTGAAAGACAAAATGAAGAACACGGTATCCAGTTGCAGATTGAATCTATCAAGTAGCTTGCATTATCAGTTTATTAGTTTTGGTTGTGGATCTCAGGGAAGGTCATTGGGTATGGAAAATGTGTTATTCTCGATATTCATTTTGTTGCATCATCTGGTGTATGAGTTAGGAGATCTGGTTATTTGATTTTTTGTTCATTAGTATATGAAGGCCGACTAAGTGAATGTTGGATGTTGTGGATGTTTTAGGAGGAATTGTTTAAAGTATTCTTGTGTTGAATATTTTGTTTTAGGTCCTAACTATGCTATGGCCAACTTTAGTGGATGCACATTAAATGTTGTTCATGATTTGAGCTGACAGATGGAAGATATTTTCTATTTCATTGGAGCCAACATATAGTGATTGAATTCTTGGTAGCAGATATATATATATATGAGATCGATTAATTCTTTTTGGTGAGTATGCATGAGAGTTCGATATGTATTTATGTATGTGCAAATATCAGGAGAGAAGTTGAGTGATTTTTATTTGTGCAAAAGATTATTTTGTGAAGCGAATTAAGATAGAGCAGAGTGAAGTGCAGAATTAGATAGAAGGTCCAGAATCTGATCTATGTGCCTAACCAGAACTGTAATCAAGCATTTGTAGATGCTACTTTCTCAGTTCAACCTTTTGTTGTAATCCAAGTATTTTGTAAGGTAGTGAGCCTTCCTGATTTTGAGCAGTGAGCTCTAGGCAGTGTGCCTGAATGCGAGTGCATTCCCATTTTGTAAAACACTTATATTTTGAGTACTCAAATTGTGGATTAACCTCCACTGTGATTTTTCCCTTAACCAAGTTTCCATGTAAAAATCCTTGTGTTATGGTGTTGTGGCTTATTGTTCTATGTTCATGCATCTTTCATTTGATTGAATGTTTTAGGTACTAAAAAGAACATATTAATAAAAGTTATAAATTGCACAACATTGATTCACCCCCCCTCTTAGTGTTGCTTGAGTCCAACAATGAGCCACTCTTTATAGGAGGACCATCATGGTTGTTATCATCTAAGCTCATAGAAGAGGAAAACAATAAATTCATCTTAGTAATCTCAACATCATCATCATCCAAGTTAATCACAACAATAGGTCTAATGATAATATCCATGGAAGGTTCTTGTTCTTGTTGTGATGGAGATATAGGATTTTTTTATTACGCTGAAGGTGGAGAATAATCATGAATTTCTTGAGTTGTTTTATTTTTAGTTGTTGATTCATTTTTTTCTTGTATTAGATGAGCACCAACACGTCTATGCCAACGCTCTCTAGCATTTTGGTTATTTTTGGTTCATTTTTCAAGTTGTGATTTTGTAGGAATGGGTTTATCAACCATAGGTTTCTTTTCTCCCTATAAGGGAGGAATGAAAGGACCCATGGGAGGTTGTTCAACCACTTTCTCTTTAACTTTTTAAACTTGTTTGATTTTAGGAGGGACAATGGGACTTATTTGGTTATCTCATGGTCTCTTATAGGAAATAGGTGAAGGATTTGTTATGTTTTGGTCTTGGTTACTTGGAAGGGCTTTCGGTTCAATCATGGCCTCATCAAGGATAGGAGTCCCAATCATGGGTTGAGGAATATTGCTAAGGGATAATTCTACTATGCACTTTGCCTTAAACTTTTGATAAGATTTGAAAAAGAAGTCCTCACGAGGCCTAATAGGTTCCATAAGTTTGGGCCAAAATAAATCCAATGAGAAATTCCCATAGGAAGACATAGGATTAAAGCCACTATGGTGCATAGTAAAGATCTCTTTACCAAATGGAAATTTTAATCATTTATGCACTACCGACGGGACAACTTTCATGGAGTGAATCCATGGATAGCCTAACTTCACACGAAATTGATCCAACATTGGGATGATGGAGAATGAGACATTCAATCTTTTCATTCCAACTTGTAAAGGAAAAGTTATCGAACCTATCCTAAGGCAAGCAAAACCATTATGTGTTTTGATCCATTCTTTTGGTTGTTCATAAGTATCTTGATAAAGTTCATGCACAAATAAGAATTCTTCAATTATCACATTCTCTACATAGACTGGATCAATTAATATCCCATCAGTAGGCTTGTCATTGATTCTTCCGGTGATGTAAAGAGGACCATTAGGTGCATGTTTAATTATTTCATTTTGTGAGAAAGAAATGTCAAGGGACATATTGGTTAGGCCCTTACAAGGTTGAACTTCAATGATTCCAATCATACTATTTATAGGATTATCATCATTATTATTCATGTTGTTATCATGCATGTCAATATTCATCGCATCATTCTTGTTTCCACTAGCTTTGACAAAGGATATGTTATGATTTGGCATAGGATTGGTAAATATTTATTAATTTTGGTTAGGAGGGGCTATAGACTTATTACCTTGATCATTAACACCAACAATTTGAATGTGATTAGAATCAATGAGGTCTTGCACAATATGTTTAAGACGCTTACAATGTTTTGTATCATGTCTATTTTATCAGTGATAATGGAAAAAAGAATTATTTATATAGTTTAGTGGTAAAGGCTTATTAGGATCACGAGCTTTAACAAGAGGTAAGGAAATTAAGTTCTCATTTAAGAGTTGCAACATGATGGAATGAAGGGTATCAGTTAGAGGGGTAAATTATCTATTCCTCTCCCCAAATGTATATGGATTTGTCATCTTTATAGCAGCCACTTGGGTGTCAACCTGTTGAGTTGGTTGAGGGAAATTTAGTTGTATAAAACCCTTATTTGGTTTCTTGAATGATTGGTGGTTGGTTTGAGGCATGGATTCAGATTTTTCAAAATGGTTAGACGAAGTTCTTACTTCATGGCTACTAATTGAATTTTGATAATCATGAAGGGAAATACACAATTTTGTGAAGGAGGTAAATTTCATCATCCCAATCTTATCTTGAAGCTTATTTTTCAAATTTTCAATGTTTATTCATTGAAGATCGGGATTGGGAATCCTAATGTTGATTTGTGAGTAAAGCAATTGATAATAGGTGATAAAGTCAATGACCTTTTCATCATCCTTTTGCTTACATTTCATTAAATTTTCTAAGGTCATCTTAGGACCCATGTGCACTTGGAAATGGTTGAGAAAGGCATCAACAAGTTCATTGAATGAACGTATTGAGTTAATTGGTAAGGATTAAAACCATTCCAAGGTAGTTTCTTTCAATGATCTAGGGAAAAAATTAGCTAAGAGTTTATCCTTAAAATGAAGTCACTACATAATGTTTTGGCTAATAGGATATCCTTTCCCACCATATTTCTCAAATCTAAGAATCTCTATACCTTGTGGCATTTGTGTTCTCAATATCTCCAAGGATAAGGCGTTTCTTTTGACATATTATAAAGGTTCGCCATTTTTATTTTGATTCAATCTAGCAATTTTTTGTTGGAGGGATGAAACACTTTGCAAGAGTTGGTTAAGGACATGATCATTGTTTATGGTTTGAGATGGAGGTGAATAGGGTGGAGGTGTATATGTATTTGGAGGACAAGTGATTGTAAGTTTATGAGGGGAGATGGGTTAGGAGATATGAGATTTGAATGCACAAAGCTAAAGGGATTCCTAATGGAAATACCTAAGCTAGTATTGACATTGCTAGTGGGTTGTATGGTTGTAGTAACAGTTGCATTAGTGTATGTCGGAATAGAGGTCATGGTTGTGGAAGGAGGAATTGGATTTCCTCTATTTTGAGTGTACCCCAAAGTTTGAGCACAACTAGCCATTGTAGGGATATGTTTATCAATGATGTGGGATGGGCTACACATAACTTCTATTCATTGTTCATTATCAATCATTCTCCTCATGTTATCTATGATAGGAATCGTAGTGCCAGTAATGTATTTAGAACTCACAAAGTTTTGCAATTTGTCTAATTCTTCATCCATTTTTCTTATGTTCTCTTGAGGGACATTAGCAACCATTGATTCAACATTAGTAACTTTAGTTGTTGGTAAGGAGTTCATAGGAAATAAAATGTCAAGGGTATGGTCCATAGTGGGTTGACTAGTGGCAACACTATGAGTGAAAGAGTTTGAAAACCCAAGATCCATGATGAGTGATGTATCACAAATGACATGAGTCTCAAACTAAATCTCATGATAGTATTGGAAATAGGACACTAGGTTGTGAAGCTCATACAAATTTCACCAAACCTAAGGTGCACCCAAAATGGAGGATAGGAAACAAACAATCAACAATAATGCAAATATATAAAAAGAGATAGCAATTTCCAAATTTTAAACAAGATAAATTTCTTATTATACTATGAAAAAACCTAAAAATGATGTCTTTTTTTCAATGCAGTTTTAAATTCAAACAATGCACTAAATTTGACCAATTAACATTAATGTAAATAATTTCAGAAAATAGAAATTCTAGAAACTGAAACAAGAACCTGAATACAGAAACAAAGAATGCAAATTGAGGGTTTTTAATGTCCAAAAATTTAGAAATAAGCTTGATCAGGGACTCATTGGCCCATGGGTGAATGGGTCTTGTGTTAGGGTTTTAAAAAATTAAATTATAGATTTATGAGTTGATATTTATGCTTTCAAATTTTGGTTGCAAACAGGTAGTTATAGTTTCATATTTCTAGAAAATCGTATCTAAATGCAAGTGTGAAATGATGTTAAATGACAAGAAAAAATACCTAATTTGAGATGCAATTTTGATTCAATTTTCTAATATAAGTGACTAATCATGCAATTTTATGTAAACACTATGGAAAATTAATGAGATTTTTGAATTTTTTATATTTTAAAGAATGCAAAATGCAAACCTAAAACCATAAATGAGATGGAAACTAATGCAAGTTAACAACCTTAAATAAGATGAAAATCAATGCAATGCAATGCAAAGTAAAGCATATCCTAGATCTAGGGTTTGAATGGACTCTAAATTTTAGAATTTTGTTGTACAAAGTCGGGTTCACCAAAATGAAATGAAGGGAAATAGGTTTGATTAATTTGAAAGGGGGAAAATGGGGGTATGATGGACCTATCTTCCTTTATTTCATTGGGAAATGAGATCCACACAAATAATTGACTTACAACCCTTAGGTGAGTCAACTGAATGAGGGAATCTATTGATTTCCTTATGATTGAGGACAAGGGTATCATCCTGAACAATACTTTTGGGAGAAAAACTAAAAATAGAAAATCTACTCAATTATGCTCATTCAAACTTGAAACAACAATTTAAAGCTCAATACTAACAAGAACAAAAAACTTTCTGCAGATCTGAGAAGAGTAGAACACTATTTACTAGTCACTAAAAGGTAGTTTCATGAGGTTGTCTGGGACTCATTCGCCCATGGGTGAATGGGTCTTTTCCCAAGGTTTTCAACCAACTTTTGGGAGCCTCTGATGTCAATCTGTAGATTCTATTTGATTTGGATTTCAATGTCGAAAAGTCAGAAATCATATCTGTAGGTGAGATTATGTGATTTGATGACAACTTTGATAACTTTTGCAACTTTGACAAATTTTCCAATCTTGCTCTTCAAAACATCTTCAATCCTTCTTCAACCTAATATCTACAACACACACACAAGAGGGAAAAAAAAAATTAGTGAATGGGGGTTTGCCTTGGTCAAAACCCATTTGGGTAATTAAACCTTAATTGAAATAATGAAATGTGAAAGGAATGATGAATGAACAAGATTTATGTTGCAACTCACCAAACCATTGAATAAACCTTTGGAAGTCTATAATATTGATCTTGATCTTGCATGAAATGGCTTTGATGAATGTGGATCTTGATGCTTGAAATATGACTTGAATGCTTGGTTGATCTTTGAAACCTACATCACAATGTTAGCTCCAAAAACATGCATGATACTTAATACTTTGACACATATGCTTGAGATATTTATTGCTACAATAAATCACTGCTAAATTTTCTCTTGAATTCTCTTAATCATAATTTTTTCTCTTGTGAAGTGTCATAAAAATTATAGATGTTGAAATGATAAAATAACCTTGTATTTATAGATATGTATCCTTTATTTCTCTAAAATTAAACATTACAAGCCGACATGAAAATTTCAATTTAGAGATGTGAAAATACCACCAAAAACATAATTTAAAGTAAGGTTCAAAGGCCTAGGGTGGACCCATTCACCCATGGTTGAATGGGTCCTAGGTCCCTATTCCTCGAACACACATTGCTCAAGGTAAAATGTTGTCTTGGCATTAATTATTGTCGGGTTTCCCCTTCAAAAAATGTAATTTATTAGGCTTGTAGATGCAAAATAGGGATTATTAAGGCATAATTAAGTCCAATTTAAATGAGGGGCCCAAAAAAAGTGTGAAAATATGAAGGAGTACATTTTTCTACACTACAAGTTGGTGAAAATTTGAAATTTTTGGTTAGGTGGGGCAATTCACTTATTCCCTTTGTCATTAACACCTCCCAACTGGATATTATTGGAATTGATGAGGTATTGCACTTGATGTTTAATATGCATGCATCGTTCTACGTCATGTCCACTTTTTCAGTGACATTAGAAAAAGTCATGTGGGTTATAATTTGGTGGTAAGGGTTTGGTTGTGTCCATAGGTTTGACCTGAGGTAAATGAATTAGGTTCTTGATTGAATGGAGGGAATCAGGTAATGGAGTAAATTGCCTATCCAAAGGTCTAAATTGGTATGGTGTAGAGGTTATGGCAACAACTTTAGGTTCGACATGGTTCTTTTGGGATGGATTTATCTTTAAAAATTTCTTGTTTGGCTTCTTAAATTGTTGATAATTATTGTGATGTGCGGGCTTGGACTTCTCAATATGTTTTAATGAAGATGTCTCTTCGTATTTATTAATTGAATTATGGTAATCACAAAGTGTCATACACAAACTTATAAAGGATGGAAATTTTGTAATATGACTTTTTATCTTATGTCCCTTTGCAAGTTGTCAATAAACATTCTTTGGATTTTCGCATCAGGGAGAGTTAGATTGACTTGTGATAGTATCAACTAATAGCAGTGTATGAAATCTATTATCAAGTTTCACCATCTCTTTGTTTGCATCACATTAAATCAATTATATTAATCTTGGGAAAAATATGCACTTGGATATGGCTGAGAAAAGCATCAACAAGCTCAATAAATGAGTGAATTGAGTTATTCGATAGTGAATAAAACCACTCCAAGGCCATGTCCTTCAATGACCTAGGAATAAGTTTAGTTGAGAGCTTATCTTCAAAAATGAAGTCACTACATAAGGTTGTGTATGTGGATATATGGTTGTTGGGGTCTCATTTACCATTGTATTTATCAAAACATGGTGCCTCTATGTTTTGTGGCATTTTTGCTTGTAATATCTCCAGTGATAATGGGTTTTTTCTTACATATTGTGATGGTTGTCCATTTTGAGTTTGGTTCAATGCTGATATTTGTTGTTGAAGGGATGTCACATTTTGCAGGAGTTGGTTTATGATGGAATCATTGCTTGTCATGTTTTGGGAATGAGAAGGTTGACTAATATATTGCAAGTTTGTGAAGAATGATGAGTTTGGAGATATGATGTTTGAGTTGACAAAATTATAAGGATTCCTAGTGGAAATACCCAAAATTAGAGCTATACAGTTTTTTGGTTTCATCGTTGTGGTAACACTTAGATTTGTATATGTGGGAATAGAGGCTATAGTTTTAAGGAGAGAAACTTGGCTTCCTCCTTAACTTTGAGTATACCCCAAAGTTTGAGGGCAACTAGTCATTGTAGGTACATGATTGTTTATGATGCAGGCTAGACTATGCATTACCTCTAATCCTTAAGAATCATCAAGCATTTCCTCATGTTATCTACCACATGGACCACTCTACCAACAATATATTCTATGTCTACAAATTAATGAAGTTTTTCTAAGTCTTTAGGCACATGAGCCACCATAGTTTCAACATCAGTGATAGTGGTTGATGGTAAGGTCATGGGATTGTTGCATTGGGGATGGAGTCCAAAATGGGTAGAGTATTGACAAAACTTGTCACAAAAGGGTGGAGAACTCAATATCCATAATGGGTGTACCAATAGCGTGAGATGCCATGAGTCTCAAACTATGTCTCACTAAAGTATTGGTAATAGGACACCAGGTTGTGAAACTCATGCAAGTTTTACAACACTGAAAGTGCCCCAAGATGAACACCAAATTGTTAAATAAGTTCATCAAACACTCATAAACAGAAGGAAAGAAGTAGAAGCAAACAAGAACCACAACAACAGAGGTCTCAAAAAAAAATTGTTTGGTCAAGATAAGCAAGACAGGGTTGCCCAAGGGCATCTAAGTCTTTTGGTTAGGGATTCTAAAAGTTTGAAATTTTACTGAAGACTACTCTACTTAACAATGCTAATTCTACTTGCAAATAGTTGAAACAATGAATTATTTTCAAGAATTCACTTAATGTATCCCAATTTGATGCAAAATGCAAGTATGTAATGATGTTGAAGATTTTTTGAACCAATTTTAGTACAATTTTCAGATCTAAAATGTAATAGTTGACTGATTGAAATATGTAGAGACTTGAAAATGATGATTTTGAATACAAATTTTGACCTTAAACAATGCACTTTCTTTCACTAAATGAACTAAATGTAAAAAAAAATTAAAATGTATTACTGATTAAAAAACAGGGACATGCAAGTATAGTGAAACTGAGCAGACAAACAAAAAAGTGTGAAAAAGCTTATTTACTCACATGTACAAGGACAGGATCACCCAAGGGTGATTAAGTCTTTGTTCAGGGTTCTGAAAATTCAAAATTTGAATGTTGAGATTGATGTTTAAGGTTACTATTCCTATTTGCAAACAGGTTTGACTATGACTGTTGTTATCTCTAAAGCTTGCACCCGAACTGAGTTATAAAACTCAGTTAGCTAGAGAAACATGGAAACACTTCTAGGTTGTGGGGAACCTAATGATGAAGTGAATCTCTAGATAGGTTGGCTTCCTAGTAGGTAATATCACCTAAACTAATGATTTTTGAAGGGAAAAAGGAGAAGGAATGCTGAAAATGAATAAAATAAGAACTGAAAAACACTACTTCCTATGGTGATACACCTAACTTAAGATGGATAATCAAACTTTGAAATTTAAACACTTGACACAAACTGATAATAAATAGATTTTGCATAGCTTATTATTGTAAGTTTTTGCATAAATATTTCATTAAAAGGTTGAAATACAAATAAATCAACAAAAGGAAGATATTCTTCACAATCAAAAAGTTATATGCATTCCTTAAACACATTTAATAACCTACATAAACTCACATTTGCAGAAAAAGCAAAATTCATGAGACAAAGCTTGAAAGAAAACTAAAAATTTCACTAAAATCTTGATCAATCATTTACCATGCACAGGACTGCAAGAACAAGAAGGCAAGAATTTCTTAATCAGAAAGAAACAAGGTATCTTTAGTATTTCATATCCAAGAGATGAGTTACAAAGCATGCTCAATGATGTAGCAAAGGACTGTCAAAGTCACAATCTCCAGAAATTGCATAAAAAGAACTAACTCGAAATGAGTTACAAAAGCCATAAGTAGCCAAGCTCCACCAAAACAGGTTCTAGAAACCTCATGGGTTGGATGCAACCATAATGCCTAAAATCTAGCCCCTATATCTCATCCACAAAAGCTATAGAATGTTGACATGGTCAAGTTTTACCATGTCAAACATAAAGGTATGCAAAAAGCTCCTCCAAATGCTCTCCAAAGCTCATAAATGAGTCAAAAACAGCTCCAACATTTGTGGCACATGTTTGCAAATTAATTCAACTTCCCTATATATCCTCCATCATCATAAATTCAAATACATCCCTCCTTCTCTCATGACTTAGTCATATAAACATGTGCCCCTTTCCTTTGTATTTTAAAGATAACGACTTAAACCAAATGATTTATAAATCATCATTTAGATTTAACCATTTACAATATAGAACAAATGCAAAAATAAAAGGTCTCTACCTCCATGTATTCGGCCATAGACAAAACCCAAAGGGTTTACTAAGTCAAGGTGCATATTAAAATTCCTAGTGTATATTTCATACTTGAAATTCCTAATTCATAATAGGCATGAGAAATACATATGCACAAGTCAAAGCCCGCACCCAAGTATTAGTTGCAATACAAATTTTAAAATACAAGGCAAAAATACAAGTCTCCACCGACATTTGTATTATAGGGTTAAGAAACCCTAAGAAAACAAAGGCAAAGAAATGAAATATCCATTTCATTTGTTATGTTGAAGCTTCAAGAAGAAGCTAATTCCGACGCCAATGAGGGTTTCATAGAAAATTTGAAGCTCGACTGAGGATTTCATGGTAGATTTAACAGATTTTTAAAGCAAAACAAGAAAGGAAAGCTCGATGTGAGCTTTGTTGTAAGTATCTTCAGCCCTTTTTTAATTTCTCCTTCATTTACAGTTGTGGCTTCTCCCTTGTTCATTTTCTCATTTCATCTCATGTTGTTGCATGGGCCGCCGCCATGGAGGAAACCCTAGTCGAACTTCAGCTGAAAATCTCCATTCTTGATGTCATTTGAAGATTTTGAAGATTGAATGCAGAATTTTGAAAGTAAATCTGATTTTTTCCCACAAATCCTGGAGATTTTTGACATTTTTGAAAGCTTTTCCAAGTTTATAGGCCACGGCCTTGTGTGGTTTTATCTACTCATTTGCTCTAGATTCTATGATATAAAGCCATTCTACCATAGAGATGTTTACATTCTCAAAACTTGTAAATATATATATAGTTGCGGATTCTTTTTTTGTGGTCTCCATTTTTTAAGTGTAAAGTTTAAATCAAGCTAATCTATGAAAACTATAGTGGCCTCTTTATATTGCTCAAAAAGATGAGTGTTTTATGGCTCGACCCTTTATTATATCTTCTGCTAAAGATTGCATTCTTGCACATACATTTCAAAATCCCTCCTGGATCGAGGGTTTCAACTGGTCGCCATGGGTTTTTCTCTATAGTTTCTCATGTATTCCTATAATTTATGTAAATATTACTTGTCTGCAAATATAGAAAATTTAAATGGTCATGGCTAGAAACCCTTCTGGATAATTACTTTTTCTCTTTGCTTTCTAGGTTTCACTATTGTTTTAGTTAAAAACTCATATTGTTCATAGAGAAAATGGGAATATTTGCTCTCTGGGATTTTCTAAGCCCCTTTGTCTGTGAGAAATGATCATGGAACTCTCATTTTTGTGAGCAATTTGTCTACTCGAGCTCTACTTTTCAATATATTTGTGTATCATATGCTCGATGATGGTTCCCATCTTGAAAGAAGGGAAGAAACTTGCATTTGATGACCTTCATTCTATAGAACTTTCCAAGAACAGTTCTTCCAAATACTCGAGGCCTTGTTTCTCATTTTCTGAGTTTCAATTTCAAATGCATTCTATGCTCTGCAATTTCACTATATACAAATAGATTGGAGTTTTTTCATGTTTTGGGGCTACATAAAAATTTCATTTTTCATTCATTCCACAAACTACTAGTTCTAGATAGTCAATGTAACACTGTTATTTGTAGCCCTTTTATGATTGTCATGAATATTGTCTTGTAGGATGTCTTTTACATTATCTCCATGACTGTAGTTGTTGGCACATGATCTTTACTCATGACTTTCACTACAATGTATTGCATTTCCCACTTTCACATTTGTGCTTACAACTATGCTTTGAATTTTTTGCTTTCCTTCACATCACTATCACACTTGGCACTATACTGTGCATTGATCTTTAGTTGAACTATGCATTATTTTTTACTATCCTTTATAGCACTATAGATCTAAAAATATCCTTGAAACATTTTCTTGAGATTATGATTTAATGCCTTTATCATCATGCATTATATTATAAATGGAAATTTTTTGACTGTGATAACATTGTCAACTTCACTTTGACAGTCACTCCTTAATGATTCATGTTTGTTAATTACATGTCACTTATGACGGTGACCCATAACTTACCACCATGAATGATGTGTGATTGAAAAATTGAAGAGATGAACTTTTTCATTGTCTGTCTATGTTGCTCCACTATGCATTGTACATTCTTCATGATGATTGTCTTCAACAAGAATGATGTTAACTATGACAGCAATAAATAATGTGAACCATAATGTAAATGAAGCATTTTATGTTACCATTGCATGGTCATGTTTATATGATGAATTTCATTAATGCATTTCCCTCTTAAATAAGCTCGAATGAGCTCATTATCTAATAACTTAGCATGTCGGGCTCAACCCTTGTGGGAGCCTCGTTTTAACCCACATGGTGTAACTTGATGAAACAAATCAGCAACATAACTTTCCCTATATCTGCACATGAAGCAAACAAGTTAGTGAAATAAAATGCATATTTTGGATGTTTTTTATCACTTCAATGGTTTTCTAGGACATCCAAGGTTTGCATGCTTGTTTAATGCAGATTGAGCTCAGTATATATGTGCATAGGTGCTTGTCCATGTAAAGTTGGAAACTATTCATTTCTTAGAGCATTGCTCTAACACCATTGCTTATGACAATTGTAGGGTCTAGTGGCAACATGAAGCTAGGGAGGACAAAAATAGCCCGGGACAGTAGCAGGATGAGATGACACATCAAAACCAATCATTCACAAGCAATGATTGGTTCCCTTATTTATATGCACATTCTTTTACTTATTCATGTATATTCTTTTCTTTATCTATATTGAATAAGTTAAGTCAATCCCATGGCTTGTGTGAGATAATGTACACTTATACATTCAATAAAGATTACTCTATTGTTCAAAAAAGATTTGAATCTCTCTTCTGTTACATGCATATGTATGAATGCAGTAATTTGTAAATGTAATCTTTTTAGGATTATTTCATTTATGCAGTTGAATGTAATGTAGGAAATATTTAGAATGCACCTTTTCATCAGTTTAAAATCAATAAGCTCAACCTGATTGAGCTATAAGTAATATATGGTAACAACTGTTATTCCAAAAAAATTCAATGCAAAGGAAATGCCAATGCATGACAATTTTGGAACAAAATGACACTTTTTATATGCAATTTTGAAATGAAAATCTGATCTAAATGACTAAAACATGCTATAATGCAACCTATGATATAATATGAATGCAATATTTTTGGATTTTTATGATTTTTTATAATGGAAATATGCAACCCTAAATGAAAAATGCAAGACAAAATGATGCAAAACCTAGATGAGAAATGCAAAACACAATGATACAAAACCTAGATCTAGGGTTTGAAAGACTACCAAATTAAAAAGTTATGATTTAAGAATGTTGGGTTCACCAAAATGAAACATAAAAATGTGGTTACCTTTAATTTAATGTCTAAAACTTAAGGTCAATTGGGACCATCATTTCTAGTATTTCATTAAGATGCAAATCAATAAGGTGTATAGACTAAATTTCAACCTCCAAGGTGAGTCAATCAAACCTGGATCAGCATCTTTTGAGTCTTAGGAATGAATTGGAAATGATTTAAAATAATTGACCTAATTATACTAAATGACCTAACATAATGAATGTAATTTCTTGAAAGTAAACAGATTGAAACGGTGATTTGCAAGTGGATCTAGAGAGTGCAGACTGATATGTACCTATCACCAAAAGCTAAGTCTAAGTTTTGTTGCAAGATTGGATCACCCCTGAGCAAATGGGTCCTCTAAGAGGGGTCTTGAAATTGTTTTTGCAGTCCTCTAGTACTAGAGTTGACCTTCTAATTCCCGATTGTAAACTTGTCAGAATGTCATCAGTAAATTTTGTAATTGAGTTTTCATGGCTTGACAACTTTGATGACAATAAACACAATAATGCAAAATGGATCTTCAAATTTTCTTCAATCTTCTTTAGACCTGTAACCTGCACATTCAAAAAGAGGGAAGATGTTGTTCCATATAGGGGATTTCCTCAATCAAACCCTTTGTAAGTGTTTCCACTTCCACAATGGCAATGTAAATGATAAGTTGATAATAGAAAGGAAGGAAATAATGAATGAACACAATGTTGCAACTCACCACCCTTCAATGGCTTCCTTGAAGGACTAAATTCATACACATCTCTTCAAGTATTTGGATCTTGCTTTACTTGAATACTTGAATGCTTTGGATACCTACAACAAGGGTTATCCTTCACAAAACATGAACATGAACACACACATAAACTCACATAAAATTTTACATGATGTTGGATCTTGAATTGTTGTAATAATGCTTTAATATACTACTCTTGAGTTGCTCAATAGTGCTCATAACAATATTATTTTCTCTTGAATGTGTGATTTCAAATGATAAAAAGACTAGGTATTTATCCAATTTCCTTAAAATTAGATTTCAAAAGCCGACACTTTATATTTGAATTTTGGATATTAAAATATTGCCAACAACATATTTATATTTGGGTCCTAGATAAGAAGGGGGACCTAGTCACCCATGGGTGAATGGGTCCTAGCCCAAATTTCTAGGAAACTCAAAGTTGGGGACAATTTAATGATTGAATGCATTTGTTTAATGCTTGTTTTAGTGTCATAAAATTGTTAAAATTAGGTTTTGGAATGCATAATTTGGAAAATTAGAATCTTAATTGAGTCTAATAAATTCAGGGGGAAAAAATATATTGTGAATTTGTTAAGGTATACAATTTTCTACATAACACTTACAAAGGGAAGTATACACTAATTTATGATAGACTATTGTACATAACTAGACATTATACATACAAACACTCATAATTACTAAAAAAAATATTTTAAAAGTTTAACACATTTCTCTAGTATTAGATTTAGGTATCCATGATTATAACACCCTCCTCATGTCATATCATAGATTCTAGTGCCCATATTGGGGCTTGGGGTAGACACTAGCACCCAATAGATGCATTGGTGTAGACTCTAGTGCTTTGTGAGCACTAGTGTAGACTCTTACACTAGACTTGGGAAGTTGATCCCCACCTACATTTTTACTAAGATATAATGGCTCAAATCTAGTATCTAGACTTCCTATAGATTTCTTATCTACTCAAATTTCAATTATGATAAGTATAAAAAGAAACATAACCAAAACATGTTTCCCATAACATATTTTTCTCTTATTAAGTTTTCTTTTAGTCTTGGTTAGTAAACTTAACCACTAGATGATTACATATAAAAATGTTTATTTGTTGCTTTCTCAAATGATTTTGTCATTGTTCTCTCTAATAATAAGTACAAGAAACCCTAATATGTTATTTTTAGGTCCAAAATCATGATGCTAATTTTTTTTGTAACAAAAAGATATAATTCAAGTTTTTCATTCAACCTATACATTTAGAAATTTGTTCTTAAATTGGGAAGTATATAATATTTTATGATAAAATATAGTAAAAAACTAGAAGTCAAACATAAAAACACTTTGAACTTCCAACAAAATACTTTGAAAAACTCCACACATGGATTTAACATTGGTTCTAGGTTCCTATGAAGGCTCTAGCACCCTTCACAAGCCATAGTGTAAACTCCAATGCTCAACCTAGGCTTTGATGCAAACACTAGCACCCAATAATAGCCTTAGTGTATACCCTAGAACCCACAAGGGCATTATTTAGACTCTAGTTCTCAACAAGGACACCAATAAAACACTAGTGTAGACTCTTACACTAGACTTGGAACTAGAGCTATGCAAACATTTTTACTAAGATCTAATTGCTTATATGTGAAATCTAAACTTTGAGTACATACCTTTGATTGACTAAAAATTTTATTATGACAAGAACAAAAACATAGATAGGAAAAATTTGTTTCCCAAAACCCATGCACTCAAAGGGAAGGCATCATTATAATCAAATACATATCACTAATATTATCCATAAAAGAAATGGAGGACATATATAAGAATCATAGATAAGTATAACTAAGTCATCCAAAAGGGAAGGAAAAGTAATGATCAAATACCTGAAGGAGGAGAAGATACATTTATGATGATATAATGTTACCATAGATAATGAAATCCTATCTTATAATAAAAAATCATAAATGAATCAAGACCAAAAGAATCACATATCACAAATCATATAAACACATCAAAATTTATAACAAGAAAGTGAAAAGTAGTAAAACATAAGAGATCATGAAAGTCCATAATGAAAATGTGTAGCAACTAAAATTTCTCCAAGGGTAGTTGGGTAGGGTTTAAAATATTATGCAATAAAAGACCAAAACTTTAATATAAGTGAATAAATGGAATAGGAATGAAGTAAAGGTTGAAATAGACCATAAAATTAGTCAAAAATCATATTTGAAAAACCTTAAAGGTATCAACAATGATAAATAGGGTGAGCAAAAGTAATGCCACTTAATGAAGTTCAAACCTTAGAATAAGGATATAACTATGAATCAAACATGTGAAAGTGAATAAACTATAATCATATCTAAAAATAAGATATAATGATGAGAAAACAAAGATTTGAAAACAATAATTGAAATGAAGGATAAAACCTAAGGAAAAACCCTATTGTGGTATAAGAGAAAATAGATTCACAAAAAAATATTAAGAAATAAATCATTTTATATAAATAACCTAGGCTAATAAATAAATAAAAATAATTAAGCATAATTAAATTACATGAATTTCAAGGCTAGGTTGATAAACAATAATAAAAGATTAGAAAATAGGATGATAAATAAGCTTAATTTTAGAATAAGAATGAAGAAAAATTAATTATGCCAAGCTCAAATCATTTATTGCAGGTATGAAAATTAATGCTCTTATTCTAGAGGTTGTCTCAAGCTTTGTACAATCTCATAATTCACTATGGTTTATATTTGAGTCTCTTTGGTTCAAACTCAAGTTCCAAAACCTTGATCAAATGCATTAGAATAAACTTGGTCACACGAGAATGAACTAAAAATGTGTGTACAAAGATCTATTTGCTTTTTCCTTCCCCATGTTTGAATATGCCCAAGTGATGTTTACAAACACCTTTAGGGAGATTTTTGGATCACTAGGGTTAAGGTCTCCTTGGTCAACCCCTTGGACATATCAATTTTATGATAATGGGTTAATATTAAAAGAAACCATACACAAATGTGTAGATGGCCTAAATGATTTTAATGTACATATGTTCTTTTTAAGCCCTAAATACATATGTTCGTAGAGTAAATGCTCCTCATTTAACCATGTGAATTAATTATATATTGAATGCCTTTAAGTACCAAAACAACTAGTGGAATTGGAAAGGAAGTTTGAATTAATATTCTATTATGTGCTCCTTAGGATTAGACTAGGTTAATCCCATGCCTCACAAATATGAACTAGGCAAGGAATATGTACAATTTGAGGTGAAATGAATATATGTAAAGGGATATTAATATGGGTGCATAAATAATACAAATGTGTGTCAATTTAACTCATAACAATAATACAAATGTGTGTCAATTTAACTCATAACAACTAGTGGAATTGGAAAGGAAGTTTGAATTAATATTCTATTACGTGCTCCTTAGGATTAGACTAGGTTAATCCCATGCCTCACAAATATGAACTAGGCAAGGAATATGTACAATTTGAGGTGTAATGAATATATGTAAAGGGATATTAATATGGGTGCATAAATGCATAATACATGATAAATAAATGAGAGTATGTATAAACGAGGATAGGATAAGGTCAAATAATATAAAATGTGTAGGGACACAGGATAAACAGAGCATGTATAAAGGCATGCCATAAACTCAACGAAAAGGCCTTGTGTTAATGTGTAATTATAATAAAAATATTCCACCAAAATATACATAAAATTAAATAAGAATTGGTATAAATATAAAAATTTCACCCATTACACTCCTATATAATTATTAAGAAACATATCTTTAAATGATTTAATACAAAAAATGAAATAATGATATAACATTTATATAGAAAACAAACAATAAAATCATGTAATGTTTCATGAAGTTTCAATTTTTTACTTTTTAAAATCAATCACATTGACCGATATTTGCTAAGCAATTGGATGGGTAGGGAGTTTATAGATGACCATAAGGGATCATGATAGTCTATGATGAAAAGATGTAGCAACTAAGATTATTCCAAGGGTAGTTCACATGGATTCAAAATATTATGCAATAAAGGACCAAAACCCTAATAGAAGTGAATAAATTGAATAAGAATGAAGTAAATATTGAAATAGATCATAAAATTAGTCACTAATAATATTTTAAAAACCTTAAAGGCATCAATAATGATAAGTAGAGTGAACAAAATTAATGCCACTTAATGAAGTTCAAACCTTAGAATAAGGATATAACTATGAAGCAAAAATGTGAAAGTGAATCAACTATAATCATATCTAAAAATAAGGTATAACACTAAGAAAACACTTATTTGAAAACCATAATTGAAATAACGGATAAAACCTAATACAAAACCCTATTGTGGTGTAAGAGAAAATAGATCCATACAAAAATGTAAACAAATAAATCATTTTACATAAATAAACTAGCTAATAAATTAATACAAATAATTAATCATAATTATATTAGATGAATTTCAAAGTTGGGTTGATAAACAATTGTAGACACTGAAAAATGTCCTAGATGATATCATACACTCGAAACAGATTTACTAACATCATTTCCTCTTTAAACCCATCCTCTTTTCGCTTAATTAATTAAATTAACCTAGTTAATTTAATTAATGGCATCATTTTCATCCATTAACCTAATTCATTAATTCAGGTTAATTCATTCCCCCTTCACGCTAACATTTCATCTCATTAAATTAAATAAATCAAGATATTTAATTTAATTTCCTAAGTCATCTTATTTAACTAAATAACCCCAAGTTATTTAAATTAAATATCATTTAATCTCTCCCTCATTCATTAAATTAGTTATTTTAGTGAATATCACTTTTAATTCTTCAATCCTCTAATTGCATGATTAAACCTTGTTTAATTAGAAATTAAACTAATTTTCCTCTAATTCCTTATCCCTTTTTTGCACAATTAAAACTTTCTTTTAATTTTCAAAATATCTTTTATCCTCACCCATGAGAATATTCCAAGGAATATTCTCTCTCCTCCAATCATTTAAAAAAGGGATATTCTCACTTGGCTTCTTGAGCAAGCTAAACTTGTGACTTCTTGAGAAAATTACCTTATGACATGTGTGTACAGGTCAAAAGTGTGTTTGTTTGGAACAAATGAGAACCCTTGATTAAATCTCATCTTGCATTCTCACCCATTAATGAGAATCCATGATGCATGCCTCTTCTTCCTTTCATCCTTGACCATTGATTGATTTTTTTGATCTCAACCCTTCATTTTTCATTTGCTTTCCTATAAATAAAGCATTATTTGGAGACAAATGGGTCCATCTTTCAATTGCAAACTTATGTTGTTGAACTCACTATCATTCACACTCTCAATTTACTCACTTTTAGCTAATTTTAGTTCATTTTTTAGTTGCATAATAGCTTAAGATATCCATTAATGGATTTCATGCATCCATCTTAGTTTCTTTATAAATTAGGGTTTCCATCTTTTAGCTTACAATTAGCTTAGATTAGCTTAGCAATTGCATAGTTAGATCAATTTTAGCATAAAATCATGTTAATTTAGTTTGCATCATGTTTAATTTAGCATAAATCAGGTTTTCATCCACTTATCACAATGCTTTCATTGATTCTCTTCCATAGAATCGATTGAAATAGGCCCACTAATCATGAGATTGGGAAAGGGTCGTTGTTCCACATCAACACAACACCAATTCCAAAATAGGATTAGTTTCAAATGGGTTAGAGTAGGAATTTAACTGTTTTAGTAATTTGTAATTTTTAGTTTCAATAAATGCTTAGTTTAACTTTCAATTTGAAAGATCTTATTTGTGATTGAGGTTTAGTGGCTAATTTATGCTTTGATTCATCATGGATCAAGTGTAATCGACCCACACTGACGATCCTTGGTCCACATTCTGGTGCTAGAAGGACGGAAAACCGTTATTTTAACTATTTTTGAGCTTGAATTTCATTTTCTTGTTGTTTTGCAGGGTACAATGATGCCCATATCACAAATAGCGACACCCTTTGACAAGTGTCACCATATAGCGACGTTATTGCAATTTAAAACATTGATGCTAATTAAATGCATTATCGTTGATTTAAATCTAGTGATGTCAATTTATTATAGAGGTATCAAAGACTTCAAATGGTGATGCCCCCAAATTCATTAGAGCGACACCTGACAAAATCTCGATGCTATCGTGCTCTATGTTTCTGTTGCAGAACGATGCCCAAATTTCAAATCCTAACACTATCATGTTCAGCAACACCCAACTAGGGTAAGAAGTTTTACAATCATTTTTTTGACATGTTCTTTAATTTTCTAGATTCATCAAATCACTAACGCACTTCTAACATTGTTCTGGTTGTTAGACTAATAGGGTTTTGTAGGTTGGATAACATGGAGCTAAAGTGAATAAAGCCTTCTTATCTTGGAATTCTATAATTGTAACAAGAGTTTCACACTTTTGGGGCAACTATAACCCCTTTTTATGGTTTCTACTTTTGGTAGTAAGACCTCACTAGATTTCAATTAGGTTTAAAACGAACACTCAAATGGGACTAAAATTGAACCCTCATCTCATCATTTTCTTTTGGGTTTAAAAATGAAAAAATCAACTTCATATTTTGTTTGGTGCATAAAATGAAGTCGTCTTAGCTTAGGGGTTAAAATTTACAATAGTTTTTCATGTTTTGTGGTTTACAACGTTGTTATTGAATTCATATGTAATTCTCCCGTGCCATTCAGCGATCTTGAGAAACATAAACATGTCTTAAGACTTTGTATAATCACCTACATCTTTCAATTTGGATTAAAACTGAACCCCCATTTGAGTGTGAGAAAAAGGAATAGCATGTGTTCTCTCTGTGTTCATATGAATGAAGATGATCAAACTACGGATGTACTTCCTCTCTATTGTTTACCTTTAGAGGGCCTACCTCCCCGCTTCGAAAGGAGGGAACGACCCAAGCGGTGATGAGCTAAAGCCAAGCTCTTCCAAACTACTATATAAATGTGTGGTTGCAATGAAAATTGCGATCAATGGGAAGTGGTACATGATAGCTCTTCCCCAGTATATTTATGATGTGCAAATCCCTTGTTCTAAGATTTGGGAGACCTCTTGATGGAGTTTATCATTGCACCCCCTAAACTGGAAGCCCTTATTATGAACCCTTGTTTAGAAGCCAAAAATCCTTAATACTTGTTGGTGCAAGAACAGTCATTCTGAAGCCACCCCACATTTGTACTATTCAATTTTAGAAACAAAAAATCCTCTTGGTCTCTGAATTTTAAGGATTTTGAGATTTGGTGGTCCCGAGAAGGGTGTGTCGTGGAGCGGAGCCAGTGTCGCCAAATCTCTAACTGTTCACATTGTTTAGTGTTTGGAGAAATCTGAGTCCAGACTCAACAAGTATAGCCATTTCAAACCTAGGGTTGTGAATGATTGTGAGTCAATTTAATACTTTGCTTGGTTCCAAAATGATATAAAAACAAACATCCACTATCTTCCTCAAAATTTCAAACACTTTGGCCTAAATATGGATACCTCTTGAAAAAGCCTTGATATTACTGCTTGTCCTAAGGATTCTATCCTTAGAGATTTCTAAATATCTTGACTTATATCAAAATCCATATTTTCCAAAGACAACATAGGCAATTATGGCTTCAACCTCATGATTCTCACAAAATGGATGTTGTGAAAGTCATGATGTTTTGGACATAAACATTTAGTTTTAAAACTTAATCAAGACAAGTGTTTGTGGGAAAATAAACTCATTAAGCAAGATAAATTGACAAATGAACCCCACATGACTATTTGGAGACTGATTTCTCTCGTTGAAAAACTTGATCTTCCAGGTGATATAATTCAACCAAACTTTGAACTCATTAACACAAAACAAACTGACCTCATTAGCAGTTTGAGAAGCTTCACTTTTGAAACAAAAGAAACAAATGCCCAGTGGAGAAACACAGCAACCATTTTAGACAAAGAAGAGGAACAAGTTGATATTGAGGCTAGAATTCCCACATTACCACCACCCGCATGGCAATAGATATCTTCATTTCTTCTATAAACTTAAACTATTTCTAAATGATCTCACGTAAAGTCAGGATTCCTAATGTAAGGTCTACAGGTCGTCATTTTAGACTTAGACATCTTAGTCCAAAGGATCTCAAGAAACATATTTGGGTACTTCACGAAACCAGAACTAGGTTGGTATACAACTTTTACAAACGTACTTCAAGACACAATCCAAACTTGTATTCCTTCTATTACTGTCAGAATCCTAAAATTTTCCAATGTTTCCAATTTCTCACATAATCATGACCTTGAACTCCCCTAAATGATCTATCACAAAATCAAAATCTGTAGGGGAAGATCTATCAATCGTCATTACAAACGTAGGTATCGTAATTCCAAATTTAGTAGGAAGTGGTCCTTAATACTTTATCGCATTCGTAATCTCTTGTTGAGAAACCATTATCCTTGCACTAGGAGGAACGGAACAGGTTTAAACATCCCTATCCATCCTCTCATCTAAGTCAACATTGGGTCTTTAAGATTTGAACATTTTAGAGGTCTAGCATCATTCTCACTACCTTGGTCTTGTCAAAACAAAGGTTCACTTTAAGTCAACATTGGGTCAAACATCTCATCCACCCCTTTCATCAAAATTTCATCCTCCACTTCACCTACCTTTGCAAAAAATTCAAATACACCAACACTTTGTGACTTGAACATCTACCAAACCAACCCCCTAATTTGGCTATGTTGCATGTGAAATGAATCCTTTTACATGCATCTAGCTAAGTTAGTTATCATCTTTGAACTGGTTTTTCTTGAAGGTCATCCAAGTTCATAAACATCCTTTATCCTAACATCAAATTATCAAACTCAAGTCAAAAGTGTTGTCCCAAAATGTTTACAAAGATCACTTCCCACACCACCCACCTTTTCACCCCCCATTATCATCATTACTCCAAAAATACATAGAGTGTCCCTTTTACCTAGATTTGAGTCAACTAGAGAGTTCAAACATCACAAAACACAACACAACTCTCCCATAGGTGACAGGAAATTTATGGTAAAGACTAGATCACAACACAAGAGAATCATGGAGAAAACAAAAGTTACATTTACCCCAAGTGATCCAAATCCTTTAGATTTGATCCAAGAAGTCAAGTTACACCATCACAACAACCTTCATCACCATCAGGACCATATGAGATAGAGGATATCACAAACAATCCATTTGAACTCATTAGGGAAGAACTCATGGAACATCAAGCCTTTGAAAAAGTAGCTCCTATCTCCCCATCATTTGTTGCATATAATTTGACACAGGGCTCCACAACTCCATCATTAGGGATACATAAAACCTACATGCCCACTATTGCAACAAGCCTTGCTTAAGACTTTGGTCATGCTCTTTCATTTGAAAATAGCACACTTGTGGATACATTTGAAACCAATCCTCCATCTCACACAACCACTTGGACACCTACCTTTGGTGCTCCTCCTATTCATGAAGCTTCTAAATAGCCATACACACCTCTTGAAATTTTTTATTCAACAACCACTTCAACATATCAAGGACACCCTTCTTCATCTACACCCATGAGTACCAAAAGTATGCTCACCATCACGCAAAGCAGTATAGACCAAGTATCTCAAAATATCACACAAGGGCATGTCAATACCATACCATAGAGCCACCCCTTAACATATATGGGGACATCTCTATACAATCCTCCAATGGGCTCATTCATACCATTGGTGTCACAAAGCACACCCATCCCATCCATTATCAATCCATCTCAAATAAATCCCTTGGTTACAAGTTTTGTCAACCTAGGAAATACCTTAATCATGAATCCCTTGTTTACATCTTTGGCACAAGGTAATCCTCAAGACATGGGACAAGGGAACATTTTTAATCAATGGAATCAAGGTCCTAGTATGTCATTACCATTGCAAAATCTAATGACATCTTCATCTTTCTCCACAGTTCTCATTACCATGCAAAATCAAATGGGACCTCAAACTTACATTCCTCCATCTTCATCTACCATCTTACAAGGAATGTCAAACCAAGGGAACCCTTCATCCTTCATCAACAATCCACTACCCACTCAAAAAATCAACATCCCCAATCCATCACAGATGTCTCAACCACTCGATCCTACTTTGCAAGCACATGCCCTAGCTTTACAACAAGCTTATCAGCAAGTTATCCAACAACAACAAGTAGCCTTAGCATAGCAAAAACATCAAGATCAACAAGAAACCTTAGCACAACAACAACATCAAGCTCAACAAGTAGCCTTAGCATAGCAACACCATCAAGCTCAATAAGCAGCCTTAGCACAACAACAACAGCAAGTAGTTGTAGCATAGCAGCAACATCAATCCCAACAAGCAACCTTAGCAACACAATAACAATAGCAGGCCCAACAGCAAGCCCTTGTGGCACAACAATAGCAAACCCAACAACAAGTCCTTGTGGCAAAACAACAGCAAGTCTTACTAGCTCAACAGTATTCCCAACAACATTAATAGCAACAACAACCAAGTTCCTTCTATAATCCTTAATAGAATATCGCAATCCAAACATGTTAGGAACGTATACATCAATACCGCAATCACCTTCACAGAATCTCACACCACCATACACCCCATACAACACCTTATTATACCAAAATCCTCCATTCAACTCATCCATCATACCACCATATGTTCCTCCACCAAACCCCCAAGATGATCTAGCATCACAATTCAAGGTGCTATCACAAGAAATAAAGGACCTTCGACTGGGTAAGACAAAGAATCCCCATACACAGAATATATGTCCTTACCCATTTGATTGAAACATTGCAATGGTACCATTCCCTCCCAACTTTGAAATCCCCAAATTCGACAAATACAAAGGGAGAGGAAGTCATGTGGACCATATCAAATAGTTTAATGTAATGTGTATGGAGGTAGCCTACAATGAATCTTATCTAATGCACCTCTTCCCTCAAAGTTTAACAGATCCTGCAATGGATTGGTTTTCTCATCTACCTCCTGGCATCAAAATTTTCCAAGAAATCACTGATAAATTCATTGATCATTTCTCCTTCAATCTTGACATGGATGTTAGTCTAGAAGAACTGCATACTCTTAGACAAAACAAACAAGAATATTTAGCTAATTTCTTGCTACAATGGAGACAAAGAGCTAGTTAAAGCAAGTGGCCTCTTCCTGGTGAACAACAAGTGGGAATCATCATAGCCAATCTAGACCCCGATTTATCCTTCCACTTGAAAATGAAATGCATCACATATTATGACAAGCTTGTCCCTAGAGCCCTTAACATAGAGAGAGATCTAATCTCATAAGGAAATACCCAAGCTTACAAATACAACCACCCATCAACTAGTTCAAATGAGAAACCTCGTGTCTAGGCAAAGAACAAAAACATAACAAATTACAATGTGGTAGATGCTAAGGTGATTCTAAGTGCTCCTAGACCCAACAAAAATCAAGTTTCCAGCATTCAACCAATGGTACAACAAACAACACCTCCTCAGAACAATCATATCAATAACACCAACATGCAACAAAGGAAAACCGCTAATAGGAACAATTATCCCAAATGCAAGTGCACATAGTTATTGAAACCTATCGAAACAATCATGAAGAAGTTGGTAGAATCAAATCTAATAACACTCCCCAACTTTGAAAACTACCAAGAGCCACAAGAGAAACCATCCTGGTATAACGAGCATGATCTTTGTGATTTTCACAAAATCAAAGGACACAAAATGGTAAACTACATGAAACTTAAGAATATCATTCAAGATCTCATAGAGAATGATACCATATCTATTGAGGTACCAGCTAGGAATCAGGATCTTAAGATATACAACCCTATGCCAAATCATAACAAAGAAAATAGCAGAAAAGCTAAGGATTACACAAACATGTAGCATACCTATTCCAATGTAGTTGCCTCCTACAATAGCGTCATTACTGTTGTCACCATCAAAATAGCTAGTACGAAATGTGGAGTCACCACACGATGTGGAAAAGCTACCATTCAAGGATTCCCACCTCAATCTAGGACACATCCTACTTTTCCCACATCTAATCCTAGCAAGTACAATCTTCTAGACCAACTTCAGCAGACCCATGTACAGATATCAATCTTAGAACTCTTAAGGTTATCCCTAGAACATAGGGAAATATTAGAGTAATCCTTGTTTGAGTCATTCGTCCCTAAGGATATTAGCATTGATCAATTTCAAGCTATGGTAGGGAATATCACCAATCATCTTCTTACCTTCTCAGAGCAAGACTTACCATTACAACCATCTCATAACTGTGCTTTACACCTTGAGGTTGTCATTCATAAAAATAAGGTAAAAAGAGTCTTGGTAGATGAGGTGTTGGTCTAAACATTTGTACCCTTTAGTTGATCAAACATTTGGGCTATTCAGAAGACACTATTGAGAGGACAAAGAGTACCACCATCAGGGCATATGACAACCAAGAATGGGTATCACAAGGAATCATTGCACTTCCCATCCAAGTGGGACCTCTTATTGCAAAAACTACATGCCAAGTGCTTGATCTTGATCTTTCCTATAACATCTTACTTGGTCGACCATGGATCCATGCCCTAAAATTTGTAGCCTCAACCTATCATCAATGTGTGAAGTTTCCTTCTGAAGGCAAAGAAATCACTGTCCATGGAGATCCCGATCCTTTTTACTACTACAAAAGTCTTGAAGCCAAGTTCTATAAGACACCCCAATTACCCAAAAATGACGAAGGGCCTACACCATCTACCTCATTTGTTGACCCAACATCCATTCCCTCTACCTCAAGAGAAAAAATAGCTATTGTGCAGAATATACCCGATGTCAAAGCAATGATCCAAGATGATGGTTGTGGGAACTACAAGCTATTGAAAGACACCTTTGTCTTAGGAGAGTTTCCTATTTCTCTTCAATCTCATGGGAAACCTACATCTAGCACCAAAGAACCTAAAACAGTCAAGATGGAAGCTACTACCTTCACCAAGTGGGGAGATTTGAATCAAGAAGATATCAATGAAGAATATATCTCTAAACTCCTTTATCAAGATGAACAACATATCCCTGTACTTCCCAGGGAAGATGATAACAAAGGCTTGCAGCTCATGCAGAATCGAGGATATAACAATAACGAGAAGCTAGGATAGAATGATAATGGTTTACTAGAAGCCATTGTTCCTGAGAAATGAATAAAGAATATTAGCTTAGGTTGTACTACTAGCAAGGTCACACTTATTGGCAAAGGTACTTTCGCTAAATGGGCTAAGGCTTCCTCTTGGTTACCTACATAGTGTGATACAACCTTAGATGACTTTCCCCTTGATGTTCTGGACCTATTTGAAAACAACACCCTCCTTATCATATCCATAACATCTTTTGTTCCAAGCAATCTACCAACTAAAATACGCCTAGTATACACACAACTTATTGACATGGACCAACAAGAACCATTGACTCTAGATTTATTCAAAAAATGATAAAGCGATCTTAGAATTCATGGGACTCTGTGCCAACTTATCATGGTCAGCTCACAAAGCAGGCTTCAACATAGATCTCAACACAGGGGCATACAATAGGGAGACGATTGAATCCTTTAGTCGCAAACTTAATGAAATGCAACTAACATGCAAATCCTTGAGTGAAAACCACCTAGTGGCACTCTCTGATCCTAAAATAGTAAAAATAAAGGATGCATCCAACGATGAAAATATCTCTGAGGCACCCAAGGATGAGGGATTCAATCTCCCCCTTAGTGCAATGCATCTAGAAAAGTCAGCAGTACTAGCAGAAAAGGCCACTCCGGTCAATGTGGGAATAGAAGAAGCACCTAAGATCACTTTCTATGTTGAATCCTTGTTGGATGAATAATAGAAAAACCTTGTAGCATTCCTCAAAGAGAAAAGAGCTAACTTTGCATGGTCATACACAGATATTCTAGGCCTTGATCCTGAAGTGGTTGTGCATCACTTAGTAGTTTATCCTGAAGACAAGCCAATCAAGAAAAAATTAAGGAAGTTGCACCCTCAGATAGCACTCTTTTTCAAACTAGAGTTGCAAAAGCTTATTGGCGTTGGATTCATCTGACCAATAGATTATCTTCAGTGGGTTTCAAACCTAGTACGAGTCTCAAAACCCATTGGGGGAATCAAAATATGTGTTGATTTCAAAGACTTAAACAAAGCATGCCCAAAGGATGATTTCCCTCTTACTAACATCGATATCATTATGGACTTAACAGCTGGGAATGAATTGCTATCACTCATAGATGGTTTTTCAGGCTACAATCAAATCATAATCGCCAAGGAGGATCAACATAAAACTATATTCACTTGTCCATGGGGAACCTATTGCTAGAATGTGATGCCATTTGGGTTAAAGAATGTAGGAGCAACCTATCAAAGAGAAATGGCCCTCATCTTTCACAACATGATCCACAAAAAAGTTGAAGATTATTTGGATGATATTTTGGAAAAACCAAGGAAAAGAAGTGAGCACATACAAGTCTTAAGACTCATCTTTGACAAGATTGAAGAATACAAGGTATGACTGAATCCAAAAAAGTGTTTCTTTGGGGTCACATCAGGGAAACTCCTTGGCTTCATCATCTCACAAAGAGGGATAGAAATTGATCCAACAAAGGTAAAATACATCCTATACATGGAACCACTACAAACACTAAAGTAGATGAGAGGATTACAAGGCAGAATGCAGTCCATCAGAAGGTTCATAGCACAGCTATCAAATAAAATCCACCCCTTTCTGCATCTTCTCCATAAAGGGATAACCTACAAATGGGATGAAAAATGTGATAAAGCTTTCCAACAAATCAAAGATTACCTACTAACACCTCCAGTGCTCATGCCACCAATATCGAACAAGCCACTGATCTTGTATATCTTAGCAACACCAACAACACTAGGAGCTCTTCTAGCACAACATGATGAAAACAAAAAAGAAAGGGCTATCTACTACATTAGAAAAACCTTGGTGGGCTATGAGATGAACTATTCACCCATTGAGAAGGCATGCCTAGCAGTATTTTTTGCTTCACAAAAATTCAAGCACTACATGCTATCACATCAAATCAAGCTCATTGCAAAGATTGATCCACTCAAATACTTGTTATCCAAAGCAACTCTCATAGGACAAATGGCCAAATGGGTGATGATCCTAATAGAATTTAACATAGAGTATGTGGAATGCAAGGCAATCAAAGGACAAGTGATTTGTAGACCAACTAGCAGAAGCACCCATCTATGCTGAGAACCCCTTGGTATATGAATTCCCTAATGAATCAATGTTCCTTATCAACCTCACAGCTCAGTGGAATATGTACTTTGATGGATCGTTCACCCAACATGGGTCCAGAGCAAGCATTCTTTTCATCACCGCTCAAGGTGATTATATCCCAAATTCATACAAGTTGTCATTTCCCTGTACCAACAACATTGTTGAGTATCAAGCCCTAATCACAAGTCTAAGGATAGCAATTCAATGGCAGATTCAAGAGATGAAATTCTATGGAGACTCGCAACTAGTTATCAACCAAGTCAATGATGACTATCAAACTAAAGATGACAAACTTGCTCCTTACAAAAAGATGGTGGACAATCTCAAGGACCTTTTCATAGACATAAATTTTGAGTAGATTCCTCACTTGAACAACAAAGCAATTGACGCCATGGAAATAATCAAATCACTATTAGACATGTCGAACAATATCCTCCAATGTGAATTTTTGGTAGAAAAACTTCTCGTACCAACTTTTGAAATCCCTGAATCAAAATTTGTATGTGTCATTGTTGGTCCTAGATCCCCATGGTATCATGATATATTCACTTACCTAAGCAAAGGAACCCTCCCTTATGATATCACCTCGAACCTTAAAAAGACCTTTGTTAAAAAGGCATCCTGATTTGTGATCCTAGGTGATACCCTTTACCATTGAAGCATCAAATGGAAATTACTATGATGTCTTAACCAAGAGGAAGCCTTAACTACTTTAACAAAAGTGCACAATGGCATATGTGGGTCCCATTCTAGTAATATGGCATTAGTTAAGAAACTGTTGAGGATGAGGTATTATTGGCCAACCATGAAAAAGGAAGCTCATCAACACATACAGAAGTGTGTCCAATGTCAACAGCATGGAGATATGATCCATGCTCCATCTCAGGAATTACAACCATTGATTACACCCTGGCCTTTTTCACAATGGGGGCTTGACCTCATAGGAAAAATCACCCCAACCTCATCCAATGGCCACAATTTTATCATAACTACCACTAAGTACTTCACTAAGTGGGTTGAAGCCATTCCTATGACCTACATAATGGGGAAACAAATTGCTAAGTTTATCTTGAACTACCTCATCTACCATTACGGTGTTCCACAAACCCTAATCTCATACAATGGAACACCCTTTAAGAATCAGGATGTGAAAGTGTTGTGCCAAAGATTAAATATCCAACACTGATTCTCCACCCTGTATCATCCCCAAGGAAATGGCCAAGTTGAGGCTATGAACAAAACTATCCTGAAAATCCTAAATAAAATAGTCAATGAAGCTAGTCGTGACTAGCATCTGCAGATAAATCTCGCTCTTTGGGCTTATCGAACTAGTATCCACACGCCAACAAGTGCAACCCCTTTCTCCCTGGTCTATGTATCAGAAGCTATTCTACCTATTGAGGTTGAGCTCCCATCATTGTGAGTATCACTACAAAACCTAATCACCGAGGAAGAATACAAAGTATTTCGACTGAATGAGCTAGAATTCATGTACGAGCATCATCTTGATGCTTTCAATCACTTGCAAGTATACCAAAACTGACTGAAACAGAGCTATAACAAGAGGATCAAATGTCGGTCTTTCCAAATAGGGGATCTTGTCCTAAAATAGAATCAGAAAAATCTTCCAAATCAAGACAATAAAGGAAAGTTTGAACCTAACTAATTTCGTCCCTTTGTCATCATAGCTAGCTATGGATCAGGAGCATACCAATGGTCAATGCCTGAAGGTGAACCCTTGTAGGAGCCAACTAACAGCTTGCATCTCAAAAAAAATTATGCCTAGTCCTTTAAGGGTATAAATTTGAAAATACAAAAAAAAAATATCAAAATCCAAAAAAAAAATGAGAAAAAGTATTGAAAAAAGTAAAGAAAAAAATCATCCTCTAGTGAAAACCACTTCGGTGGCACTTTCGGCAAGTACCTTGGTAAAAACTTGGCAAACAAGCACCTTGTGTAAATAAAGCACCTCCATCTATTCTTTGGCTCTTTTGTCCCATCATTTTTTGCACTACCATTCATACATCATCCACATCCTTATCATAGCTTGATATTGTGAAGTATCATAAACTCTTTAGCACTACTTGGCATATTCCAAAGGTTAATCTGTCCTACCTTTATCGAAGTAGTCTAACATATCACACTGGGGGAATTTCAGTATGGATCATATCAGATTATTGTATATCTTGAGGTCATCAAATCTCATCAAAAATCCCAAAAACATCTATAAAATGATCATCAAAAAATCCAAAAACATTAGCAAAATCTTATACAGCTAAAATCCAAAAACATTCAAAAAATTATAAAGGGAAAAATCCAAAACATCCAAAACAAATCAAAATCCCTAAAAAGGTCGAACATTGAAAATCCAAAAAGCAATACCCTTGTCAAACTACGTTATCTCTGAGCTTGAACATAGGAAAGGCCATCATTGATGTGCCCTCGAGACACCCTAGATCAGTCCTTTAGGAGTCTGTCATAATAAACTGGCATCATTTTCAACTGTTCATATCTCATCTTGTTAATAAGTTGAGTCGGTCAAAATACGCAGTCTCTACGTGTATAATGTAGGCAAGGCTAATCTTTGATCAACCCCTGAGACCCCTAGGATAGGTCTTTAGGTTAGGTTCTTGGTCAAAATCTTTGAAAATCCCTAAACATCCAAATAATTCCTAAAACCCCTAAACATTCAGATAATTTTGAAAACCCCTAAACATTTAGATAATTCTGAAAAACTGCTAAACATTCACATATCAAAAAACATAAAAACATTTGAAAACCAAAAATCCAAAAACATCATAAAACATTCAAAAAGACCTAAACATCCTAAAATATCTTTGAAAAACCTAAACGACCTCAAATAACTGAAAACCAAAACATCTACATAAACTTTCAAAAAAAGACCAAAAACAACCTCAAAACATTTAGAAAATACTAAAAACATTGAGATATTCCAAAAAATCCAAAACCATCCATCCCATCTCACTTTCACCTGAAATAAACCTACATCCATAATAAATTAATCACCACTTTCAACCTTTGACAAAGCAAATAGAAAGCAATTATAGCAAGTCATAAAGTAAGAACTTAAGTGTCAAAATCTAAAGTCTAAATCATAGGTAAATGTGTCAATGGAGTTTGTATCAATGGATTATCATAAAGCTCATCATCATCCTAACATCAAGCAACCATTTGATCAACATGTCCTAGGATGTATCCTTTCTGCAATGGACATTAGCATCAGACATCACCTTAGCTAAATTAAACTAGAAAGAGATATAGATAACACTGATTGTTTCTCCTTGATCTTCTCTTATGATTTATCTTAATGGCCCATTCTAAGGACCTCTCGATGATGTCTATCAAAAAAAATTAGAGAGAAAGGAATGGGGCATCGATCATTATCTTTCGTTTGTTGTGCTTATGGGTATTCTTGAAAAATAATCTTGGTGCATACTTGCTTAGTTGTGTGTAAGAAGGTTGTTTAGAGTATGTTGTTGACTATTGCATATTTTTGCGTCCAATATATTATAAGCTTCTAACTTGCATTCCAATGAGGTTTTTGTATGTCAAGATGTAAATAGGAACTATCCTATCTATTTTTTGATTCAAAGTCCATTACACTAGATACAACACCATCTTGGTTATCAATACCTTGATGCATCATGTCTATGTGTTATATCAAACAATAAATCCCAATCCTAAAGTGTGAGAAAATCCTCATCCTACATTCATCCTCATTTTGCATGTCTCATCACCATCTCTAATAAAGTCACGATGGATCATAGACTTGTTGGATCTTTTGAAGCAATCATCGAAATCAACAGTCATTCTTTATTCTTCTACCTTCTATCCGTGCTAACCTGGTATCATGATAGTCAAGAAAAACATCATCAATGCATCCAACCTGCATCCACAAACCATCAACATACACGCATCTCATAATCATAGCATAATCATAAAACATCTATCAATATAATCATGGTCTATCACATCATACATCTTGCATTATCATTTGAGTCGTGATGAATAATATAGATTTGTTATTATGAGCATAATCATTGCATCACATATCATACATATGCATTGCATTATCATTTGCATCCATACATCCATATTCATACATCATAATCATAAAATTGCATAGAAAATACACAAAAATGAAATGCATCTATATCATTTTCATCCATAACATTTGCATCATTCATCCCATAGCATATCGTGAAAAGATACTGAAAAAGAACATAACATTGCATCCATCCATCACATATCATTGCATATCACATAGGCATAAGTAAAGTGCATCAACACATGATCAAATATAAGCATCTCATATCATATACATCCATACATAATAAGCATGAAATAAAGTGAACACGTCACAGCATAAATCATTTGTATCTGTATCATATATATATATATATATCAAAAAATGAATGTCATGGTACAAAATTTGGATTAGTGTATGTATGTTGATGATAAATACAATATCCACGAGGCTAACAAAAAGAAGCCCATGAATATATATTTGTGTCAAAGAATTGGGCGACAAAGTCAAAAAGTGTCTATATATGGCTGCTACCCTCTCTAGCCTGCCTCTATGGCTACTCCTCAACTCTCGGTCGTGCATCGCTACGTTGTGAAAAATTAGGCTATCTGAGTTCCTGCAGTACATCCCAGTGGTAATGCATCCTATAGTATGTGGCCTCTGTCATGGCCTCTCTATATAATCTCGCTAAAACTATCTTGCCCTGTGATGTTGTTGTCATGGCCTCTTTCTAGTGATGTCAACCAATCTCCTAGTCTCTATCTACAGTCACAACCTATAACTGTTGTATGGCATGGTCCCTCTCCGCTGTAATGGAAACCACCTACTGTCTCGCCTGGTCCTGCTCAGCAATAATAGCCAAAACCTGTTGGCGAGTCTGATCCTGCTCACTGATTAAAATCTGCACTTGCTACTGCAGCTATTATATCTACACATCTCTGGCATTTGGTGGCAATGGTGATGATTCCTGTTGTTGTACAACCTATGGTTCAACCTATGGTTGAACCTAAGGAGGCTACTTCCTAGCTGGTGGAGTCCTTGAAACCTACCCATCCTGGCCACCCTGGCCGCCATGTCCCTGTCCTCTACCTCTGGCCCCCTACCTCTGGGTCTCTCTCGCAATGGAGCACCCATCGGATCTGTTAAGCGTCGTGGAGGTGTGAACCAAGCATCATAAGAAAGCATAGTTTGTGCTACTGCCTAACCCTAATCATAGGCCCATGGATGAGCCACCAACTGTCTGAAGCTCTTTACTGCCTTTGGAGTTAAGATGGTAGGTCCCCATGTGGGAACCTCACAAAAATAGCCCTGTAGGAATCATCTGACCTATCCTAAACTTCTCTAAACTATTGTGCCACTCTATCTGGTAGATACTGCTCAATAAATCGTATGCTCATGACCCTGCATGTATCGGGTTTGTCTCGCAAAGTATAGATGTTTCACATCATCGTACCATGGTGGCATCTATAGCCACTGGTGCCACCTAAAAATTGTCATGTCGTCCAAAACCCACCGCCAATACAGGAGCCCAATCTGTCCAGTGTGTCGCCAAGTAATGGCACCTCGGTATTGCCACATCATGGGATCATCTGGCTCCACGTCTGCCATCTGCACTATTGGTCAAAGCACGGCGATATGCTCCCACACCCAAATGTATAGAAAATTCACCCCTACACCAATGGATCTCCCATCACAATAAACAAAGTCATGCATGTCATGATAAAGTGAGCCCAGCATCACTAGCCCCCATGCAAAAAGAGTCCTCCTATGGAGCATCTGGTGCCATGCCAAGCCCTATCTTGGGTTGAACCCTCTACTGCATCTGTCAGGAGCCACCAAACCTGAAATGATGGTTGTGATGATCAATTTGAATGTAGGAACATGACCTATATACATCTTGAGGTCGATCTATGATGTAACAAGAGCAATGTTCTCCAACTCCATCACCTCATGACAGGCGTCAAACCTGATGTCAACATTGTAAATCACATGATCACCATGTATCAAAAAATGCAGAATATGCCATACATCCTCCAAGGTCATTGTAGCCTCACCAGTGGGAAAATGAAAGGATGAAGTCTCACTATGCCATCAATCACACAGAGCAATCATCATAGCTAAGTGAGTCTGGATGACAGGCACATATGCAACATACCAAAGCCCGATCTCACCCAGGTGCTCCTAGCATAACTCTAACAAATCATCCAATCTCTCCAAAACGGTGGGCCTATGCTCATGCGACATCAGTGGTGCGATGACCTCCTGCACCCACGAATCACACAATATCAAAAAAATTGAAGAAATTTGACTCAATTTGAAACTTTTAGTTCAAAAATCACATTAGCCTCGCTATTTTCAATAGTGTCGCTATATTTAAATTTCAAATTGTAAATCGCAAAATGCATTGCCAAATACATTGGCATCACGATTTAAGCTTTGGAAAACCCTAACCCTAATTTCTAAATTGGAAAGTACGTCACTATATAAGCATGCGTCACAATTTAAAATTAGAAACCCTAATTTTAAATCGCAAATAGTGTTGCCATATACATATGTGTTACTATAATTCATTTTAGTGTCGTTGATTGCAGAATGGGTGTCGCTATATAGTGATGCCACCAAAGTTTAAATTTCAAAGCACAATAAATGCATTAAAAATCAAATTTCAAATTGAGTTTTGAGCTACATACCAGTGGTCCTGAGCCTAGAATCTATTGATACTCTCGAACTCGATTAGAAATGTTCCTAAGGAGCTCTCGTCGCGCTATTTCATCAAAGGGTCAAAGCTCAAATTGTAAAAATTCCTTAAGGTGTGAATGCACAAATGAATTGAAAGTGACCCTTCTTTGCTTATTTATGCTAGAAAATTAGGGTTTTTTGCCCTAATCTCACCTTGAAGCTAGGGTTTATTAGCATTTTCACCAATTTTTCCAAAATTGACCTTATTCTACATATTTTTTACGTTTTTGGCATAATTCTTGCATCCCAGAACCTTTATGGACCCCTAGGGCAGCCTTTTCACCTTTAGCGAGAAATCAACCCAAAATTTGAAATTTTTGCCTGATTTCTTGAGGGGGCAGGGAATCAGCTTTATCCTTTCATTGGGGCATCTAAAAAATCATTTTGATTGAAGCAACAATTTTAATCCAGAAAGCATTATTCTTTGAATCGAAGCAGCAAGTACCTCACTTCAAAGAGGGGCGAAATGTAGACACCGAAAAATGTCCCAAATGATATCATACACTTGAATCAAATTTACTAGCATCATTTCCTCTTTAAACCCATCCCATTTTTGCTTAATTAATTAAATTAACCTATTTAATTTAATTAATGGCATCATTTTCATCCATTAACCTATTTCGTTAATTCAGGTTAATTCATTCCCCCTTCACACTAGCATTTCATCTCATTAAATTAAATAAATCAAGATATTTAATTTAATTTCCTGTCATCTTATTTAATTAAATAACCCTAAGTTATTTAAATTAAATATCATTTCATCTCTCCCCCATTCATTAAATTAGTTAATTTAGTGAATATCACTTTTAATTCTTCAATCCTCTAATTTCATGATTAAACCTTATTTAATTATCAATTAAACTATTTTTCCTCTAAAAAGGGTAATATTCCTTATCCTCTTTTTTGCACAATTAAAACTTTCTTTTAATTTGAAAAATATCTTTTATCCTCACCCATGAGAATATTCTAAATAATATTCTCTCCTCCAATCATTTGAAAAAGGGATATTCTCACTTGGCTTCTTGAGCAAGCTAAACTTATGACTTCTTAAGCAAGTTACCGTGTGACCTGTGTGCAGGTCAAAAGTGTGTTTTTTTGGAATAAATGAGAACCCTTGATTAAATCTCATCTTGCCTTCTCACTCGTTGATGAGAATCCATGATCCATGCCTCTTCTTCCTTTCATCCTTGACCATTGATTGATATTTTTTATCTCAACCCTTCATTTCTCATTTGTTTTCCTATAAATAAAGCACTATTTGGAGACAAATGGATCCATCTTTCAATTGAAAACTTATGTTATTAAACTCACTTGCATTCACACCCTCAATTTACTCACTTTTAGATAATTTTAGTTCATTTTTTAGTTGCCTAATAGCTTAAGATATCCATTAATGGCTTTCATGCATCCATCTTAGTTTGTTTATAAATTAGGGTTCCCATCTTTTAGCTTAGAATTAGCTTAGATTAGCTTAGAAATTACATAATTAGATCAATTTTAGCATAGAATCATGTTAATTTAGTTTTCATCATGTTTAATTTAGCATAAATCAGCTTTTCATCCACTTATCACAATGCTTTCATCGATTCTCTTCCATAGAATCAATTGAAATAGGATCACTAATCATGGGATTGGGAAAGGGTCATTGTTCCACATCAACACGAAACGAATTCCAAAACAAGATAAGTTTCAAATGGGTTAGAGTAGGAATTTAACTATTTTAGTAGTTTGTAATTTTTAGTTTCAATAAATGCTTAGTTTAACTTTCAATTTGAATGATCTTGTTTGTGATTGAGGTTTAGTGGCTAAGTTATGCTTCAATTCATCATGGATCAAGTGTAATCAACCCACACTGACGATCCTCGTTCCACAACAATAATAAACATTTAGAAAATAGAAGGATAAATACACTTAGTTTTGGAATAAGAATGAAGAAACATTAATGGTGTATGTAGATACCTGAAATTGTCCTAGTCTACAAGTAACACCTTTTTAGTATTTTTCACCCTTTTCTCCTAATTATTAAATAATACCTTATTATTTAACTATTATCAAATGTCATATTCTACTATTAATTAATTGAATTTTCTTTATTTAATTAATTCATTAATCCACCCTTTCTGATGAATTAAATAAATCATATTTATTTAATAGTGTCCTAATTATCCTTAATCTTCTTGATTAATTAAATAAACCTTATTTATTTAATTATATCGTTGATTACACTTATTCTTCTATTTTAATTAAATAGTTATCATTAATTGTTTAATTAACATTCAACACCCTTCTTAAATTAAATAATTGTTATTAATTATTTAATTGACCACTTTCCCACTTTTAGATTAAATAATTAAATTAATTATTTAATTCCCCTATTTCATCACAACATTATCTATTAATAAATAAACATTTATTTATTTATTAATCTTCACTTGCATGTTCCTCTAATTAATTAATTATTTAATTGATTATCCTCTCATTTATAATTCCCTAAAAATTAACTAACACTCTCTTCTAGACAACCGGATAATCTATTCTAGTTGACTATTTAATCAATTCACTTTACTCCTACTCACTTTGAGCCTTCAAATCAATCAATTTAGTTAACAAATGATCAGTATTAGTTGAATTTTCAATCAATTATTCATGAAACCAGTTAATTGGAATCATGTAGCTAGTTGCAATCAGTTAACTGGGTAATCAATTCCTCTCAACAATCCTCAAACATTGAACTTGAACTTGAACTTGCACCTCTTGATTTGAATCATTCATTCGAATCAAGCATTTATATAAAATAATCCCTCACATCACGTTGATGGCTAACCATGAAACTTTTTTGTTTGCATCATTGTGATCATCTCATACACTTGAAGCTTAAGGCGAAAGAAGAGCACACCAATTTGTGAGAGAGAAATAAAACAAAGAAGGACAATGGAAGTGATCCATGACAACACGATAAAGGTGAAGGTATCATTTATTTGAATCTAATTTTATCCATGTTGCACATTTTCTATTGATTAAATTAGATCATATTTGAGTATTGGATTGCAGATTGTGGTTTTTTGCTTTAATTCCTTATCTCTCTATGATTTAATGTCAATTTTCCAAGTTAGATTTTGGTGAACCCGACATGAACTCATGTTTTTAACCATTTTTTGATGAAATTTAGTATTTTTGACCCTACAAGAAATACAACACATTTGTAAAAAACTAAAATGTAATCATCAAATCCTACACTGTAATCAACATCCATTCAATGCATCTACTCACCTATGTGACACATATGAAGTTTTTTCGAGTTGTATCTGTCACATTTATTTATGTGTTTTTGTAGGTTAGAACCATTCCACCACATACATTGAATTCAACACCGCAATCGACTCTCTATGCACTGCATCTAAGTCTTCCTACACCACAGTTGACTCTTTCTACACCACATTTGCTTCATCCTACATTGTAGTCGATTCTTTGAGCACCACATTCGTCGCACCCTACACCGTAAATGACTATCACAGAAAGAAAGGTATAAAATGTTGATCTATAATTTTTTGTTTTCTAATTTCTCAATAGGGTAAGGATTTTGTGTTACTAATCTTTTATTTCCAGCTTGTGGTGATCTCTTGGATTATCTATCACATTTCCTTTTTAGTGCTTAAAATGAACACAATCTCACACATTTCTTTTTAAGTGCTTAAAATAAATACTATCTCAAAAATTTTGGTTTTAGTGCTCTAAAATGAACAATACAATCCTCACTTTACAATTTGAATTTAAAATGAATAGTGTGATTAAACATGCAATACTTCATTTGGTACTATAAAATTAACATATAAATCACACATTTACTTTTGTGTACTTAAAACAAACAAGTATATATTGTATTTGGTGTACTTGCACACATGTTGTCAGTCCACTGGAAGTAGGTGTTGTTTAAAGTATCCTCCCCCCTTGCGCACCTTGTGTGATCCTAGGTGACGAGAAATTACAACATTTGAAACTTTCCTTTTTTAAGTAGGAGGTTTGCCTTGGGATACATCTTTATTGAGAACCCAAGGGACCGACCTCAAGTGACATTTTCTGGCATGCTATAGAAATTGGATAAGAGTGAAAGTTGTAGTTTGATCCATGCATGTAGTGTACTAGAATTTTTCTATGGGAATACAATTTTTCAAACCCTAGGGAGATGTCTAAGTAGTCAGTGGTGTTCATAGAGTTCCACCCACTAAAAACCCTTGTTGTAGAGGCCTTAAAGTCCATTAGAATGCAATCTTATAAAGTGGTGCAATGGATGTGGATCGTACCCTAAAGCTACTCACCATGTACTTTCTTAGGTTGAGATAGATCTTATTGAGTTGCTAGAAATAGCCTTTTAGGAAGAGAAAGAAGGTGTTTCGTGGCATTTTTTGATGACCCTTTGTCATTGGACATCTACTATTTTCCTTCCTATAGAAAATGTTTTGAAAACAATTATGTCAATTGTTTCTCTACCCAATATTTCTATGTATTTACCCCTTTAATGGGAGGTTGGCCTATTTAAAGATTACACACCGCTCTACTACTAAATTAAGTTGTGAATGTTTTTTATTCTTGTTATTACTAGTGTAAATAAATGGCCTTATGTCCTTATCATTGACACAAACTATCAAAAATTACAACTAATAACATACATACTCTATTTTCTATATTTTCTGAAACTGAATCAAATCTAAAATCAAAAAACTAATTAAGATTAGGGTTCCTTAGAATATTTTTTCTAATTAAACCTATGCACTACATTTGTTATCATGTGTGCCACAACTGTGTATCTACACTATAGAAATAGTGTGACACATTTGTTAGCTCATTTAACACATTTTTTGGTTAGAAAGTCACATCTCCTTGTCAGTCAAAAATCTACCTTAGCAAACAAACAACACATTTGTGTCCAACATAATTGACAGGTTTTGCAACACATCTATTACAGACTACACCGTAGTCGATATCTTTTGCACCGCAATCAACATCTCCTACACCGCATCTATAGTTTTCTCTACTACATATGTTTGCTAGATAAAACAGAGTCTATTTTCAGAGGGGTACATAAACCTGATCATATTTACACAAAATTCAAAAATTGAAATAGTCATTTTCCTGTATTTTCCAACAGTTTTTTATCTTTCCTAGATTAAACATCACATCATTTTAGTGTCAAATCATAAAAGTCTTTGAAAATTCATCTTGAACATCTTGAAATTTAAAAACCAAAACAAATTCAGAAGTCAAGACTAGTGTCATCATTCTAAAAATTATCAAAAACTCATCTTTACAAAACTACCCCCATCAACAAAAGTAAGTTTCTCAACTCATAAGTCTAGTTGAAAATTAACTTTTTCTATAAAATCACCATCATCACTAGAGGTTTAGTATTTTTCACTTGGTTAAGTTAGTCCAATCTAAAAAATCTGTCAAGGTAATCATCTTTTAGGATCCAAAGTCATATATCTAAGGGTTTTGCATTTACAAATATTTCTCATAAAATCCAAGAAAACATAAGTCTAAATTCATTTTAGTTTTTCACATCACATTCCTAAAAAATATAAAACACCAAAAACATAGAATAGATTCATTCTAGTTTTCATCCATACCCAAAACATGAAAATACCAAAAAATAAAAATCTACATAATACCAAAATTCAAAACACCATCCCTTTTTATAGTTTTCACATGATCACAAATCAAACACAAATAGATGGACTCGTCATCTCATCTTATGTATAACCTGACAAGTGAAATGAATTTTGGTGAAAATACTAGTGATCACACGAATTCATAAAATCTCCTCCCATTTGAGAGTTACACTTTGAATTATGTAAACCAAAGGCTCATGCCTGAAGATATAGCTAATGCATCACAAGATCCTAGGATCTTGAGAATCATTGATGAGTTAGTGTCAACACACATTAATAAATACTTCATGCAACTTGCACAAAATGGAGCTAGGCTTTCACCTAAATTTGATATATTAAACATTATAAGGGAAGCTTCGAATACAATTTCACTAGGATTAGGTGACATAAACTGACCTCCAGCATTGGCACCTACTACATCACCACCCTCATCATAGTTGAACACAAGCATGCTTTCTACTCAAATGACACATTTCACATCAACTATGAATATTCCATCATCACCTACATTCACTAAACCTATGGAAAACCCATTTGCCTCCACTTCTACAACTGCAACACCAACCCACACTACGATTGCAACTCAAAATTTATAAACATCCCACAACACCAAATAAGATACGAAAGACCAATCCTTCATATTTAGTACCACAAGTGGGTACAACATCCACTTCACAGAAAATGAATGCACCTCTATCAAGGACTAGATCCTTTTTTGGAGTGGGTTGAAATATTCCTTCATAGCAGCAACCAAAAAATCTTGGTTTTGCATCCACATTTGGGTTTAATCATCCCCTAAAACAACCAAACAATATTAGTCCATCATTCACATTTGGGTTTAATCAACCCCCTCCACAACAACCAAACAATCTCGGTTCATCATCCACATTTAGGTTTTATCAACCCCCTCCACAGTAACCAAATAATCTTATTTTATCATCCATATTTGGGTTTAATCAACCCTCACCACAACAACCAAACAATCATGGTTCTACATGCACATTTGGGTTTAATCAACCCCCTCCACAACAACCAGCCAATCTTCGGTCTACATTCACAGCTGGTTTTAACCAACCACCACCACATTACAACTCAAATTCCACATACACATGACAATTTCACCAACACATTCCACCCATGCATCAACATCAAAATATGCATGGATTCAATCCACAACATACCACTGATCCATTCGAGAACCCCTAACAAGATTCCACACAAAACATCCAACCCACCACAGTTTCAATGGCACCATCACCCATGGATCTGATGGATCATTAGTTACAGATGTTGCAACACCAAATGACCAACATGCACATAACTAGAAGTAGAAAAACCTACTCGGTGGAGGACCTTTTTCCTTACTCTTTTCATAGGAGCATACACATGCCCCCCTTTTCCATGAATTTCATTATTCCTAAATTTGGAAAATATAAGGGAAATGGATACCATATTGAACATATACAGGAGTTCCATACAACCTCCTTAAATGTGGCTCATGAACATACAAACCTCATGAAAAAAATTCCACAGAGTCTGGGTGGCCAAGCCCTCGAATGCTTCACACACTTACCTTCAAGAATACGTACTTGGAGCGAACTAATGGATAAGTTCATTACACACTTTTCCTATAATATATCCAATGATATTAACATCATCAACCTATGTGTTGAGAAAAAAAAGGATGGAGAAGCTTAGCCAATAATTGTGCTTGCTATATACCACAAAAACAACTAGTCCAAATTTCTGTGGAGAACCTCAACAAGGAGGTGATGTTTCACTTACATATTCATTGTTCAAACACGTTTTAGGAGGTTATAGAGAAAGGAATCTCCATCAAAAATTCCCTCATTGCTAAAGGGCTTGTAAAAATCTTTAAGGAGAATGCCAACTATTCTTCTCACAATAATTCCAATGACAAGCAAATTTTGGTCACAAAACAAAAACATGACAAATAGTGGCATCGTAGACGCTAAGGTCATAAATAAACCTCATCCTATATTCATCCTAAAAGAACCCACAATGATGAATGCCAATAAACTTCCATAGAAGCAAGAAAAAATTGTTAATGTGGCTCAAAACAACACACCATATGGTCCTCGAAGGGCCCCCCAACCAAGAAAAAAGTACACACCCTTAGGGGAACCAATTGGGGTGATTTTGAAGAAATTGCTACAAAATAATGCCATTCAACTACCTAATATTAGACATTATGAGCTAGGTCCATTCAAACCAACTTGGTGGAATAACAACGATTTTTATGAATACCATAGAACCAAAGGACATAAAACGTCAGCCTGCTTTAAACTAAAGAACATCATTCAGGATCACATAGAGTAGAGTGATATTCAAATTGATAACCAACCTGAAACCACTAACACAAATCACACAATCTTTAAGGAACCTTTGCAAACCCATGGGAAGGGAAAAGCAGATGAAAATTCTA